>JANITW010000007.1:27588267-27599351 GCA_027564335.1 Erythroxylum williamsii
GTGAAAGACTGCGACCTTTGCTAGATCTTCGTGTATCTATCACTGGTGGAGTTCACTTCGACCTTGTCAAACGTGTTTTGCGAGACATTCAACGTGCAGGACAAGAGCCAGAGGAGATAATTCATCAAATCTCTGAAACAGTACTCTCCCTTTCCCATCTCAGAAAATTCATTTAGGTTCTTCCCACATGCTACCCACCAAATCACTCTTAGGCACTTTTATGGTGTGAATCTTATGACAACTTCTATAATTGAATGCACTTTATTCCTAACTAACTCTTTCTACTATTTGTTTTCTTTCTCCTGCTGCAGGTTTATCCAATGTACAAGGCCTTTATTGAACCAGATCTCCAAACAGCACATATTAAAGTCATCAACAAGTTTAACCCTTTTACTGGATTTCAGAACCCCACTTATATTTTGAAGGCAAACATCTGCAGTGTTCCTTATCAAATCAATATTTGTGTAAATGCTTTGTCATTTGTTTCTTTGTTTCAATAACTGTTTCTTTATATGTAGTCCACAAGATCAGTAGCAGTTGAGGAGATGAAGGCCGTTCTATCGGAAGATTGTAGAGAAAGAAAGGAGGAAACTTATGATATATACCTTTTGCCACCTGGTGAAGATCCTGAAGCCTGTCAGTCATATCTGAGGATGAGGAACAGGGATGGCAAATACAATCTAATGTTTGAGGTTAGATGATTCTGCTTGCAGACGTTTTCTGAAGTAACATACAATTTATAAAATAAGTCTTATTTTCATGTACTAAAACCTCTTCAAGTTGTTTACACGAATGGGCATTTATGCTTGTATGGTCGTCTGCCTAACATGTTTTCATCCAGATACTATATATTAGTCACTTTTATCTTATTGTTAACTGTGAATTTTCTCGTCTTTTAGAAAAGTTTTAATGTGTGAACAAGCTCCTTAGGATGCTTAAAGAGAGATTCAAAGTAGATCCTGGAGCTTGTGAGAATTCTATAGTAGATAAACTATCATAAATTTAAAGCTTTGGAGGGTATGTATCAAAGCATTTGAAATATTTTCCATCTCTATTTCTATACTCTGCAGTATATTTTTTATGCACTTGTGCACAACACAAATCTTCGTACATTCATTCAGATTCTGTTTTCCTGATCCTCTTATTGGGATGCTACATCCACCCACTTTATCGGTGAAATTTCTTGGACACAATCCTAATAATGAAAAAAATATCCACCTACTATATCTGCCTATAAATGTAATCATGTTGAAAGTATCTTATACCTTTGGTTAGAATTTTTGTCGGATATAGCTGTTGTTCCTTGAGCACAACTTTGTCATTGTTCTCTTGGAAAGTGAGACACCTATAGAATGTTTAATTGGAATTTTCAAAATGAAACAGTAAAAAATGCTTATTTTTTTCTTTCAAAGAAAGACTTGCAATTTTTCCTTGCATATAAATGACTAAAAAATTAGTCATAGTAGATAGCAGTTATCTACAACAAATTTTCATAGAGTGGAGTTTAGATTTACCAAAAATGGTATTAATGATCTAGTGGGTATATGTCTGCAATGTATTTAAGTTATGAAAATTTTGTTGGATAATCTACAATGGCAGAGAACTAATGAATTTTTGGGATTTCTAACTCAATTGCTTCTTATCATCAGGAATGGGTCACTGATAATCCCTTCATAATTTCACCCAGAATAACTTTTGAAGTTAGTGTGCGCCTGTTGGGAGGACTGATGGCATTGGGATACACAATAGCTAGCATCCTGAAGAGAAGTAGCCATGTATTCTGCGATGATAGAGTGTGTGTGAAAACTGACTGGTTAGAACAGCTTAATCGTCAATATGTCCAGGTATTGCGTGATTACAAGTATCCATGGGTTCATAGTTTTCACACTTTTCAGTTAACTTAAATCTTAATCTTGGTGAAGCTTGCAAATGTTTCATTCTACTGATTAAGTAGTCAATTTGAGAGAGTGGCAGTTGAAATGCACTTAGAATAAGGGTTGTGTAGAAGATGCTTTTAATTATGCTGTGAAATATTTAAAACTTTCTTGATAAGTTAAGATCATTGAAGCACTTCTTATTACTATGTTGGTTGAAGCAAGATCTATCGCTACATTCATTGTTGTGATTTTCCTTAGTCTACTCTTCAATATATCCTTCAGTAACTGTGGGGAATATTCGCCTTTTAGACCATATTCATCCTTTTCTTTTACTTTCTTTTTTCCAGTTATCAATCATCCTGAATATGTCTTTCATCTAATGGATATTTTTTAAAAAATTCACTAATCTTTTCTTTCTGTTTGACCTTATTTTGTTTTTACTGATGCCACATTTCCATTATTTGGTAAAATTCTTTCTGTTTGGAAGTTGTCCAAGTTAAGCTCTAGATGGTTGGTAGTGATTGTGGTGAATACATTGCATTTCCTTGTTCCTTTCCTTCCCCGTGTACCATGAAGGTGTTAATTCTTCTTCAGATCAAGCACCTGCAAGTTATATATCATTTGGAAAGTTGCAGAAGCAGCTTTGCTGTTATGAATTTCGCTGAACGGTTGCACAATCTCAGCTATTATTGTAATGCTCAAGGAATCTAATGAGGCTGATTACTGACTTGATCAATATTTTTTATGAAATGGAGGTTCAAGGTAGAGACCGTCAATATGTGAAACATATAGCTGAACAGCTGGGCTTGGACGGTTCGTATATTCCCCGTACTTACATAGAACAGATTCAACTGGAGAAGCTAGTAAATGATGTTATGGTATGATTCTTTTAGCTGATTTTACTAGCCCAGGGTTTGCATTGTCCTTATTTTATCATATTGCAGGCACTTCCAGATGATTTAAAGACAAAGCTCAGCATTGATGATGATTTGGTTTCAAGCCCTAAAGAAGCCCTCTCCCGAGCCTCTGCTGATAGGAGAAACAAGTATCTTAGCCGGTATTCTCTAGTTTTGACCTGTATTATTCATGTGTCCTGAGAAAGAGGATGTTAGATGGATAAAGATACTTGTAAAACAGAATTGGAAGTTTTAAGTTGCGGGTCTTTGGAGGTACTATTACTCTTTGATTGTGCTCCTCTGTTTAAGAGAAGATATAGTAGCTATTGAACCATTTAATCATCCGTTTTCTTTCTTTTTTTTTTTCCCCCTGACTTTCCTTGCGAGAGCGTACTTTTGGGATTAGGCAACTGAAAGGTGGTTTTAAAGGGACAGAAATCGAAATTTCTTTGGCTACGTCTATTATCATCAACAACTTCCTTTTTTGGCATTTTTTTCAACTAAATTTAGTTCCTAACAGTATTTGGTTTCCAATTTGCAGCAGTTTATCGCATTCTTATGCTAATCATCGGGAAAAACACCTGTCCAAGCTGACAAGAATCGCTGTTAGTAATAGGAGATTTGATGGAAGAGCTCCGGACTCTCCTGCAACACCTGCAACCCAGGTTATTATTTTTCTATACATTGGGATTTAATAGTTGATCTATAGTTTAACTACATTGAAGTATGGCTGAGAATTTTACTTTATTCATGTAGTTGGATAATACTAGTGAACATGTAAACCGCCCACAATTTGGAGTTTTTTACTTTTTCCCGGAAAAATGTTTAATATTCTTCTTATCCTTTTCGAGCTTTTCCTTAAAACTTTTCCTACCTTTTCTACACATGAATATAACATCAATTTTCTCTGATCTCCTTTGCTTGGAATGTTTTAGGGTGTGATCACTCAACTCTCTGAACAGATTTCCACACTGAACGAGAGGATGGATGAGTTTACATCTCGTATTGAGGAGCTGAATTCCAAGTTTGCAGTTAGAAAGGTTCCATCTAGCCAACAAAATCTGGCTTTGCAGGCTGAAACTTGTAATGGTTCAGGGCCCACTTCTCTTTTCGTAACAGGGTTGGGTAATGGCGCATTAACAGGATCCATGATGCCAAATTCTTCATCTTCACCCCAATTGGCTAGGGAGAGCTCCTTGATGGACGAGGTAGCACAACTGATTTCCTATTGCTCATGTATTAGTAGAAGGTCCAATTTATGCAATTCATATGCATGGACGGACCATCGTATTTTACTAATCTCACTGGCTTTAAAATGAGATATATATCTTGCGACTGAAATCTAACATACTGTGTATATGATGATTTAGATTTTTGTTACAATGTACATGATGAGTGTTGGAAACTGTTAAGAAATTACATCGGCGAAGTATCTTGTATATTCATTTGTTTCAACAGGTTTTGCCGACTTTGTTTTTTGTTTTTCTAGGGTTCTTGAACCCAAGTCTATAAAACATTTTTCTTAAATTTTTGTTTTTGGGGAATTATCCTAGTTTAAGGTCCTAAAAGTGGTCTGAAGTATCATCTCGTAAGTTCAAAATAAAAGAACGAAAAATACGAATTAGAATGATTGGATTGTAAGTTTGTTGGAGATTCAAACCATATTTGCTTGATACGGCCGTGATTGCTTTGTAACTTTTGTTCCATCATATATAAATCTCTTTGGACTTGAATGTTACTGTTTCATAGGGAGCAAAAGGCAGGAAACCTTGATCTAGTCATGGGCAATATAATTAGAACTTTCATTGTCACTTTTGAAGATGGTATAAACTAACAATAGAAATACAAGTGTGACATTGGTTGCATGATTTGGTTTAACCTATTTGAAACTCATGTGACATCTCATTTGATTCTTAAGAAGTATGTAGTTTGCATCAGAAGGTTGCAAATGGTGTTTCTTTCGTCATACACTAATAAATTCTGACATGTCTTAAACAGATTCAAGTGATTGCACGTGGACAGCGTCAAATCATTCACCAACTAGATAATCTGAGCAATCTTCTTCATGAATTCAAAGGAGAAAGGTCTCGCCAGGATAGAGCAGATAATATGAACCGAACAATTGACTTTGACTACTCCGCTGTTCCTGTCATTCTAACTTTAGCAGTGACAGGCGTCTTTCTGGTTAAGCATCTGATATACCCAAAATGATTTTCTTGGTCAGTAACTGAGTTTGAACTTTCAATATGGTCGTCCACATGTAGCTCTTTTAATGTCCTCATTTACCTTTAGTGAGATCTAAAGATGTGAACTGGTCCTTGAGATTAGACATGAATAATCACAAATTATACCATCTCAGCCCTTTAAATGGTTGGTTAGATGCTTCCTAAAACCCTCACAAATTTATGACTACACTGTGGCAGTGCAATCTCTTGAATTCAGAATGAAGGTTTCTGTCAGTGTTAACATATATGTATCAAATATTGATCAAGTTTGTAATGAAGCAATATGGTTCCGTGATGTTTCTCTGCATTTATAAGGTATTGAATCTGGGATGTGGAGAAATAGAATAATCCTCAATTTTCAGAAACCTAAGGATTTTCTTGTTAAATATGAATTAGTGCTGGCTTTATGATGTTTTCTGCATGACTGCATTTATAAGGTGTTATATATCGGACGTGGGAGGAATGGAACTAATTTTCAGATTGCATGAAATAAATTTTTACTCTGTAATGAAGACAGCTTTTCAATCGTAATTCAACATTCTTGTGAGTTGGAGGAAGGTGTTGAATTTGAGAAACTGAGCAAGGAGACTGTTCCTGTTTAAGGGGTCATCTTTATTTTGGTAGGATAATCTCGTTAAGCAGGAAGAGGTCCCAGTAGTCTTAAGAAGCTCATATGGCAATTTTGGGATCAAATTCCTCATTTTCATGATTTTTTTCTATATTATGCAGGTTCCAATAAAAGGTCATGTTAGATAGTGGTTAAACAATTAATATAAAGAGATGACGTCTTTGATTGGTTGACATGAACTTGTGGGCTACCAGTTTTAGTTTTAACTAAATTCTTGTTAATTCTTATCTTATGTCTAGTGAACGTTGGATTGTAAGATCAGATTCAAAACAATTCAGTAGTGATTAATTTTTTATAGGAGAATAAAATAGGTTACTAAAGCTTCCATTTACAGAGAAAATCACTCTCACCTTACATAATTTTTCATACCTAGCAGACAGAACTAGCTAATTTGCAGAAGTCGGATGATTCTGAGTTAAGATAGATGCAGAAGTTGCAAAAGGCCCGAAATATCTTTTGACAAAAGAACACGTTATGAGCAAGATCAACAACAAATGAAACAACTCCTCCACCCTTGCTTCAACGTAACTATCAAATTCCTTAACACAGATCAAATAGCTACTTAAAGTAAAATGTATAAGGACTGCATATTTATCAGTCCATCAGGTTGGTACATCAGGCCATCCCGACGCCATACCTCCCATCAGAACAGTGAGGAACTAAGTTCAGAAATATCAGCTTGAACCTGCTTATAGTCTGACTGCAACTTTTCCTGTTCCTCTGCATTTAGTTCCCCCTTGCTTGGCTTGGTTAGCACCAGAACGCAGCATGTGGGCCTCTTGGTTGCTCCTGCACTTGCAAGATCCTGAAATTGCAGATTAAAATGTCAGCAGAGAGCAAAACATACATCTTTTATTTTTCAAGAACTATGAACTACATATAAAATCCAAACATGGTCACCCAATATAGAAGTTGTTTTCTGTTTACAGAGTATGATCAATTGATTAACGATATGCTTTCATCACATGCAAAGCACACTAATACCAGTTTCTCTGGCAACATGGCACTGCCAAATGATAGCAGATTCCAGAAATCAGAAAGGGAAAGACAAGCAGTAAATCTTCTATAAGGTAAACATCCCTTCCATGTAATGTACAAAGTCCAGGCTGAAAGAAAATTGGATGAACAAGATCCAGTCTCACCTCTTTTGATGGAACATAAACATAAGGAATGTCAGCTTCTTCACACAATATTGGGACATGAGTGATGACATCTATAGGAGAAATGTTCCCAGCTATAACACATAACCTGCACCAAGGAAAGACGGTCTTTTGTATCAAGCTACTCCTCATATAAGTCAGTCAACTTATAACGTTGTTGAAGTTAAAAAGAGATGGTCAAGAACTTATAGAACATGTATTAGTAACACCCGCCCCAACCCGGAAGTAGAGCTGAGCAATTTGCTCCACTTAGTTCTCTTTGCCATCAATAGTAATAGCAGCTTCTGAATAAACCCAAATAACTGTGTATAAAAAGCACCTCTGTACATAACAAATGATATTTAAGTTGTCCCAACGTTGGCATTCTGAAATCTAGCAGAAACTCCACCAAAGTCAGCAGTGTTTTGCATTAACCAATTTATCTATTCTCTGGACTGAAAAAGACGTTATCATGCACACTCTTCATACAGATGGAATGCATCATTACTATATGACAATAATCATTGTACAACTACACAAACAGAAGCTCACTTATCTCTCTGTACTAACCTAAGAAAATAAGGAAAACAACAAAAGGAGGTAAACAGCCAAAAAGAATAAGAAAACTGACCCTTTCTGGCCACGTCGAATACTTTTAACAACTTCCTTCACTCCTCTCTTCAAGCACTTATGTTCAGCAGCTGACCAGAAAAAGAAAAAATTATAATCATTCCATTGTCTCAATAGCCTAAGACAAGCATACTGGAACCTTTTCATGCCAAAAGCCAGAAACTTAAAAAAGAAAGAACCAAGCCATGAAAGTTAGTGAATTACTCAAGTGCCGAATTTTAAAAAAAGGAAACACCACCTCAACTTC
Source organism: Erythroxylum williamsii (assembly GCA_027564335.1). Classification (NCBI taxonomy): domain Eukaryota; kingdom Viridiplantae; phylum Streptophyta; class Magnoliopsida; order Malpighiales; family Erythroxylaceae; genus Erythroxylum; species Erythroxylum williamsii. The sequence continues at coordinate 27,595,910 of JANITW010000007.1, forward strand.
AAGTAGTTCGAACTCTGAACTAGAGAATGCATATATAAACCTATATTCGTAATCCATATGTGTATGCGTGTGAGACTCTCTACAACTTTCGGGGATTCACGTAAGATTCAGGAATTTGCATAATCATAGTTCCTTATAAAACTGAAAACAAAAATAATTCAGCCTGAAGCCAATCAAACAAAAAACTGGCAAAGAAACAAAATGTTATAAGCTGCCGGCTTCAATTTGTCTCGTTAATCGGTGTATCCCAATAAACTAAGAGAAACCCATTAGGTTCCCGATATCAGAAAGTAAAGGGAAGCGCGTAAAAGCAGTGAAAATGTGATACCTCTTCGGATGAGCTTGAAAGTTCTCTTGCAAAGCTTCTTTCCGGCGAGAGGTTTAGCAATGGGAGCTAAAGCCAGCACTTTCTTTCTCTCCCTCTCCTTTTTCTCCGATCTATCCACTTCGCTGTCGCTTCCCATTTCTCTATAATCCTCTCTTTCTCTTTCTCTTTCTCTCTCTGCGTAGCAGTCGCCAGTAAGGTTCTGTCGTTCTCTGATGGCGGAGAGAGATTAGGGTTTACAGATTGAATCTACCACTGTTTATAAGGGTTTAAGCTCAAAAGGGGTGGACCAGCATCCGGGCCAAAATTTTGAAAATAGGAATATTTCATATTCAATAGATTATTTATTTGGTAAAATAGGTTAAATTAGATTTTAATATTTTGGTTTAATTAAAAAAATATTAATTTTGTAATTATAATCTAGACTTAAAAAAGTGACAATCAAATACTCTAACTTTTAATTATTTTCAATTATAGCCCGACGTTAGTGTTTCCGTTAACATTGCTGACATAGCTTGTTAAATAAGACAAAAATCATAAATACTTATACACGGAAGACTTAATCAAGTTTAACTAAACTACGTTGTTTTGTAAGTGAAATATCTAAATGAAACATTATCATGTCAGTGTGAGACGATAACAACATTCTGTCACAGTCGAGATGACAAAAACACAATTTTCAAACAATCCGAATGAAATCTAAATTTGTAACCCTAGACCCTTTTTCTTTCTGTGCAAGAACAAACTGATTTACAGTTTTCAATTTCAACAATTTAGGCAATGAGTTTGATTTAAAGATTTTAATCCCAAAATGATGTAATCTAGATAAAATTAATTAGTTAAATTTAATTAAGTTTGATGTATATAAATGTTTAAAATTTTGTCTTATGTGGCAAGTCACGTCAATAATGTTAATAGAAATACTAATACCGAGCTATAATTTAAAAAATTTGAAAATTTGTATATATAATTGTAAAATTAGGGATTTTTTTTGTAATTAATTCAAATATTTTTACTTGAATTTAATTTAAAATTAAATAGTTTAAAATGTAAATTTTGACTTTAACATTTTCATTAGAATTTAATTTAAGATCAAACTTTTCGACATGTTAAAAAAAATCAAATATTTTACAAACGTTTAATTTAAACTGTAACTTAACTTTTTCGTCAGTCTTTTGTTAACACAAAAAAAAAGTATATCTGACCCTTCTTGTGGGTAGGCGTTGTTACAAGTGTATTATATATGATAAGTACTATCCAAAAAATAAAAAGATGCGGTTTCTTCTCTCTCATCTTTTCACTCTCCTTACTCTCTTTCTTGTTCTTTAATTTCTCTTTTACTAATTCTTGTTTTGTGTTTTTAGTGAGATTTTGTATTTCTAAGAAATTGTTACGAGAAGAACATAACATTTTTTGTTGGTAGTTTAAATTTGGAATTATAAAAGATATTAAAAGTCCATGAGAAGTTATAAATTGTGTAATTTTACTTTGGATCTTGATGTAACTCAATCAACTTTTGTATTGATCACCACAATTTGAAAATCATACCTAAATGACTTAATTACCCTTTGAGCTTTACATAACAAGAAGGAACCAAAATAAACAATAGTAGGTAATAACAAGTGTTTCAGGATTATTTTTCAAGCTAGCACACTCAATGATTTATGCCTTATAATATAACCAAATTCTCACACTTGGTTCAACAAAAGTTCTCGCCCAATGAAAAACGAAAAACGTGTTATGAAATGCTATCAAAATGAAGTAGAATTATGTCCCTCAATGAGAAGCGAAATATAACATTGTTGGTAGGCTATTTAGTTTAGTAGAATTATATAAAACGCAAGTACATGGAACCAGTATATTATACGAAGAAAGGGACTCTCTATTGCAAAATATTTAGGCATGTAACATACCACCTACACTTTTAGAGAATGTGCACCTTATATACCCATTAGACATCAATGTTTTACAAGATAAAGACATAAAAGTGGTTTAGTCCAATAATCAAAAGACACAATGCTTCAACCATCCTTGTACATGTAAACCATGCATACCAAGATGCAACACATAATTAAATGACACAATACTTCATCTGTAACATCCCCTCTCTTATAGGAACGAGTATTTTGGTAATTAGGACGGGTTCGGGATATTAAATTATATCTCAGCATGCGCATACAGCATTTAGCCTTTCTGATTACTGATTGGTTGCACATGTACATAGTATACATGCATTCATGCCATTTTCCGGCATAGGGTTGAAATTGAACTTCTGTGTGGAATTAATGGAGTAATTGAATTTGGAAAATTATTTGGACTGCACCATAAATCGTTTTACATTTTTAGGAATTTTTAGGAATTTTTCTGGATTTTTCCGGAGACAATTCCCGGACCGGAAAAATCGCCAATTGGCGAATCGGTCGATTTTCGGTAGCAAAAATTTTTACCCAATGGCACTGTAATATTAGGTATATTATTTTGGGATTGGAATTGGGGTCATTTGAGTTGATTGGGTTCATTTTTGATCTGGATTATAATATATTAGGTTGACTTTTCTTTGGAAATCTTTGACAAATGGAATTTTGACACCAAACACCTTCATTTAATGCCATGGCTTGATCCTATCGTTTTTCCTTATTTCAAAACAAGATAGAATAAGTTGGTTTGTGAAAAAGGCTCATCCGAAAGGCATCTTCTCCCATTTTCCTTCTCATCATCGATTTTCTTCTTTTTTTCTCTTTCAAAGTGGAACCTTTCTCTAGTTCTTCTTCTACTCCTCTTGGTATGATGGTTGTTGTACATGCTAGAAAAGTGATGGAGGTTGGTGTTTTGGTATTTCAAGTGTAGAAGTTAAGGTTGGTAGTTGACTCTTTAAAGGAAGCTTTATAGGAGGTAAGTGCTAATTGAAGGTTTTAAGCTTTAATTAAGCTTTACATGTTGGTTTAATGATGAATTGAATGCCATGGTAGTTAGGAGTCATTAATGGAGCATTTATTATGCTTAGGGATGTATTAAATTGTTGATAATTATGGTTTGAAGTAATGGGTGTAAGGCTAAGTGTTTGATGAATTGAAAGTAGTGATATGGCTTGATTTTGAGTTGAGTATGGATGATTAT
>JANITW010000007.1:27599451-27609547 GCA_027564335.1 Erythroxylum williamsii
GGTCTCTTGTCGTGGGATATTTATCGGAATGACCTACGGGCGTTCCGGTGGATACCCTATGGTAAGGGGGTGCTACATCATCCATCCTTATACGCGTAAACCATGCACACTAAAACATAACACATGCAATTACATGCAGCCTTTCATGTAGCCTACCAAGCAACGTTGAAGTATCATACAGCATGTAATCAATATATTTCCATATAGCCAATCAAGACCTAAGTTGTCCACCAGTGTCTTCATTTTTTTATCATATGTATTATATGGTTTTGTGGCCACATCCTGTCAAAGGGATCTTACAATTTGTTAAGTCATGCCACTATCATGTTGCCAAAGTTGTGTTATATCGGTGTTTGTAGAACATTGGAAAGAAGGTCTCACAAACCTCTCCTACCAAAAGAAAGTTAGCGTCCTTATCGGAAGTCAAAGTGTCGAATTTGTCTAACATGTTTGTCTTTGGCTACTTGCTCTTAAAGATGGCCAATCCATCACCTTTTTGCCCTATTAAAGTCTAACAAAACATGTTGGGTAAATGTATACCAAAATGACACACCCTTGCATGTCATTTTGTCAAATTTTTATAGTGGCAACCCCTGCTACGAACTTGTAAACTTCAACGGATACCTAAGATGGGACTAAAAGTCCCTTTGCATCCCCTTATCACCACCGAAAGAAGCTTATACAAGCCTCTCTTGACTCCCTTTGGTGTGCAATCATCATATTTATTCATCAAAGGTCCTAGAAGTCCCACTTCTAGATGCCTTTTCCCCCACTAATGGATTAACAATTGCTATTTCACTGTTGTCCTCCTCCTCAGCCAACAATGCGTTCAATTTGTTTTCTTCGGATACTCCTTTGTGTAATGTGGTCTACTGCATATAAAACAAGTAACATTTTGTTGAGCAAAATTTTAAGTGGTTTGCACAGTTTTACCTTTCTTATTTTGCCCCACAAAATTTTCTTCAACAACTTTACCATTCCCATTGCTGTTGGAAACCTTTTCCTTGTCTTATTCAGTTATAAATCCACCAACTGAGTTGCGGCAATGGCACTTGGAAGGTCTTGAACACCTTGCCTTCATAGTTCATTTTGTGCGCAATATTAAAGTCCCGGTAAAAAATTAAATAGCTCAATATGTTGCGAATATCCAACATCAAAGAATTGAACGCCCTGACATAATTTCTGACCGTTCTATCATGTCGCAACTTTCTCAAGGCTTCCCTCACCACCCAAAAGGTTACAAGGCAAGAACTAATCCTTTAGTTCTTGAACTAACACATTCCATGTATCAATTCATAGACGACCTGCATTTTGATCATCATCCATCCTTACATGCCACCATAACTTAACATCACCAGCTAAATACATACTAGCCAACATTACTTTATCACATTCTGACACCCTTGCTGTAAGAAAATATTGTTCCAAGTCCTATAGGAAATTTTTCAGCATCTTAGCATCTCGAACAACATCAAAATGCTTTGATTCCGGAACTTCAAGTCTTATCTAATTCTCTTCGTTTTGTTGGACAACATTGTTTCAAAGAGGTGCCAATGCATCTTCAATCACCGACACCCTCCTATTTGCCCCACCCAAAATTTCATCTAATCATTTATGGAAGCCTTAGTGATTGTATCCAATCAACCAGCCATGTTGAATCCCTCCTCTTACAAAACTGGTCCAAGAATTTGCTCCAACCAAGCCTTCCTTTCCCTTAATTATTCCATGTTTTCACCCACCATCTACTAACTGTATTCCCTAGAAAATCAACTATAATACCAACTTGTTATAGGGTTATTTTTATGCTAGCATACTCAATGATTTATGCCCTATAATATAACCAAATTTTCGCACTTGGTTCAACAAAAATTCTCCCCTAATGAAAAACAAAAACAACGTTATAGAATACTGTCAAAATGAAGTAGAATTATGTCTCTCAATGAGAAACGAAAAGTAGCATTGTTGACAGGCTATTTAGTATAGCAAAATTATATAAAACACAAGTAAGTGGAATTAGTATATTATACATAGAAAGGGACTCTCTACTACAGAATATTTAAGAATGTGACACACCACCTACACTTTTGAAGAATGTACACCTTATATGCCCATTAGGTGTTAACATTTTACAAGATAGAGACATAAAGTGGTTTAGAAAATTACAAGTATATTGGATAGTTTTAGATGAAAATGTCCAATAATCAAAAGACACAATGTTTTAGCCATCCTTATATGTGTAAACCATGCACACTAAGACATAACACATAATTAAATGACACAACGCTTCAATCATCCCTATATATGTAAGCCATGCACACTAAAACGTAACACACCATACAATTATGTCCAGCCTTTAATGCAGCCTACCAAGCAACATTGAAACACTATACAACATTATAATATTAACATATTTTCATATAGCTAACACATCATGCAATTACATCCAGCTTTTAATGTAGCATACCAAGCAATATTGAAACATTATACAACATTATAATATCAACATATTTCCACATAGCTAATCAATACCCAAACTATCCACTAGCATATCTTCATTTTTTCAGCATATATATTATATGGTTTTGTGGCCACATCCTATCAAAGGGATCTTACAACTTATCAAATCATGCTATCATCATTTTGTCAAAGTTATGTAATATTGGTATTTATAGAACACCGAAAAGGTCTCACAGTAGGAGACTAGAAAGAGATTAATTCAAGTATTCTAAGGTCTTTATGCTTGAGTGACCTAACTCCTATCTTTTATCACTCTTCCTCTTATTCCATATACAATAATCTTCCTTTTTCTAAAAAATACATAAGGCATCTAGATTTCACACTACTTCTACAATTGATAATAGCAATATAATTCCACCAAATTCTACCGATCTACATCCTGTAAGCTCATGCCTTTTCTGACGCTGTTTTTTAGATTTATCTAGGAACTTCAAAGTATCACAATACCATATTGTTAATAATGTCTTGGAATTCTAAGATCTTGGTACTAATAGATAACGGATGTTATTTCACTTTGTTACATTGATCCCCAGTTCCTAAAAATGTAGCTATGAATTTATTAGAAAGTTAGATCATGCAATTGTATATAGAAAGTGCTTAATAACATGAGCAACCCAATTCCTATCCTAAACTACAATTGTACTAAAAACTAAAAGGCATCAATGATAATCTCTTTAGGCTATAATGGAGGAGATAATTAACATGGCAGTGAAAGAAGCAACTAGTAAATCGTGACTATTATTGTCATTATACCTGAAACCTTCATCAATTGAGAGTGTCCTCTTCGAGCTCTCCAAGCAATGCATCTCCACAATTCCACCCCACATCAATGGTTGTAATTCTTTGTAAAGTTTCTGTGTCAACTAATCATGTATACACTAAAAAGAAAGTGCAATTCTTATTTTGTTTCATCTTCTGAGCTTCAAAACTTTTGATTTGCCTCGATATCTCATGTTAGCTTATTCAAACGTCTTCATTAACTCAATTCTTGAAAGTTTTTCCACAAACTTTCCACTACTCTATACACAACTAGGTAGAATCACTATGTTATTGAGCTTAATACCAAAGTAAACATCACCTTCTTGTAGCTTTTGACATTAAGCTCAAAACAATATCAAGCCAATAAACAATGAAAAATAAGGAAAAAGAGGATCTAATTTTGATCATTAAGGTATATTATAAGTTAACTTTTGTTAGAGAATGGATGTCACCAAAATTTAGGCCAAAAAAATTTAGCCCCTAACGTTTACACTAAAATCTGAGTCAGACTTTAACGTTTTAGAGCATTTAAAATGAACCTTAGCATTTGCAAAACGTTCAAAATGAACCCTAATGTTTGAAAAATATTCAAAACAAGTCCTAACTTGACTAAACAATTGACAAAGTTAAGCCTCCGTCGGTTAGATGCTTATGTGATTTTTGTTTTGCTAACGTGATCTTTTTAAATTTTTGTTGAAGTGAGTCCCACTTCTATGTAATAAATAGAAGTGGACCCAATTCCATTTAAACGGTTCATTTTTGTTCGCATTCTCCTATAACTACATTGATTATTGTTCAATGTCTTCTTTATCCATCTAAGCATACTGGGTCCTCTCTCTCTCCCCTTTGCTTTTTAACCTATTTTTCACTTTCTAAACATATATACCCTCTTTTGTTTATTCTCTCTAAACTTGGAAATGGAGACTCATAACATAGCAGAAGTAGCACGAAACCGTTTCATGCTTCTAACATAAGTGAGGATGATGAGGACGAAATAGACCCTCTCAACAAACAAACCCAAAGAAAAGCCTTAGATTCACTTGTATGTAGTCTTTCACCTATAAAGAGTCTCAATCATATACATAATTTTGTGCCTTATAAGACAAAGACTCACCAATATGTAGTCTCGTGTTAAAACATAAATAAACTCATTTATAAAGATCCAAACTTACTCATATATATTTTTATGCCCCATGGGACTTTTATAACTTCATCAAGGTACAAACTAACTCATATGTAGTCTTGAGCTCTTAAAAGACGCAGACTTACTTATAAACTGTCTCATTTTGCAACATCCATGAATAAGAAAAGTCTCTTTGTGAGTCTCTTATCTTATGTCATACTATTCACTGTTATTGTTTGCATTGTGGCCTTCTTAGCCTCTAAAACAACTCCAAGAGAAGCAACAACCATGATACAGAAGCTTATGGCATCATCAAGTCCTCGTGCAACAACACCTTGTGTCCTGAGCTATGTCTCTTAGTAATATCTAGTATACCAGATGTTGCAAGCAAAGTAAAGAGCACGAAGGACGTAATTGCTTTATCAGTGAACATAACTAAAGTTGTGGTGGGGAAGAATTCCCTTGCGATTAAGAGACTAATGTTCTCCAAAACAATCCTGACTGAGCACCAAAAGATAGCAATAAAGGATTGTCTATAAATGGTCATAGAAACACTTAAAGAGCTAGCAAAGATTTTGAGTGACCTTCATAACTATCCATCTTTGGGCAACTTCATATCAAGACAGGTTGAAGACCTCAAAAGTCTTCTAAGTGCTGCAATGACAAACCAAGAAATTTGCCTTGATGGTTTCTCTCACAACAAAGTTGATAAGAAGGTTAATTTTCTTTTTTTTTTAGGTTACAAGCTAGATCATTTGTTTGTTCCTACATTAACACTCATTATGATTTCCTTAATTCCTTCCTTATCAGATTTGTAAATCGATTCAAACAGGTCAAAGAAACGTTTTTTTCTCTATGTAGCAACTCATTAAATATAGTAAAAAACATGACTGACGTAGACATGGCCAAAAAGAGAAGTTTATATACTTTTTCAAGAAATTTTGAGGAGGAGAGTGGCACATAATGGCGTGAATGTTTATCAGCAATAAACTAGGGATTGATGCAGGCTTGTACGGTGACTTCTAATATTATTGTGGCTGCAGACGAAATTAGGAACTACCGGACGGTGTCAGAAGTGGTGGCAATTGCACCATCTAGGAGTAGCAACAGATACATTATAAGGAATAAAATTGGTGGTGGGAGCACAACATTCAACTCTACAATTGTTAGTGAGTGCTCTTATAGGTTCATTACAACTTCATCTCCATGATTCTTTCTCTAATTTTGGTGTGAAGAAGTTACATTGATGTGTGGTTTTTTTGTTTACAAAGGGAAAAACCAAATCTTCAAAAAACAAACTAACTAGTGTAGTGTTCTGCGATACAAGCTCATTGCTTGTCTCAGTGGATGAGTTCCATGATTGTCATCGGAGGCTCTTAGAGTATATGCATGCCTGGGTTAGCTAAGACTGTGAGAGAGGCCAGATTATCGGCACATTAGTTTCCTTCACAATGTACATGATGAAATTTGCACCTCTCAAGCTCGTTGGATTAAACAATGGGTACTTGCCACCAAAAAATTAACCTCAGATAAAACTATATTAGAAGATGACAGGATGTTAACTACTTCTAGAGAATCCACTTCGATGATGACTCATCTATAACCAAGAGTCCAAGTCAAAGTAAGACCTGTTGGACTCCCCAGAGTTCAACAGCTAGCGGTGAGTTCCTTCTAATGTGTTGTATAAAACTACCGCACCACTGACCATGTCAGTCCCTAATTAAATCTCCAGTAGTAGCAATGTTAGACCATTATTTAACCGCTCCATCTATGTTTAACTTGACCTAGTCCTCCAGCGGTTTTGTCCACCCAACTAAACTACCCACAGGTAATCCTTGTGCCTAAAACATATAGCTTTTCACAGCCCTTGCCATGACTATCCACTCCACATACTCCATAACGGCTCGAGTACCTTCTTTCGATCAAATAAAGTCATCTTCAAAAAGATTTTTGTTTCTCCAATGCCATAAAAACCAACAGGCTATTCCAAAGATAATAACCCAGTCAACCTACATCATATGTGAGTGCTTCATAAGGTTGGATTTCACCCACAACCCTCATATTGTTGAAAGAAATCCGTATCAATCACTTCTGGGGGGAATTTACTCTAGAAGACTTTCACTCTCGGACAATCTTCAATGATATGTAATGTGGACTCTTCTTGTCCACATGTGTGACAACTGCTATCTGTTGTGATATGGCAAGCCACTCTTTGTTAATTGGTCAGTGGTTTTTTCTTGGTTATTAACCAAAGGAATGCCCTAATCTGCTGGGATCCTACCCATTTTTAAATTAATTCCCATAAGCTATTATTAGCATCCGTGGTTCTACCTTCGATTAAGTTGTAGGTTGACGCCAATGTAAACCTCCCATGATCAATTTGTCCCCACAGTATTGTATCTTCCGTTATGTCTTCTGCAATAGTGGGAATCTCCGTAATATCCGTACAGACTGTGGAAAGGAGATATTATTGGAACAGATTCCACTTCCAGGTGTCGACTTCATTCTTATCATCTGTAACTTTAGCTTAAAGAACGATATCGGGACGTAGAGAGGTCGCCATGTAAATTAGAGGTCTCTAATCTTTCGCCCAATTATCCAACTAGAAGAAAATGCACCTTCCATTACCCAACTTCCATTTTATATCTTGGCGTACAAATTTCCAAGTTACAGAAATTCCCCGCCAAAAGCTTGAAGCCCTTGTCATATCTATTGTATGAGGGATATGGTGCGAGTCTATTCTATATTTAGCTCTTACTATCCTGACCCAAAAAGATGTGGGTTATGTTATCAAAGCCTAGCCTACTTAATAAAATTTTAAAACATGTCTGTCAGTAAAAAAGTCCACGTTAGCATTTAACTTACGAAGGCCTAACGCTTCCATCTAATCAAGAGTTGTTTTGAATGTTTTCTAAACATTATGGTTTTTTTTTAATGTTTTGCAAATGTTAAGATTCATTTTAAACGCTCCGAAATGTTAAGATCTAACTTAGATTTCGGTGTAAATATTGGGGCTAAATTGCTCCTTTGGCCAAGAATTTACTATAGGAGTTTGACGAGTCCCAACTTAATGAGCAATTTTTTCTTTGCTTAGTTATCATCTCCAAGTAGTACCTTTATTAATTTAAAAGGGTTTAGTGAGAAAAATAAGCATAAAGGTTTTCTTTTTCTTTTTGATTCTTTAACTCAATTGTCTTTATAGGCCTTGATTATTTTTTAATTTTTAGTTATCCTCTCTCAAGCTCTTGGTGTAGCAATGTCACATATCCAAATCTTGTTGGATTCAAACATAGTTAGCAAAAAAATTAAAGAGAAAGAAAGAGAGAGAGAGAGAGAGGAGAGATAGAAGAAATCTTATTATAGTTAGTAGAAAAGTTGAAGAGAAAGTCTTGTATGCATTTATAAGGGACTATAAAAATGTCAAATATACTTTTTAAAATAGAGGATTGATGGAGAAGTTAAGTTTTGAAACCTTTATAAAACGTAAAAATTCTTTTTAAATGTGTCAAAACATTTGAGTTTAAATTAAATTCTGGTGAAAATATTAAGGTCCAATTTGACCATTTTGCCTTGTTAAAAAAGAACTCTAACATTTTACCAACATTTAATTTATAGTCCAACTTATCATTTCTATCATTTCTCTATTAAAATCTTTTACCTTACTTTTTTTTCTTATGTGTCTCCATGTAAATGTACATCCTACGTAGTAAATAGGACCTAAAATTAAAATTTTAATTACAAACTTTCTAAAACCATACTGCCTTTGTCCTAATTCACCATACAACCTACAAAATTCTTCATTATTGATTGTCCCGTTCAAAGATGTGAGTTCTCTAAGCTGCTATCATTCGCACAGTAGCATCTAAAGCCTCTCAACTGTTTCTGCCTAACCAAAACATGCAAATCCTTATTCTCTGATGGTTTGGCTTCAAAACCTTCTTTTGTAACAGTCTTCCTTCCTTCACTGACCCTTTACCGTGAATAAATCTTAGCTTCAGTCCCCTCTCCGTCCTCTAATTGCCCGTTTGGTTGAGCTTTTATCAGTAGAGCTTTTATTAGTAGAGCTTTTGTCAATAGAGCTTTTCTGATAAGAGCTTTTTTTAAAAGCCAGTTGACTGTTTGGTTGTCAATTAAAAAAATAACTTTTTTAAAAGAGCTTCATACAATAGACTGTTTGGCAACATAAAAATAAAAAACACTTTTATTAATTTTAACTATATTTTATTTTATATAGTTAAATTATTTATGCTAGATAATTTTTAAAGTATACTAAACAATATGCAAAGTACCATATTGTAGGAAATTTTAGATAACCATCTTGTCGGAAATAATTTAAAGAGATGTCTCATTTTCTTATAGGAAATAAAATTAATATGAAAAATGAATATTAAAACATGTAAAAAGAGTTAAATAATATTATAATCCCAAAATAAATATTCAAGTTGAAATAGTTAAATGAAAATAAACAATGCATTTTATCGCAATACAAGAAGATTTGCAATTTGTTCCCTCGCATCATTCATCTCGTTATTTTGTGGCTCGTCTAAATAATTTTCTTCAACATCTTCATTTTCATTGTTCTCTTCATTTGTAGGAAGTAATTCATCAAATTCATCGTAGGGAGAAAACTCTTCATCTTTTTGGAGCAGCCTATAATTCCCAGATCATTGAGCTAGTGAGTCTTCTAGCCAAAATACATATGTTAGGTAACTGAACCAAACTGACCAAGCCAAAATCAACATTTACATACTGTAATGCTCAAATCCATCAAACAAGCGTGTGTAATACAGCGCAGAGACTAGAACCAAAAGGAATGATGCTAATTTACTCAATTTTAGATCTCTCGAAGAAGATCGGGGACTGAAGAATCTTCAAATCACGATTATTATACTTCTTGACCTACAAACAAGAATCTGAACTCTTTATCAAGCTGAAATATGATGCCTGCACGAGAACTTCGAAGATTGAATTTAGCAGTTTTCAACCATAAAAAGATATCTCACAACTGGACCTCCCACTACTTGCGGTAATCTTTTGCATAGTAAATCACCTGTACATTAGAGGTTTCTCTAGTTTCATTTAACTTTAACCACCAAAAAGCATATACACAATGTACAGATATAGAGATGGCCACAGTTTCTTTTCACATCATTCATGGAATGCTTTCATCTAGATAAAATTAACAGAGAACTTGCGAGCTTTAAGGATAAGATCATATAAATGCAGCTGTGACCATTCAACAAAGTTTAAATTCAGGCACAATCCACATTCTCTCCGTGATTTTGAACAAACAGATCAACATGGGACAATGCTAGACTACGAATAGTGAAACATCAAGAGAATAAAAGAATCATGCTCCACATTTGGAGACTTTATGATATATACTTAAATATCTGTTTCAATTTGCCAGAGTCAAAGAGCATGTTTGCACCAATTCTCTACTGTTCCATCTAGAACACATTAATTTTGCAAAGTGTGAATGACCCATAAACAAAAAGTTTGTACCTTGGAACCTAGAACAACAATGGCAGAAAATCCAACAGCTTAGCCCTTCCCATTTCCATTATCCAAGACCTCGATTTCATCACCTTCATCCAAAACTGACCAGTTTGGAGACTGTGCCGCTCTCAGCCACTTGAAATCATCAACATTGCTCCAATTCCCACTCTCCTCATCCAGACCAGCTTCCTTCAAATC
>JANITW010000007.1:27609647-27621829 GCA_027564335.1 Erythroxylum williamsii
TTTTAAGCTTCAATTACCATCATGGATTTCTAATTACTTTTGTAATAATAAGAATGATTAACTGAGAATAAAAATATGTTAAATTTGCAAATAAATTAAATTTATCATTTAGTTTTCAAATATTGACTTATTAAATAATTTATTTAAAACATATGATTTAAAAACAAAAATATCTTGACTTGCTAATACACATTCAAATAATAATCATTATAAATTTTACCATTATCTAAATAAATAGATCAAACCGTCTTAAAGTTGACCCGATTCAATCTCTCAAAGTGTGATTTGTGCTTGACCTAAAGTTCAATCATGCTGGAGTTATGCAACTTAAGTCTATCGAATTATTTAAAGCGACATTATTTTATAGTAGTAGTCAAGAAAATTTTCGATCAATCTAAACTTAATTTATTAATTTTGAGTGAAGTTGAGTCAAACAGGGTTAAACAAGTTTTACTATCTCTATAAATACCATTTTAGGTCTAAAGAATATATCAAGAGAAGATTTTAACTATCTCATATTTATATCCAAGAGAATCAGTATTATGAACGAACGTAGAGCAATACCTCTCGACTAAATATTTAACAAAACTAAAATTTAAACGACTCTTTTATACAAATGTTAACAAAGAAATTGGTAATTTAATTTGAGCAATGTGCTCAATTTTTTATATGAAAGTAGAGTGATTAATTAGTTTAATTTCATAGTTTGATCTTTAGTACAATTTCCATCTAAAAGGATGCATTAACACATGTTCATAAGACAAATACTGCACTCCACTTAACCACTTTGAGGTCAAATACACTTGTCTGTATACAAGGCTTACATGTATAGACCTTTTGCCTTTTTCTTAAAAGAGATGGAGACTCATTTGATTTGGTGACTTGTAAAACAAATGTACTAATTATATAGTGACTAGTGCCTAACATTTTACTCAATCTTAACACATTTGTCTAAGTCAAAATTGTTCAATCATTAATTACTTTATACTTTAGTTATTGTCCATTAACTAATTGCCACTTACTTTATTTAAATATAATTATAAGATAAGCATCTTTCTAGACTTTTTTTTTCTTTCTAGACTTTTTTTTTTCTCATTTTACAAATGTCTAGGAAAGTCCTTTTTAATATTTTATTTTAAATATATATTATTAATAGTATTGATAGTGAATGGGATTTAGATCCTATAATTTTTATATAACACTTTAGTCTGATTGAAATTTTAATTTAGTTTTCATATTTTTTATTTTTTCTAAGTTTCCGATTAAGTTAAGTAATGTTTTAAAAATCGAGCCGGCTTGACCGGTTTAAAAATGAAAATCTTGAATCAACTAAATTTTCGGTTTGTTTTAATTTAATAATTTTTGTTGTTAAAAACCGATCAGTTTATTAATTAATAAGTTAATTTTCATAAAATAATCAGTTTTTGTAAATCAAAATAACAATGATTAATTGTAATTTAACATTTTTTCAATTAAACTTTAAATTCGATTGGTGATAATATTTTTCTTCAATTATTGTTAAAATTTTTAATTTTATTCAATCTTTAATCGAGTTTATGACGATCTAATACATGTTGAACCTTTTAAACCTTAAACTATCTTTTTTTATCGATTTAACTTTTATTCTGGTTTTGAAAACATTGATGTTAAGTTAGCATTGAAATTATTTTAAATATAAGTTTTAACTCAATTTGAGTTCTTTTTTTTTTGGTTGATTTGAGTTGGATTCCAATATCATAGTCAAACTATCACATTAAGAATGCAACAACTCCGCCTTATTTTATGGTTGACATGCCATTTTCATAATAATTTGCATGCCAAACATCATCAAAGCTTGTTAATACTTGTACGGTAATGCTAAAAACTAATCTTGAAGGTTTAACACTAACTATGCCTTAAAACTGCTAAAATCTTGACTCCTCGTAACCAAAACCTCAAAGTCATTGTTAATGTAAAGCTTATTTTCTCCCCCCAAAAGCTCAAACTTTAAGATAATCTTCTAAGTAATTATTACTGTAATTCACTACGAGAAAAGGGGTTATGATATTTTCACAATAATAAATGATTAAACCATAAATAACTCTATATGTTTAAAGTTTCTATGGATGATAATTAAGTGTCTATTTGAATTTTTGAGAAGTTAATAAGTATTTTTATCTGTCACAAAAGTTTTTTTTAAGAAAAATCATAGTTTTGTTGTAAAATAAAAAGTACTTCTTTAATAGATATTACTTTTTTGACAGCCAAAATATAACCTTTTAAAAAACTCAAATTTAAAACTTTTAAAAAAGTGTTTTTTCAGGTAAATTTTCAGATCATTTAATGAGTCTATTTTTAGTCCCTTTTGTCCTTATGTTTTACACATAATTCTCACAATACTCATAAACTCATCTTCACGTTTATCTTGCAAACCATCTTTTCGAATCTCTTGCGTAGTTGTTTTATTATGTATTTAACTATTTACTTAACTAAAATATTTATATAATACTATTTATCTTTTATATATTTTAATATTTATTTTTTATATCAGTTTTACTTATGTTATAATCCATATAAAAGATTTGGTTAAATATATTTTCATTTATGTTTCATATGGTTTAAATTATATAATAATTAATATATTGTACTTTACATATTATTTAATATACTTTAAATAATATTTATATGTATAAATAACTTTATTACAAAATAAAATATAGTAAAAATTAAAAGTACTTTTTATTTTTATGTTGTCAAATAGCTATATGAAACTCTTTAAAAATAACTCTTTTTTAAATGACAACTAAATAGTCAATTGACTTCTTAGAAAAATTCTTCTCAGAAAAGATTTACAGAAAAAAGCTCTACTGATAAAAATTTTACTGGTATAAGCCTAACCAGACAGAGGCTAATTATCAACCTAATTAAGTTGTAACATAGATACTCCTTCTTAGGTATATAAAACCTCTTTTTTTTTTAAGCTTCAAAGGCCTATACTCAGTCGGAGGATTAAAAGTAGGATTCTTTTTAATGATTTGAGATATAGTCTTTAAGTTGGAACTTCAAAAGGCATACTTAATTGCAACAATCTATTGATCTCAAACAACCTAGCATTCAAAGCTTGATTTTTATGGGTCAAACTCAATAGCTCCAATGGAGTCCATAATATCAAGACTCATTACTTTTACAATCGAGGGACTGATTGTTTCTAAAATCTATTTGTTGATTCTTAACAATTTGCAATTAATTTTTATGAATATTTGTATGCATAAAAAGATTTTTGTTAATACAATTTGTTTATTATTTAAAAAACTAAATTTACGACCTCAGTAGTCTTAAATTTAAGTTACGTTCTTTTAAAAGAAAAATGAATTCATTAACAGGCCCAAAAGTGCAACAACTAAGTTAATTACAAGGCAGTGCTATCAAAGTACACAAAAAGATACAAAAAGTGAGGATTTTACATACAATAAGCCCTGGGACTACTAAAAGATATCATCTTGATTATACAAAGTCCCATCTTCTTCTAAGAGAGGAGCTCAAATAATGAGTGACTTTATGTGCAACTAGAATCTCTCTAATCCAACAACAAACTATTTGAGTAAGAGCATATTTGTTAGGTTTGATATAATACAATGAGCAATCAAGGCTTCGGCTTATGCATATTTGGTCTTTTCTTATTCTTTTGTATTGCTTTTCTGCCCATACTAGAATTTTACCTCAATTGCTATATGGACAATCCAAATTCATGAAATGAAGCATTTAGCTCAAATGGAGAAGAATAGCAACATTAAAAGAATGGATGAAAAGTTGTTTCAGGTAACAAATTACAAAGACAACAAACCTTATCATTGGAGCCCTTTAGCCTGTCCTTGGTTTGAATTCCCCTCTAGTAGCTAACCATATGGTAAAAGAAGCTTTGGGCATCAATGATCCTTTCCACATAATATTATACCAAAGAATAGTTGGAAGATGTGGTCCAATAGCTTCTCTGCCATTTGTAAATTCCGATCTTTATGTAAATACGGATATTTACAATTTTCTAAAGTTATATATCTTCATTTTTTAATAAGATATCCTGCTGGAAACTCCAATGATAGAAAGAAATTCACATGCTACAGTTAGAAACAAACAGTATTAGAGAAAATGGTCTACTTTTCACCAAGTCTGGTTCAAACAATGAGAGGTTACATACTCTTAGGTAAATTAAACACCTGCAGTTTTGGCGATAGAGGATTAATTGGTACTAACTGCTAAACAACTCTCCTGCAGTGCTGATGAGGCATGAAGGTCAGGTGTTCTTTATATTGGATATAAATTCTTTAAATTCTTCCAATTTCGCATCGGAGAGGCCTGAAAACACAAAAGATAAAACTTAACCGTAGCATTACAGATTTTGCAGAGGTATCAAACCACAAATATTTGACGGGCCTCTACCCTTCACATGATTCAATGTTGGCAACTCTCCGTTTGATTCACAAAAGCTCTTTGCTCTACCACATTCTACATCTTTTGCCCTCCTTGTTCCCAGATCTTCTATTTTGACATGAAGTTCGGACGCAGTTCTTGTCATTTCTAAAGGAAGCAATTGCAAAAATTTTAGAACACCTAAACCACCACGCCGTGCTGACATGAACTCTTCCATCCAAAAATATTCTTCCACAACCAAAAAGTTCTCAGGTTGTTGAAAACAAGAAGTCCTTTTAAAAAAAGATCAATACAAACACATAGAGGCACCTATTCTCGAGAGCAGTATCACGGAGTAATCTCAAGAAAACCCATAGATTTATTTCCATATCAAGTACTCGTCCATAAACACAAAATTCTGTTAGTCGTAGCTCCTTAAACTAGGTGGTGCACGTTGGAAGGAAAAGTACATTTCAACAAATTGGAGAAGTTTAACGTAGGAATTGCAGAGTGAAGCCAACAGATATCAGGGAAACAATTACATCAACAAAAGAAAAGCCTGAACCTTCCAAACAGGCCAGTTATACACATAGATAGCATAAACAACAATAACAAAGTGATTACTATGATTATAGTTGGTGCCGTTGATTACCACAACTTTATTAGGAGGTTAGGTGTGTACGTGTACCATTACAGCCAATAGGAAGCAATGGCTTATGAAGCAACAGAAACCACCCAGACATTTCCATTGGAGATTCTAGCAAATTGTTGCTTTTTTCATGAGCTAAAATCATATAAAATCTATTTTTCAAAATAAAACTGTAGGAAAACCCAATGTTCACATTCTGTGCAGATAAAATGTGTAATAACTATTGAAGAACTTTCATGTTACATAATAAAATTGCATAATTACCTTCAAATAGTTCATGAACAGAGTTTTGCTCATATGACTCCAGTACCTCTTTGACAATTGCAGCACACCTATCTCTTGAAGCAGATTGTCTTTCTAATTCTCTGAGCTCATGATTCAGCTCAGCAGATTCCTTACCAATCTGCAGAAAGTATGTTCATATTGATAAAACTAAGGAAACAACACATGCAGATATGAGTTACTCCAATATATGAAATTATCTTACCATGGTTAACCTGTCCCTCAAGGAACTCAACTGCATGTCTAGAGCAGGATCACAAAGCTCACCTTGCTGTGCCAGATTTTCTTCGATTGGTTCAGTCTATAAGTGAGTCATCAGTGAGCTGCTAGTTGTCTGTTGGATATAGATAATGTAGTGAAAGGAAGACTTATATTTTATAGATGGCTAAGACTAGGGATGGCAAAGGGCTAGCTCTCGTCAATTTTTAAAAAATAATTTTTAAAATTAAAAATATAAAACAATTTATGTTTTAAAATTGAATCTGAGTCTAGATTGCTCAGGTCCAATCTTACACGATACTCAACTCTTTTAAATAAAACAATGTTATTTTGTTTTGAATAATTAAGTTTCGAGTTAGTTTGGGCTTGAGCCTGGCCCATAGGTCGGCCCATTGAAAATAACTAAATTTAGGCTCATGGGCCAAAAATTGCCATCCCTAGCTAAGACAATGCAAACACAAAGAATGGAACTCTGTACAAGAGAACTCAATAAGACTATTCAGTGACGCACTTGTCATGCAACATTTCATATGAAAGGAATACTTCTTAATTGCCCGTACTTGTGATATTTATAAGCATTTTTATGTGTTCAAAGTAGAAAGCATTAAATCAACCTTAAACACCCATAATTTTTCATCAAGAATTTAGCAAAACCAGTAAAGTATGAATAACACTGTACATTGGAGATACATAAACACGTATATATATACACACACAGACATACATAGAGAGAGAGAGAGAGAGTTGCCGTACAATAAGGTCCTACAGGAATCAAATAACATTCCTCTTTCAGCTTCCTTTTTAATCTTCCAATTAAGTTGAGCAGGAATATCCACATTAAATGTTGCAAATCATTCAACGGGAGGTTTTAAAATAGTTTCATCTACTGAAAGTAGATGTGTCGCTAATTCCAAAGAATTAACACTGCCCCATTTCTCAAGTTCTAAGCAGCTGTAAATAATATATGAAGTATATTTTGAGTCACTACACCCGTTTGGTCTGCTGAAGATAGAAGAAACTTATTTCAAGTTGATTACTAACAGAACAAAAAGTACTGCCTAAGGAAATAAACCACTCAGTTGGATAACTCCACCTACCCCTCTCTTACTTTTTTTTTTTTGTGGAAAGAAAAGAAGGGTATGGACAAAATTAACAATGTGGGATAGATCCAAATAAACGACAAGAAAAAGAATATATCGTATTAGAAATTCTTGAAGCTAGAGGCATATTAAATCAGGAGATCAAGCCTCTAAGTAAAGGTGGATTAGATAAACATGTATTTCTTTAAAGCACATTAGATACTCTCCAAAAGTTTACAAAGAACAAATTTAGGAATCATATTGACTAGTTCAAACTCGTATGTCAACTTAGTTACTTGTAAAAACTTAAAACTTTCTGAACTCTTCCTACAAGGCTATGTGTTCTTTAGAAATTGTTCTCCTATAATTGGCCCCCAGAAATACTCTGGCGACATTATCACCCCCTTTCTACAGATTCATATGTAAATTCTCAGGTCTCAACCTCTTAATTGACATGACCAATTTATTATACCTTACACATTCTTAACATGAACAACAAAACTCCTTTCTCAATCAATATAGGCTAGCAAGTTAAGACCTGACAGATAATTTTTAGCTGCTCATACATTCTACCTCCATTGCCAAAGACAATTAACAGTAACATTAACCAGGGATCCATACTGAAACTTAGTTAGCATTTTCTCCTACAAACACATCCTATGGTGAGCAACAGATCAAAATAAGATTAAAGAAAAAAGATCCTAGCATCAAACAAAAGGCTGCACTGAGCATTACCTTAACATACAAAATAAACTATAAAGAAAGCAGTGTCAAACAACTGAATAGACTAACAGTGAGGACATACACTTTCTGGCAAATGGAAACCTTTGGGAACAGAAAAGCAGTGGTGAAGACAGTATTTTTCCCACATTCCCAATCTCGTATCAAGATCTGACTGTATCTTATTACGAATGTAAGCGATGCCCTGGAAACAACAATAGAAGCATAACCATAAAATCAAGCCCGGCGGCAATCACTGTCACCATATCTTTTACACAATCATTCAGGGTCTCTTGTTGACGCTAATTTCTTATATTTTCCTTGGAAGTCTACTAAAACCGAGTGCGCCAGCAGAATAAAGCTCACAAGAAACTTTCCAAACGCTTGAATCACACAAAATTAAGGGGGGAAACAAAACTTAGCAGCCCTACACTCATTTTCGGGTCAATTTTCGGGAACTAATATTAAAGCCGCACAAGACTGAAGCAAAAATAGGAATCTAAGAAAGGATAGCATTCGACGTTCTTACCCGACTTAGACTTTGGGATCTCTCCGTTCCCTCCGTTCTCAAGAGTTTCGATGCTTCTCTGCAGCAGTAAAAACCATGTAAAAAATTTTCAAAAACAACAACAGGAAAGTGAAGTGCGAGAGTCAGTAGTTACTGAGAAAAGAAGTGGAAAGCGTCATCAAGCAGATAATCAACGGTATTAAGCGTCTCGTTGATGAAAATTTGGGGATTCAGACTCAAAGACTCGAAAACTGCCTCGCTTTCACTGCCTTCCATGATAATTCGTCAGGGAATTTCAATGCATAAA
The DNA here is from genome assembly GCA_027564335.1 of Erythroxylum williamsii. Taxonomy (NCBI): domain Eukaryota; kingdom Viridiplantae; phylum Streptophyta; class Magnoliopsida; order Malpighiales; family Erythroxylaceae; genus Erythroxylum; species Erythroxylum williamsii. The sequence continues at coordinate 27,617,798 of JANITW010000007.1, forward strand.
CCCTGATTGCATTATAGTTCCACAGATCTGATGGGAAATGGAAGGTTTTGAAGCCTTAGAAATGGAAAAAGATGGCTTCCCGCCAAGAAATAGAATATAAGATATTAAAAACTAGTTCTCAACCCCGTGCTTTGCACGGGTTATTGCAAATTACAGAATTGAAAGAAACTTATTATTTAAAGTAACTAATTTTTATAAAAAAATACTTATTGATATAAATAATTTACCAAGAATTAACTTGTATAAATATTACTTGATTAATTTATGATTAAAGTGTTACAATACGTACAATTCATATGAATCTTTTCATTATTATGTGCTTTAACTTTGATATAAAGCAAAGTTCCGTTTTGTTTAGCAAAATATTTTATGCTTGAATGCACAAATGGTTCATTAATGGAATGAAAGATGTTTATGAATATTATGTTTATTTATTGACGTTTATGAATATTATGTTTATTTGTTGAACATTTCTATTGAAGTTTAATTACGTAATAAGAAAGACGAATATATCTGTTGCAAAGAAGGCAAAATTAGGGATAATATATCTACATATTGCATGTCATAAAATAAGATTATAATAAAATGGGAATCTTACAAACAAAATGAGTCCCAAAACATGAGAGTCGTATTTATACAAGTGCAAAAGATAGATAGATAGTTTACTATTCAAGTACAAAATATTTACAGGCTCCAAAATAGATAGATAGTTTACTAAACAAAAAGTAGTTGACAAAAAATTGGTCATTCTTAAACATTTCATAGTTAAGTTAACTTTTCTCTTTTGATTTTGGTGATCAACTTAGTTGAAGATATTTGTGGTGATATTAAATCACATAAAGGCAAATCAATCTCAGAAGTTTCTGATATTGGTCTCTTCATTTTGAAAATCTGGGGTGTGATTTGTGCTGGGAAAGTAATGTCTATTTCAGTGTTACAAATTGCAGCTCTATCATCCTGTGTTAAATAAACTTAATAAGTAGAATACATAATAGATAAATATATTGAAAAAATAGATGTACATACTTTGTTATCAACTACAGGTAGAGAAATACACTCATCAAGAATGTTTTTTGAAAAGTAGCTGAGTGATTCAATTTGTTTTGAATCCTGCAAAATGAAAAGTATCTTATAAGAGAAGCAGATATGTTGGCATTTTCTGTAGGTTACTATGTTATTGCTTTTTCAACAAACAAGAAATTCAACTTTGTAAAGCAAAAGATTGTCTTACAATTTCATATGTAGAAACTGGTTGTGGTGCTTTTGATTGAATAGAATCCTAGCATAAATTTAAATGAATAAGAATAATCATTTACGTGTGATCCATATTATACATAATATTAATGATAAGTATATACTTGTTTGTTAACAGTAGGTAATAACGACAGAGGTGCAATATCAATAGGAATGTTACTTAGTGATTCATCCAGAATTAAATCCTGCAAAGCAAAACTCAATAATTAATTACTAAATGTCTACTTACATCTAATTGATTTAACAATGAATGGTTTTACAATGAGTTAATATATATCTGAATTTTTTAATATAGTGTCATTAAAAAGAAGAAAAATTAGATAATTGAACTTGGTAGGAAATCTATCATATAGTTTGTTGAGCATTAATTGTAGCCGAGGCTCCAACAGAAGTAATTTGCTACAATAATACGATTATAAAAATAAAGAATATCAAAATTTTCTTGATAGAACAGAAAAATTTGAAATATGTAAAAGAGGTATCATTACTCACAACTTCGTTAGGATTTATCAAGACCAGTAGGCCTACTAAAAGATCAATAGCAGAATCACTCAGATAATATTCCCAGAAAAATATTGTATTTCATGAAATCAATATTGCTACAATATATACATATCTGTATATATCAATGAAGTTTCATGTAATGATGAATAATTGCTATTCTTCTTGTAGTGGGAAGTAGAGTAATACCTGAGATTGGGGTGGAGAATCCATGTATTTATTGATCAGTTCACCATTACAACTTACTTTCTTGACAGTGAAACTTGAAGATTTGTTGATTTTATTAAATTTAATGACTTGTACCTTGAATTGATAAATTTTCTTAACCAAGCATTCTAACTCATCAAGAAACCCATCTTCATCTCCTTTCTAATTAACAAATTAATTATAAGTAAACACAAGAAAGAGTAGACAATTTATTATCAAAAATAAAAAAAATAGAGAGTATAATCTTTTACAAACCTTAATTAGACGATTTCTGAGATCATTTGCACTAACTTGAATCAATGGAAAGGCTTGATCATCAAATAACACAAATGACTCCAGACCATCATAAGCATCTTTTACTTGAACATGTACTTTATATCTAGAATATATAAATATATCAAAGATTAGTGTTTATCATTACAAAACATTAAGTTCAAATAAAATTTAAAATGATGGTATATCTCGTTACAATTATATTTTAGAGTGTTTCGAAATTTAGAGCACATGAATAGGTCATTCTCAATTTTGACTTTACATCTATGAATGGAGCATGCATCAATGTACCAACTTTGCTCAGTTTGGATCTTTTTAATGGTTGCGAGAATAGTATAAATACCATTATGCTGTAATGTTATGAAAATATAGGTCAACTTGTAAGATATAGGTGCATAAATTCGGAATGAAGAAAAGAATTATGCATTTTCAAGTTACCTCACACTATTTCAAATCAGTAACCTTCTTTCTTGCTTCAAAAGATAAGAAATCATTCAAAGGAGATTGACTTAAAAAAGGATGATCAAGCTGAGAGTATCTCTGGGAAGATGTTCCCCCACCATTGTCAAACTGAGGCTAAATTAAAAAAGAATTGAATAAATACGTAGTGCATATATATGCAATGATACAAATTTAGAATAAAATGATAATAAACCATTATAAAAATATAATTACCTCAATTTAAAATCTTGAACAGTAGGGATGTTGGGGTTAATCAGTAGGTTTGAAGCATTCCAAGCATTAAAAATCTTGATTTCTCCTGCATAAAAAAGGGTGATATGTTCTGTTTTTTTTTTCACAAAAATGAGCAATGTAAACTGCATAAAATGCTTTGAAAATAATAATGTACCAGCAGAGTTTGATATCATGGCAAGCTGAAAAAAATAATGGTTGAAATTTCTTATGTATCCCTCATTGTATTCAGCAAGAAGTCAACATATTTACCAAACAATGTGCACTTGATCTTGTCGTTACTGAAAAATAATATTAATGCATAAATATTATTTTACATACAAAGAGTATAATACAATAGTTATTGGAAGTAGAGATAACCTCTTATCTGCTAGATATAGATTCATAAATTTTGATTTGAGATTATTCCTTTGGAATTCTTTACAAGTTTCATATGCAGTCATCTCTCCAAGGACATCTATTTGACATGACAAACAATTTGTCAATAAAGACTAAATAAAGAAATCATATCATAAATGACTTATTATGTTAAAATAGAAATGGAAACCACTGAAGAAATATATATATATATATATGATTACCAATCAAATAACCCTTAGGAATCTTATCTTCTAGAATAACTGTGAATGGCACAAAATTGAAAGAGTATAGAGGAATATCCAAATCAACAACATTGATTGTAGTGCCAAAGTGGAAATTAATCTTACATTTGTGTTGACTTGCTCTATAATCTCCAGAATTGTCAACCACAACAAATTTATGTATGATGACACATTTACCTTCCCCAACTGAATCATGATGCTTGGTCACTAACTTCTCTGTTCCAATTATAGCCTGGATTTTATCTCCCCGTGAAAAATTAACATATTTGTTTATAAACTATAATCATTTTAACATAGTCAACTATCAGTATCATTAATAAGAAATAGAAAATGAATATACCTTCTGATCAAGCAACAACATTTGCAGATTAGAGACAACATTAGGGGAATTTCGATAAAAAACATTCCACAGCCTAATAATTCTTACAGCTATTTTCCAAGACTCCTTCTCAGTATGCAACTGACCAATGTAGTTGACTTTCATGGAAGACATTTTCACATT
>JANITW010000007.1:27628811-27639714 GCA_027564335.1 Erythroxylum williamsii
ATTTATATACATATATATATATATATTATTAATTAATTAAAGAATATATATATATATATTTCTATATATATATATATATATCTGTGTGTGTGTGTGTGTGTGTGTTAACGTGGAAGCCAAAGAAGGAAGCTTATCTTTTTTAACTTTATATATATATATAAAGGGTAACGTGGAAGCCTTGTCACCATGTTGCATGAAATGTCTTTAATGATGTTAAAGACAAATAAAAAGGGTGAGAAAAGATGAGTAGGTTCGTTGGCTTTTGAAAGAAGAAGAAAGAGTTTCTTTCTCAAAAGCATACGAGCATCATTTTCATCATCTTTCAAGCTTCAAGCTTCTCTCCAAGCATTCTCCATCATCATTCTCATTAGCTCTCGAAGAACAAAGGTAAGATCTAGCAGTCTTTAATTTGTTCTAGCTATTCTCGGGTCAAAGGTTTGTCCCAGTTAGGTTTTCCGATCTCTGCGTGGATACCGTTAGAGACGGTCTTCTTTGGCCGTTATGATTTGATATCATTATATAGTCACATGGATCCTGACTTTCGGAAAGGTCCCGGAACAAAAAATTTTTGTTTTCCACACCGTGTGCATGTGATGCATACACCGAGATTTTCCTACAAGAACATATATCTAACAACTTGATATCTTCACAATAGATACACAAACTATATTTCTAACATCATCACTTAGAATGAATCTTCTACCAAATGAAATTCACTCTACCATAAGAGCACATATTCCTTTATTCTAAACTAAAACTTCTGATCTTTTTTGCAAAGAAGGAACCTTTTATAAAGCATTATTATACTAACAGTCCAAGAAGTAAGATGAAAAACTAAATAGAAAGTAATAGTTCTAGCAGTTAGATGAAAATCATAAACAAAAAAAAACAGAAAAAAGAATATAAACATGTTTTACAAAGAAGGTAGAACATAACAAAAATGGAGATAGAAATGAAATTTTGATCCAATTAATCTTTTGCAAAATGAAAATCATTCCCCTACCACAAAAAACACACTCTAACAAGACCTCTTCTTTTCTTCTAATCGAGAACTTTAATGCGATTGTAAAGAAAAAGGCTTTATGTAAAGGATTATGATCCCTTATATAATAAGATATATAGGCCACAGATAAAACGCACCAAATTCTGATACTAAAAACCTTCTCTTATCTGAAACTATTGATATGACAAGGCAATTGAAAATTTAGGGCCAAAAGGGGACCTATATTGCATTCCCCTGTGTCGCCAGTTTTGCACAATAACTTATAAAAGTAATTATTGTAACCTATTGACCTCACTTTTTTGGGTTAAATATAAGTGGAAAATTTTAAAATTTTAAGCTTCATTTATATGCATGCTTGTGTAAACCAAATTTTATGCTTCATATAATTGATGCATATAACTACAAATTTCAATCCAAAAATTTTCTTCTCATAATTCAAAAATACTTAAGTAAGTAAAATAGATTGGCAAGCCATCAAAAGGGCATTTAGAAGAAACACAAAGTTGCATTACGTGAACTGTGTACTAATTGTGAAACATCTTTCCTCCACAATCAAAGTCCATAAGAAGTTGTACATCAGCACACACTCAGTTGCTCAACCACAGATAATAGCCTGTCGTGCCCGCAAATCTCTTAAGTCCCTTCTCAGAATTTCACAAGAAGTTAACAACAGGGAAGGTCTCACAACTCCTACATCCTCACCAAGGGAAAATGTATCAATAAAGTGGCGTGAAATGCATGGTTCCTACAATTGGGAAAACCTGCTTGACCCTCTGCACTGCACTCTTGGCTTTGCCGAGAGATTTGGCAAAAGTAACTTATGATACTTTTGAGAAGTATTAAGTGCTTGGCTTGTGAGAAGCATTAAATGCTTTCTTTTTTTAACCCAAACATTATCTACAAGCATTAAATGAATGAAAATAATTTTAAGAAGCATTAAATGCTTGTTTTTAGAATGAAAAAGCTTGACATTTTGAGTTTTGAGAAGCAGCTTGCTTTTAGAATGAAAAGGCTTTATATTTTTAAGCAGGGATTGAGCTGGCAGGGATTAAGTTTTAAGTACCTAAGTAGATTGGATTCCTAATTAATTAATTTAAAAATTTTGAGCAGCTCAAACCCGATTGAATTTGGATCAGTCTGTATACTTGAGGTCTGATTTGGTTTTGGGTCAGGCTCCGCCTGGTCGGGCCAATTGCCCAGCCTAATTGCAACTTTTAGGAAAGAAACCAAAAAGTTGGCCGTAAACATGTTACAGAGAGCAGCAGGAACGAGAGCTTAGTCCCTGTCCCTTTCATTCAGCTTTATCGTCTGCATCAAAATTCTTCACATATTTGTGTATAAAAATCATGCCTAAAACCAATGTACTGTCAAAATTGCAGATTGCAAATGGTTGGGCCAGGAGGGTAGTTTTGGAACGCAAAAACCTCCACTCTCTTTTCTCTTCCTGCTTCCGTACCATGCCGGACCGGAGCTACTCCTCCTCTTCCTCCTCTAAAGTAGAGGCTATTTATGACCTCTGCAAATTGACTTTTACACCCTCTGGGATACCTTACCCATGTTCCAACGCTATCAACTCACTCTGCTCTCTTCTGGGTATTCTTTCTTTCTTCTACTTTTGTTAAATAAAAGATTATGTATTGATGCAAGTTTGTTGTCGAATTTACGGATTATGTTTGGTCTTGTCTTACCATGTTTTGGTTTTGTGAGTTAAACCTGAACACTGGGAGGGTTTTTGCGGATGGTTGCAATTTGTTTGATTCTTTTAGGTGTAGTTGGCTCGAGCTTTGACTGGGATTCTTGAAAAATGCTATCTTTATTTATTTTGTAATATCATGTGCTTGATTGCTGTCTGCACTGGTTTATTCTTAGTCCATTCTACACAATTCGGTAATTCAGGGTGTTCAACTTGGTTCTGAAGTAAGAAGAATTGGTTTGGCCATAGCTTTCACCAGAGACATTTCCCATGTAATTCTTTTATGTCACTGTATGCTACTAAATGTAGGAATGCTTCTAAAGAGGTGCAGAAAAGATTTTGATTTGTAACAGGTCGTTGGCCTTTTAACAATTTAAGAAACTCTGTTATTTCAGTAGGATGACTAATTGGGTTGCTAAAAATTGATGATTATTCTCACTCCCTTAATAATTACATAACGATGCAGTATATACCATGAGAAAATTTTGAGGTTGTTATGCATTTTACCTTGTTATTACATTTTGAAGTTCATTAACCCACTTGAAAAATGCCCCTTAGTTCAATACTGCATCGTTATGTATTTGTTGTGCCCTTTTTTAAAGAAAAAAATTTCTTATTTTACCTTTTTCTCCAACCCAACGCAAATGGATTGAAAAAGAAAAGAAGTTGGGTGCAGAGGCAATGCATCATGTAGAGTTGACACATTTCACCTACTTCATAACAGTGTATTAGCCAGAAATAGATCACCTTCCATTGATAAACTTTCATGGTTCACTTGCTTATTTGATTTTAAACACAAACTTGCCTTAGAAGCATATATAGTCTCTGGTTTTTGTTTGAACAAAGGTAAGCATTTATCTCATGCTGTAGAGCAAGATGAAGCATTCAACTAATCGATCGATGCATTAGTTCAGTTTTGGGTGTCATGCTGTAGTGCATTGAGGCAACCAAAGCATTTGCTATCCTGAACTATTTATTTCAGAGCTATTCTTGTTTCTTTACTTGAAACTATTTCTACCCAGGTAAATGCCTTTGAAGGGATATTTCTATGTCAAATACGCAATTAACTATTTTGATTCGTCATTGCTTTGCAGATTTTCCCTCTGTATCCCTTGTCCTTCTAATACACTATTAATGTTACTGTTATGCAGACACAGTAGGTCCTGCAGATGTAGGGCTTAAAGAGGAAAGCTCAGATGATGACCGAGGGCTTGGCTTTTTTGGACTTCATCGATCAAGTAGGATAGCTCGATGGGCCCAACCAATTACATATATAGATATTTATGAATGTGAAAGTTTTACGGTAAGCTTTACGTCTTCTGTCGAAAATAGTCCTTTTACACTTGTTAGTCATAACCTTTTTACTGTATAACTGTATCACATCGACATTTAGGAACCTTACCACTTGAAATATGGTTACATTAATTATCATACTCATTCTTGTTCAGGATGGATAGAACTTTTCTCTTCAGTTTTCCATTCATTTTATTGCAAAAATGGGACCAAATGCCCACGTTCATGTTCTTAAATATAGCTGCTATATATGAAAATTGTATCTCAGGAAATTGATATAGGAAAATGAACGTGTGTCATCTAAAGCTTTTTGAAATGATGCATAGTTTTCTTTGCAGATGTGTATATTCTGTTTTCCTACTTCTGCTGTTATTCCACTCCATGATCATCCGGGCATGACTGTTTTCAGTAAACTTCTGTATGGCTCCTTGCATGTGAAAGCTTATGATTGGGTTGAACCTGCTTGTATCCAAGAAGCCAAGGGAAATGGTTATCCATCAGGTGAGAAATATATTGTGAACTTTTCAGATTTTGGTATGAAAGTTTTAGGCTTTCTGAAGCCGGATAGAATATTCACTTGACCATTTACTTGCAAATCTTCTATCTTTTCCATTAATTATGAGGTTGTGCAGAGTTGTCATTGTGTACCTTAATTAAATTTCTTAAAGGTTTGTTCAATTGAAGTGATCCAGCTAAATCTACTTCAATTATCCCCACATTCAGGAACCTTTAAATCTGAAAATCCATTGTTGCATCCTTTAGCTGTAACTTGGGAAATTAGCTATGCAAAATTCCATATTTTGCTTGAAAGCAATAAATTTTAAAGCAACTGTTAGGACCTCATCTTCAAACTTCAGTTATTTTCAGCCAGTGTCTTGTTACTACTACGGACTCAAGTATGGTAATTTAGGAGGAACCTATTAGCCACACATTCAATTTTAGCCATCAGCTGAGCAAATTAGGAGAGCCCAAACAATGCGAGAATGCCATGCTCATAAAATAATTAGCCATTAAAATTCCGGAAGTGATGAATTGTTTGATAAAGCAGTATTCATTGTGCAGTGGCATCTCTTTGTGGTCGTTTCCATATTCCTTGAATGTATCGAATGAAGTGGTTCACTATCAATATCTTGGCTTAAGCAGTTAGAGTGGTTGGCAGCATTCCTTATTTCTCCAAATAAGCAATGCCTTTTGTGGGCCTTGATTAAATTTAGAAAAGCTTCTCTCTGATGATGTGGAAAGAACAGTTGCACCTGTGACTTATGCATAGTGTTTTCTTATGCTACATGGTGGTTAAGTGTCTCAGTTCCATTCATTTCTTCCGACTTTTAATCAATTAGGAGGACTCTAAATATCGTCCGTTAGCATGAAAGTTTGCGGTCTTAAGATATGTGCCGGAACTGTTTTAGATTGCTCTTGATCAGATGAGAAATTTCTAATTGAATTTTGATGTGATATAGCGTTTGCTTGGGTTTTGGACGACTAATTGAGAAGAAATAAAGAAACAGGATGACTATTTCGTGATTTTTGCTATCCCATCTTTTGAGTTTTGTATAGGCATACACTGACTGCATGTATATTTATGTCTTTGACAGTGAGGTTGGCAAAATTGTCAGTTGATAAAGTCTTAACAGCGCCCTGTGATACATCAGTCTTGTACCCTAATAGCGGTGGAAATCTTCATTGTTTTACTGCAGTCACCCCTTGTGCTGTTCTTGACATTCTTGCACCTCCTTACAGAGAAGATGCAGGCCGAAAATGTACATATTACCATGACTATCCTTATTCTATTCTTGGTGAGTGATGTTTCTGTTACGATCATCACTTGGACTCTATCTCTTTGATGTTTTGATATCGAGGACTTGAGTAACTTAAAACATATTATTTGAAAGCTACAGGAAATGAAGCTCGAGTAGGCAACTCAAAAGTAGAGGACTATGCATGGCTAGCAGAGTTAGGAGTGCCTGATAATCTTTATATGCGAGAAGGAGTTTATAGTGGTCCAGTTATTCATGATTATTAGTCACTTGTTGTCAAGAGGTGACCCAAATGTCTATTCCTTTCATCTCTCCAGCGACCAGTTTTGGTACGATTTGTAAAATATCTATGACATACGAACTTCTGCATGAGATTGTAACCACTTGCATAGCATTTGTGTAGAAAAGACGGACTACTTTAGTCACATGCACACCAAAGATTTGCGTAAACCAGACCTCGTTTTATTGCGGGACTTTAAATCGAGTGATGATGATAATCCTTGTGTTATACGCTTCCATTTTGATCTCACATTAAACACAAGGGAACAAAGAGTTACAAATTTCATTGATGTCAAAGCTAATGGTACACTACAACAGATTCTTCAAAGCATAACTAGCTTATTCGAGTCCACACTTGTTTAAGAAACAAAATTGAAGAAACCTCGTTTCCCGAGTCTAATTTGCAGCATGTGTCCGGATGTGTGGACTATCATTCTCTAACAAATCGAACTGCGACCTCCTTTTCACTATGGGGATCTAAAAGACACGCCAGCATAACGCACATTTCCAAGTTCCTCTTCTATACGCAGAAGCTGCATTTGAATTGGGAACAATACAAGAAGTGAGGAATACATAATTAGTCAAAAGAATACAAATGAAAATCGACTCTGGAAAGAATGAAAAAAAACACTACTCAAAGTAGACCCATTTTGGGGTTTATATTTTGGTGATTTATTGAATGAACGTGACCCATGCAACTCTTAAATTGTATGAGCTCATGAATTCAGTCAACTGATGTTGCATAAAACATGAAAGTACCAACTGAAGATACTGCATTTTGAAATCTACTCGGATCAAAGGATACTGCAAAGATGTTGAAATAACCGCTAGAAGTTTATTTCAGCCCTTCTATAAAATATGCCACATGATATCTTGGGTATGTTGGTACAGAGAGAGCTCAAGTATCAGAACAATAGCCAATTAATCCATGATGTAGTAATGTCATTAACATTAAGCTTACATCACAAAATATAGGCAAGAAAAGCAATGATGATATACTTATTCTATGACCAGAAAAGGCATGTATATTGATACAAGAGTGCTAAAACTTTAAGACAATTTCACAAGAGGGGGTGTGTTGAATTAGAGGCAAAAGGAGTCAAATTGACCGTGTTTTTGCATAAAAAATCTGGCACTAAAGTTTGACCTTGAAGCTGTAACTAGAGGAGATTACTGATTTACCTGATTATACTTGGCTAGCCGCTCACTCCTGCAAGGAGCTCCAGTCTTGATCTACACAAAAAGCATTAGCAATCAAATACCCATAGCATCAAGGATGATATTCCATAGACAAGGGGAGATTGCTAACAAACCTGTCCGCTAGCCAAACCAACAGAAAGGTCAGCAATAAAGTTATCCTCAGTTTCACCACTGCGGTGGCTGACCATCACTCCCCAACCTGCAGCTTTTGAGTCAAGTGCAGCTCTAATGGACTCTGTCACTGTGCCTATCTGATTAACCTGCAGTCCAGTAGGGAAAAATGAGCATTGGAGTGAAGCAATTATTCTGTGTTATCATCACAATCTACAAATGAAAGCATAGAAATGGATTTATTCCTATCAAAATTAAAAGCTAAAGATAGGATCAATGTTTGCCTTTAGAAGTAAGCCATTGCAGGCCTTCTTTTGAATTGCTTCAGCAATTCTCTTTGGGTTAGTGACCAACAAGTCATCTCCAACAAGCTGTATATCAACTGAAGACTGTAGTGAAGCCCATGAGCTCCAATCATCCTGATCAAATGGATCTTCTATAGACACTATAGGGAAATCCTTGATGAAGTCCTTGTAGAGGTCGCCGAGACTCTGAGCTGAGAGGACATGAGTCCCATCATTTGGTTGTTTCTTGAAGTTCAAATCATATTGTCTGTCCTTTGTCAGAAACTCTGATGCAGCAACATCCATTCCTATTTTTATCTGCATCAATGTAAAGTTTACATGTGCTTCATAAGCAAACTGCAACTGCAACTGGAAGTGAAAGTGAAAGTAATTAACTGCTAAAATTGATGCCTACCTTTCCTGTGTAACCAGCTTTTTCAATAGCATCCATGAGCAAAACAAGTCCCTCTCTATTGTCCTGGACGTTGGGAGCAAATCCTCCTTCATCTCCAACATTGCAAGCATCTTGACCATACCTTGCCTTGATAATCCCCTTGAGTGTGTGATAAACTGTAATATCATATGATACACCAGTTAATAATCTTTGCAGTGTGATAAACAGTAATATTATATTCAAGTCAATTTACAAAACAATAACCTATTATGTTGGAAAATGGTGTACATAAACCAAATCCTCAGCAGAGCAGGTAAATCGTAACAATGCAAAATTGAGAGTAGAGGAAATCTATTTTCAAAAACCTCAGAGTCGTAAATGTCAATCTGTAATCTCCATTTATTTGGCCTATCAACTTTGATACATGACAGATGAATTTCAGATACCTTTCACTTCTCAGTTTTTTTCAAATGTCAAAATTACTTTTTTGGCTTCATATTGAAGTCAACAAGAGGCACAAGGACAGCCATCCCTTCCAAATACAGAGTCAATTAGACTGCACAATTTACAAAAGAAAACAATCTTAGAATTGAGGATTTTGTTCACTAACCTTCACTACCCATTCGGAGTGCCTCAGCAAATGAGGTTGCTCCTACTGGAAGTATCATAAATTCTTGCATAGCCAGATTATTTCCAGCATGACTGCCTCCATTTATCACATTAAAAGCAGGGACTGGCATCACAAGCTCCTTTGTTGCCGATAATTCCTGAATATGTTTGTACAAAGGTATTCCTTTTGCTCCTGCACCTGCTCGGCACATGCTGAGGGACACTCCAAGGATGGCATTAGCACCCAGTTTTGACTTATTTGGAGTTCCATCAATTTCCAGCATGACAGCATCCACATCAACTTGATTTCTAATGAAACACAAGTCAAAACCACATGACTACAGTACACAATGAAGGGATCCACTCCATACAGATATGCCAACAAACTCCACAAGGAGTAAATACACAAACAATGATTTAAATATCTTATTTGATTTGTTAATCAATGCAAGTGGAAACTAGCTCCAAGTAGGAGGAATGGTGCACTCTGGTCTAGCTTTATACCCATTAAAACAGAATACATGATCTTGTATTTCACATTAAATATACTAATTACGCCAAGAAATAGCTGTCATATAAGAGCAGCACTTACTAATAGACGAAAGATCAGTTCATATCATCCCAAGCTTCAATGTTTTCTCAGTAGCCAGTGCTATAATTTAATGGGAACTTGATCAAACAACATATGATATATTCCAATTCTAAGAAGTTCAAAAATACAAAGCATCAACATGGTTCAATCTCCACAACTTAAGAGCTCATCTGCATAGCTAGTTAACATTTAAATACTTCTGTTCTGTCACTTGATTATCACCTGACATCGACACCAACAAGCTTAGGAGCCAGGATCTCGTTGATGTTTCTAACCGCAGTAAGCACGCCTTTGCCTCCATAAACGCTTTTATCACCATCTCTGAGCTCCAAGGCCTCATAGATTCCAGTGGAGGCTCCACTAGGCACAGCGGATCGGAACAGATCATCAGTGACAAGATCGACCTCGACGGTAGGATTTCCCCGGCTGTCAATAATCTGCCTCGCTTTGATAGACCTCACCTTGCACTCCTTCGTGACCTTCGTCGCAGCCGACGACGGTGGCGCTGATACAGAATTCCGCACGACCAGAGAGCGAGACTTAGGAAGAGGAAGTGAAGTGGAAGAGTGAGGTTGAGAAGCAAAGAAGCACTTGTTAAGGAGGCTAGTCCCTGGTTGAGTAGCTAAAGCCATGGGTCCTTTTTTTTTTTTTGGTGAGAGGGAGAACTGAGGGACGTGTTTGGAGGAAAGGAATATTTGAAAGAAAATGGGTGCGTTTAAAATTTAAATAGCGCAGGAAAACGACGTCGAGAAGTCCGCCGACGGGGGCGATCAAAGCGAGGTAGGTTGGCTGTTTTTCCAAACTGACTTTTTAGTGGGTTGTTGAGAAGACGTTAGGTGTGCTGTGCATGCGTGTCGAATTTTTAATATTTTGTTGACTGCGGGGGACTAAACTCCAACTTTCACAATTTCCAGGGACTTCTATAGAAATTGTTCGTTGTGTAGGGATATTGTTGTAGTTATGATTAGTCTTCAAACTAGAGTTAATTTAGAGTTTGTATGATTTTATTTATTTTTTTTGTTTTCTTTTCCAAATTTAATAATAAGATATCTAGTTTGCCTAGTTTTTCATTTAGATTATTTAGCCCTAAAGTTCAATCAAGTTGAACCAAATTCCATTAAGTTGGATTAGACCTAAAATTCAAAAATATTTTAATATTTAAAAATTTCCAACAAAATGTCCAATGTAAACTCATTAATTAGCATTTGTAATTACATTATTGAAGTTTAAAGTCTCATTATTAGCATATGCATAAAAGCTCTCTTTTTAAAGAAAAAACATAAGAAAGCAAGAAAATTTAAAGATTTACAATTGTAAAGCTCGATGAAGCTCAAGGAAGCACACTCCTCTTTGTATGCAAGTACAGAGTTTACCACTCTTCATAAGGTGAAGGTTTAATTTGCCCCCTAATGTTTGGCCAAAAGTTTAAGATTGCTTCTGTCGTTATCTCAGGCATAATGTTTTTAAAATTGAGCAATCTATTCCAAAATACTCACTCCATCAAACAAACATAATATCCCTATTAAATTGGGTCACTTGTCCATGCCATATAAGGTCAGTTGTCAACATAACATCTGACGTGAATATAAATATATGTTTCTGTAATAAAATCGAAACTAAAATTTAAGAATATTTGGGAGAGGAGAATTCTTCTTATAAATTGGTGTCACTTACATCAAGTTAACCCT
>JANITW010000007.1:27651091-27670983 GCA_027564335.1 Erythroxylum williamsii
TGTTAGTTTTTAATGGAAAATTGTGGTTTTATTTTAGTTTCTAGAAAATAAATTAAATTTAAATAATTAATTAAAAATAAAAAATAAATATTTATATACATATTTTGTGCCATGGCCAAGTGGCCCAACTTAATAAGGACGTTACATTTGGTTGACAAAGTGAGCATTTTTAGGGTAAATTGCTCCTTTTAAGAAACGTTAGGGATTAACTGCTACTAAAGATAATAACAAGAGCCATTTTAGACTTTTGGACAACGTTATGAGGCAAATTGGACTTTTATACCCTCCTTACAACCTTTAACTCTCTTCTAGCACCTGACTAAGATATTACAATTGACATAGAATTCAACAAAGAATCCTCGTAGGATTAGACAAATTTTATATGTTTAGGGTTGTCAAATATTTCAACCATATAAAAGCATTTATAATAAGAATTAGGAAGCTAAAGCCATAAAAATATAGAAAAAGTACCATAAATCTTATTATTGCATAAATAAAAGTTAGCAAATATGATTGAAGAATTGACTTCCAGATTCCAAGAAGAACAACACTTCAAAGTATATAACAAACAAAGTTGCAAAATTCTAAACACAATGTTGTATATCATGTTGAAACATTATAATATATCTTACATACATATGAATATTGTCAAGCAAACAAGAAAAGAAGAAGCTGAAAATTAAAAGCCATTATAAACATTGTTACAATGATCTATATATAAATTTACGACAATGTCAATTCCATCAAATATCTTAACTCAATTCCATCAAATATCTTAACTTTTTAGATTATCTAAAGTACATCATTCATATATGGAACATGGTTTGGAATCAGAAGAAAAAGTAGCCAAAAAGGTATTAAATATAATTGAAAGACATTTTTTGGCATAAAATTATTGAAAAGCAATATGAAGTTGAAAATAAAACATGACAAGCATTAAAGTTGTAGTTACTATAAGGACATTTGCACAATTATCCTTCTCTTTTAGACTAGAAAATTAAGGAAATATATTATCCTTGATAAATTTTCCTTTAACCATGGTGCTGAAGTACTTCCAAGATCTCTAAGTAGGGTTATATTTGTGCAGTCTTTTCCATCCAAGTTTGTCATAAAGATCACTTGTTCCATTAATTTGGTACCTAAAACAATCATGATTACAAGAAGTTCAAACTATAAGCAAATATGTTAAAGCCACTGTACCAACCAAATAGATTCAACTATGTACATCTATATTTATAAAATAAATTGAAAACAAGTAAATTAAGAAGTAAAGATTAAGACAACATATTAATAATAGGAAAAAAATAGACTAACTAATCGTTATAATTAGGATTGGCAATAGTTTATACCACTTCGTATTCATATAAAAAATCATTATTAAATCCATAAAATTAACAAATAAATATATCTTTACCATCATATAATTCTTTAAAGAAGCTTTTTGTTGGATGAATGATCTCTATAATTATCATAACATAACAAAGAAAAAAAAAGATAATAAGATATATGATCATAATAATAAAAGTAACACAACTAAGATAATATGATAAATAATTTTTAAAATTTAAAATTATAAAAAACTAAGATATCATAAAGTATAAAATTTACCTTAAACATTTTCAACACCTAACTAACTTCATCCATAGTTCCATACAGCAGGACTTTTACAATCTTAAGATCATGTGAAGTCCACTATAATAAAGGACTTTCTGTCCGACTATGGGTAGTAAAAACAAACTCGGAAGCAATATTAGCTACTAGAATTGCTAAGAGCTCTTATGCAATTTCTTGCATGATCATATATATTAACCTTTACTTGGCTTCTACCACAAAAATATGTCAAAATTCTCCTGACATATGATTATAATATATTCAAAATCCTAACTTTTTTCTTTAATGAATTCTAAAAAAAAACTCAAACTTTTAACTATGCTTGATGAAGATGATCATGTATCAACAATCGAGGAAACTAATATTGAACTAATGGGATTAAGCTCTTGGTCCATTCTTAATTGATAATCATTATATAAATTATATTAGAAGTATTTAATGATGATGATTATGTATTCCTTTAGGTCACGCAATCTGAAACCAACTTCTTTATGCATGGAATATATAGTTTGTCTATTGCACTTTAATACACTATGCTATTATGAATTATCTCTAACCCTTCCTTTATTAATTATCTCCAACCCATCCTTCATTATGAAATTCACAACATGCATGAAAAACGTATATGGAATAATCTTTCATCTATCCTCAAACTCACAATATGCAACTTAGTCTTCACTTTCTTGATCATATCCTCGTTTGCGCAACAGTTATCTAAAGTTATTAGTAAGAGCTTGATGTTGATGATCCAATGTATTAAACTCTTGGCCAATACATTTTCAGCCTTTCACTTATATATGATGATGACATATAAATAAACCTACCATCTAAATATAAATAAATATCTATAATAAAATAATCAATGAACAAAATACAACAAAATTAAAGACTATTATTTACCTCTAGATTTGATTGTATAAAGTCTAATATTTGTCAGTATAATGTGACATCACAACCATAAAACCTTTCTTTTACTTGTTGATATCTGATGTGATGGCAACCTATCCATAATTACTCAATCATATTTTCAATCAAATTATTTGTATCTTCGTAAATCTTAAAGATGTCTTTCTTTATAGTATTACAAGTTGGCATCTTAAAGGTATATAGGAGTGAGGTGATAACGATGATGAAGTTTTAACTATCAACAATGAAGCTCAGATATTTATTATGTATGATCATCTTAGCTACCAATTGCTTAGATATGTGAAAATCATAAGTCATGATTGTCATTCACTCTTTCCTTTCACTAGGTTACGGGTAAAAAAAGTTTGACCTGCGTATACTATTTTCCTTCTATTGTTGGAGTTTATATGCCCTTTCAAATGAGTTGTTCTACCTTAAGAAACTGTGATCAACATTATGATAATACTTACACTCGACCTTTTCAACTCTATCATTTAATATACTCTTAAAGAAGTGATTTCAAAATTGATGAACATTAGTGACCTTTTCAACCCTATCACTTGACTTATTCTTTATGAATTGATTTCAAAATCACTTCTTGTCTTTAAAGAATTGATTCCTTTAGTCTAAACTATTTCTTAACTTGGTATATTGTAGGTACTGGATTGGAACTCCTCATTATATTGCCTTATATTGTTGAAAGATTATGCTTATCTATCTTAAACAATTATAAATAAGATAAACAAGATAATTAAAAAATTAATCATATAGTTTGATGAAGATTAAAATTCCAAAACAATACGTAGACAAATGGATTAAGGCTTCAAAGTTCTAGTGATGAGACAGTATGAGTAAGTCTTAATATTATTGATTTTGTAAGTCATATCTTATGTTATAATCCTTAAATATGCATAAAATCAACATGGTCATATAACTTATAATTCTTAACTTAATTTCTCTTCAAATCTTCTTAATTATTGGCTTCAACGTTCAGCTAGCATGACTTTACTAGGGAATATGTAAAAGAGAAGTTGGAAAAAATGTACAAAAAATTGTTGCTACTCTCTCATAAAAGGATAGATATATTGTTTAAGCAACCATAACTTTATTAATTAATTAAAATCCATGACGAAATAAATCTTGAAGTGATGTGAATTTAGAAACCAATGCTCTTTAACCAACAAATGTAAACATTTCCCTAATCACCATGTATATTAAGACCCTTTGCTTCCAAAATCAAACTTATCCTATTTCCCTAAAATGTTATGCTAATTACAATATAAAAAGACATGATAGATGACATATGGAAATGGAAAATTTTCCAAACTAAAAAAGCATAACGAGATTTGAAGGTAGCACTCACATGACCAAGTTATAGCAGATATATAAGTTATAAAAGTGTTACTGTTGCACTGTAATAAGTAGTCAGGATTTTATAGGCTGAATCTTCTAATTTGTCTTGAAGATTTCCATAATCAGTTTTCCATTGAATCAAGAGCTCCTATATATACAGTGACAGAAAACATAAAAATGAAGCTTCTTATTTGCTTCATAGAGCCTCGTTTCAAGACGATCTTAGAAAATGCATACCACCTGAAACAAAATATATAGAGGGGGGTAGTGATGGTAAAGGTATCAGAAACTAATACCTAATCGAAGCACCCTAAACAATCAACTGGTATATGATTTAAAGAAGTATTTAATTAGGTAGTGGAGCAGAGGTACAAAGACTTTCCTCAAGAGATGAATGCAATAGTTGGTCTTTGTTTTATGATAAAGCTGGAAGAGGGTTAAGATAAACGAGCAATGGACACTCTTCTTGTATTCACGATTTTGTTTCCAGTTATGAAAACTACCCTTATCCATGCAGAAGCTTCAACTAGTAAACATAATTGAAAAACCAAGCCTGTTTTTGCATTTATTAGTTCCTTTAGCCATGATTCTTCAATATTGCAAATAAAGCAACTTGACCAAGTTTTGAACTTTTCTTATGTGCAGACAAAAAAAATTAATAAAATCACAATTAATAAGAACCTAAAGTCAAGAAAAGTAAAAATATTTATAAAATATAAAATATAAAATAGGGAGAAATTAAAATTTAAAACAGAAATTAAAAATTCAACTTAAAAAGGAAAACAAAAAAATAAAGAATGCAGTAAATACTAAAAAATTGAGAAAAGCAAACAAATGACAATCTTCTCTTGTTTCAAAGCATCCATTAAATTCTCATGTAAGGCTATGTTTTAAAAGCCGGATTGGACCGATCGGTAGGACCAGTTGATCTGACCGGTTTAATCGGTGACCGGTCGGCTATTCGGTCCGGTTTACTCTTTAAAATCAGTTCCCAATTGAACCAGTGAGAATCGGTTAAAACCGGTCAAATCGGACTGATCCGATCACTGGTTCAATAAAATTTTTATTTTTTATTTTTTTGTTTTATTTTTTGGTATATTTTTGTTTTTTTAAATATTATTAATATTATATATAATTAAATATAATTATTGCATAATTATAACGTCTCACCGGTTCGACTGGTGGTTGAACCGGTTAAACCGGTCAAACCGATAATCAGTAGAACTTACGGTTCGATAACCGTTCTGGATTTCAAAACATTGATGTAAGGTCATCCATTTTTGCATGGATATGTTAATTCCATAATCTATACCATGAATTTGGCGTTGTCAGTTGCGCAGCCATTAAGGTGGCCATAGCTATTCATTTCTAAATCATTGCAACGATTACGTTTTCCCTATGATTCATCTTTTTCTTTTCTTGTTTGTTTATTAATATATCATCTGGCAGTTAACCAACCGTTTTATTACAAAATTAAACGAAGTGCATCTTTACCATTTACGAACATTCTTAATTGTGCACTTATGCCAAACCTTAACCAGACAGTTCGAAAGTGGAGTTATGCCATCCTGTTCTTGCAACTTCTACTCTAAACCAAACTCCCCCAACCCTTGGAAAATACTCTTCATAAGAAGGACTTATCTTTATTAATCCTGTCCATCTTCAACAACAAGTATAAAACTAACTGTGTCCTTCAAGGAATCAACGCACCAGTCATGATTCGTTTAAGCAACGCCCTAGTTACTGTTCTAAACTGCATCTTCCTCGTCCTCGGCGTGGCTCTTGTCGGTTACGGCATATACCTCCACGTCGAAGGCTCCACCCCATGTCACAAGTTCCTTCAAGACACCGTAATCTTACTTGGTGTCGCTGTTTCTCTGCTTTCCTCTCTAGGGATAATGGGTTCATGTCGTAGGAAGAATTTGTTCCTATGGCTTTATTTGCTTCTGTTGCTTCTCTTGATTGTCGGCCTCGCCGTTGTCTCTATCTTTATTTTCGTGGTCACTGCTAATAATGCCAGTAAGAATGATCATCACACCGACATTGGAAGTTTCTCCAGCCGGTTGCAGAAGTTCATAACTGGAAAGAATTGGGTAGTTGTTAGGAGTTGCTTGGCGGATTCCCAACTCTGCGAGGCTCTAATTAATAGTACCGATTCCAAGAATATCTTGCAAAGGAACTTTTCTCCCATTCAGGTACTTATAATTTCTATGTTTTTTCTTAATATATACAAGATTTCTATAGTTTGATGGTGTTGGATCGTTTTCAGGCGGGTTGCTGCATGCCACCAGCGAACTGCGGGTTTAAGCACGTAGGTGGAGCATACTCTAGAGTGACTAAATCAGGAATGACATCAAAGAACAAAGACTGTGCGAAATGGAGCAATGACACTCATGGGCTTTGTTACGACTGCAATTCATGCAAGCGTGGTTTTCTGTCCAATATTCGGAAGCAATGGCGACGTGTTGTCGTCGTCTTGCTGTGTCTCCTCGTCTTCACCATACTCGTCTTTATCGTCAGTTGCTGTGCTAGGAAGAACAATAGTAAAAAGAGCTTAATCTGAGTTTAACTAATTTTTAGGGAAATACTACAAGTGTTACGTTGTGTTGTTGTATTGTTCAATAATTATGTTAAGTTGTAATGTTAAACCTCTATTGATTTACTCCCTATTTTCACCATTATGTTCTTCAAAATGATCTTCTTCTTCTTCTTCTTATGATGTTATTGTTCAGAATAATTTCAGAAGCTTCACATTGCTAGGTTCAGCAGGCCCTGCCTTGAGAAGGGCAAGATGACAACTAATTCGTAAAAGTCCCCAAAAAGAGATCTATTTACAATTTCTAGTCCTAATTACTAATAAGTCACAATGAAGCTGAAGATTAGCTTCATATACAATTCCATGACTGCCCAAATCTACCAGATTTACCATCCAAAAACCTGAATTCTGTTGATTTTTGAAAGACTAGGAAAGACAGGTAAATTCCATAGTTGACTAGGAAATAAACCAACAACGTCCAAGAAGATGTGGACAACTAAGTTAGTGTATATCCAAAAGTTTAGGTTTGTACGTGAATAACTTTTGACAAAGAAGAAGCCTTGAGGCATTGATGATGAAGGAAGGTAAGTGCAATATCACAAGTTATGTCATCTTCCTCCACACATTTTCTTAGAACCTCAACTAAACCACCCCTTAAGTTCTATTTTGCTAACAATAGGCAATCTTGACACCTCAATTAAACTACTCCACATGAGGCCATTTGGCTATAGGGAATCCCAACACCTTAACTAAATCAATCCATTTAAGTTTTATTTTGCTACCAATAAGCAATATGGAGTGGTGTCTAGTTTATTTTGGCATGCGTATTTATGAATATTAACATATCTTGCACAACAAGAAAATTACCAATTATCGATGGAAACAATACCATTGAAAATTAACGACAGAAAATAACATTTTGTTGGTAAATTTTGGTAATTTGCGATGGAAAAAATATCTGTCGGTAGAGTTGGGTGAGAAACTATCCCATCGCGATGGGATATAGCGATGAAATGTGAATTACCATTGATAAAAGAGGCGGGAATGGTAGCATAAGCGTCACCTTTTATCGACGGTAATGTGTTCCATAGGTAAAGTTAAAAATTAAACGTCGTTATTTGCAGCGGCTGCAACATTTTCAGTATAAGAAATGGGGTGTACTAATGAAAGTGTATTCCGTTAGTTATTTCCCGACGGATCGGTTGTTCTATCGGTAAAATTATAATTTAAACGGCACTGTTTGCTTGATCTTTAGACTTTTTGTAAAGTTGAAAATGACGTCATTACCAGACGACATCGTTTTTGTTAGACATCTGATCTTAGCACGAAGGCTACCCCCATCCTAATTTTCACATCGCTTTCTTCTTCTCTCTTATCGTTGGTTCTATGTTACTGTGTGCGGGCATGCATTGCTGTCGTCCATCGTCTTCCTTCTACATCCATCTTCTTCCTTTGTGTGTTTTGGTTCCCTAAGAGCATTTTTGTTTTGCATCTTTATCGTCCATCGGTTCTTCCTTCCAGTGCTTTTGTGTTGGTCTTCCTTCTGCGTCTTCCTTTATTCATCGATTAAGGTTAGTGGGTTTTGTTTTGATCTAGGTTTTGTGTACTGCTGTCATAGTTTCTGAAATGCGTTCGTGTGGATGTTGAATTTGTAAGGATGTTGTACTGACTTCGTGTAGTGAATTGTGCTCGTGAGTATTTTGTTTATGTTTTTATGACTCTCTTATAGAGAATGTAGACTTCCATAAATGCATTTATCTTTAGAGCAGCAGATGCCCTACCCCATATATATGCCAAGAAAGTGATCAGTTACCTTTATTGTTATTAGGATAAAAACAGATAATTGTCTTTGTGATTCTAATCAACCTCCCTTTTCAAGGAAAAAACCTCCTTGAGGTTTTATTAAACTAAATATAAATGCATTTGTCAAGAAAGATGTTGTTGTTTTTGGTGATATAGTATGAAATTAGGAAGAAAATATGGTGTTGGCAGCTTTGAAATGGAGAGCTAATGCAGGATACAATTTGGGCTTTAGAACTAGTATTTGAAGGTAGATTTTGAGGGGTTATTTTGAAAAGCAATTGATTCTAATTTTAGATTATATGGGATCAAATTTTCATTAGCTAGGCAATCTGATCGAGGAGAAATTCAATAGATTAGCATAAAATTTACATCATTCTGTATCTGTTTTAGTTAAGAGATGAGAATTTTGTTGCTTATCATCTAGCTTATTTAACTTCTATTCATCTGCTTGTTACTTTTTAACCTCTTCCCTTCCCTGGCATCTTTTAGTTGAGCAAACCCTTAATTAGGATAGTTGATATGGGTTATACTCATCATTCATGGAGGCACTGATTATTGTTGCTAATAATACATTCAAATTCAAGATATGAAGGAAGGCTTCAAATATGTAATCTAAACCATTATCAACAAAAAGAAAGTTGAACAAATTAACTTGAATGCTATAAGTCATTTATTTTGAAAAAGAAAACATCTAGTTAAAAAGATACAAAAGCATAAAAACAGTTGCAATCTAGATTTCTATTGAATCAAGTTTTAATATAGACCCTACGAAATCCTATAAACAATAGACCTTTTTAGGTTAAATTGGTTTGGGTTATTCAACTATATATCAATTAAAATATAAATAAAATGTAAGAAGACTTGATAAACAATAAGTGCTACATATAGAAATATAAAATTCTTTTTGAATATGTTAATTGATATGTAATGAAGATCTTAAGGAATGTAGCTCTAACTTTGTAGAAGAAAGGAAATTATCTGTAAAGGAAAGAATAAACCTATTGTCTAATGTATTTGATATGGTATTTGAATTTCTTACATGAGTTTAAGTTTAAGGCAATGAGTCTAATAGTGCTTCAATGCAAAGTGTGAAGAGGTAATGGAAGAGGGGGTCTCCTTACCTCAACTTTTGGTATTCTAGAAAAGATTGGAAGGTTCTCCATTCACCATGATGCCGAAGTAATAATGACACATTTTTTGATCTAATGGATATAGTTGTATAGTAATCTAAAAGTTGTTATAATGTAAATAGAAAGGTACAGTTTATACTGTCAAATACTTTATGAAAATCAACTTTAATAGAGTAGCTTTTAGTAGATAACTTGTTATAATAATTTTTGAACAAATCTTGATTAATCAATATGTTATGACTAATATCCCTACTCTAAACACATCTTGGAAAATAACTAATAAGAGAAATTAATATGCTTTTAATTTGATAGCAAGAATTTAGAAATAATCTCATCAATTGCATTGAAAAAAGAGGATGGATTGAAAAACTAGGAAGTAAGGTAGATATGAGTTTTGCACAGTTTATTTAACATAACTTTAGTAACTAAATCTCTTCTTTTTACTTTGTTTACGATGATTGTATCCTTTATCAGGAGTTTAAGGAATTATACTCTCACAAATATATGTGCTCATATACCACTTGACCAACAAAATCAAAGTGATCCAATCGTATGCTTGCTTGATAACACTCTTCAATTTGTTTATATACTGGATATATTTGTAATTTTAATGGCTAATGATTTTATTGATTATTGCTTAGTTGTAGGAACTCATTTTGTTAGCAGTATTTCTATTTTCAAGGAGATTAAAAAAATATCACTTCGGTCAGTCTTGATTTTGCATTAGAAGAGTATTTGATTTGATGGAGGATGACTAAAAAGTTTGGTGGTGATTTATTAATATGAATGTATGGCATGTAGCCTAAGAGTCTTGTACTGATAATGGTTATTACATATTATTGAGGATAACTGAGTATGAATTTTTGGAATTTTTATTAACATTGGTATTGTGGGTTCTGTGAATGTAATTAGGTTTTATGGAAGCAGCGGATTGGTGAACTTTGATGTGGATATTATGAATTATAGTGAAGTTATTAACATGATTTCTTTTATGATGAAGTATAGCTCCACGATTAAAAATGGTGGCTAAGAGAAAAATGAGTCATGTTGCTTCTTTTATAACACCACCTCCTCTAAATAGGACGTTGATAAGTTTATAAACTGGGAAGTTGAATAATGATATGGTAAAAGATCTAATAACAACATGGTCATTGAAAAAAACTATAAGCATTAACATAAAGAGATCCTTCAAGGTTCGAAACAAAGTATTTATTCAGTTATGACTATTTTGTGTTTTTTAGTCTTTCCTTTTTGGTTTTATGCTTTAAGAACTATTTAGTTTGATAACCCCACCTTTTTGGTTTTGGTTTTATGATCCAATATGGTTTGTTAGGTATGGATGCAAAAAAAAAAAAAGTGTGGTGATGCCTATAAAAAAGACAATGTAAACGGTTATACTAACCACTGTCATAACCATTTGATGGTATAATAAACACGAACAAGAAGATCGAATAATGAGTCATCTATCAGATGCACTGGCATGGAAATATTTCAATGACACCCAATTTGAGTTTGTAGTTGAAAGTCGAAATATTAGGTTAGGATTGTCGACAGATAGATTTCAACTCTTTGGTCAATCCGACCATCAATATTCATTATGACCAATTATAGTTACTCCTTATAATTTGCCTCTATGAATGTGTATGAAAGAGGCATATATGTTCTTGACAGTGATTGTGTCAGGGCCTACAAATCTAAAGCATAAAATTGATGTATTCTTATAACCATTGATATATGAATTGCAGCATCTTTGAGAATATGGTGTTCAGAAATATGATGTGTCTCTGAAATAAAATTTAATGTTAAGAGTGGCTTTGATGTAGACCATTATTGATTTTTCGACATATGCCATGTTGTCTGGATGGAGCACAATAGGAAAATTAGCTTGTCCTTATTTTGGCAATAATTTTGATGCGTTTTATTTTTTCCAAATGAGGCCAAAATATGTTGGTTTGACAATCACAAGAAATTTCCTCCTTCAAATCATCCATTTAGACATAATAAACAAAATTTCATTAAAATAGGAAGGTAAAGACACCTCCTCTCCCTCACAAAGCTGGCGAAGAGATTTTGCAGGAGATTGAGAAATTAGGCTTACTGAAAGTTACAGAATTTGAAGCTAATGAAGTTAATACAAGCATTTGTAAAAACTTTGGTTGGAAGAAACGAAGCATTTTTTAGGATTTATTATAAATCATAATCTAGATGTGATGCATATTGAAAAAATATTTTTGATAATTTGTTCAGTAACATAATGAACATTGAAGGAAGGATAAAAGACAATGCAAAATCACAAGCTAATTTGCAACTTTTTTGTAAAAGTAATGAGTTACATAAAGATGTTGGCATCGATAAATATCCGAAAGTATGTAATGCTTTGGACAAAAATAAAAGGAAATATTGTGCGAATGGTTGAAAAGTCTAAAGTTTCCTAATAATTATATTTCAAACTTGGCAAGGTGTGTGGACATGAGGAAATACAAATTATTTGGCATGAAAAGTTATGATTGTCATGTGTTTATGCAAAGGCTAATTCTAATTGCATTTTGGAAGTTGCTACCGAATAAGGTTTGTGAAGTAATAACCGATTTAAGTTTGTTTTTTAAAAGTTTAACATCATGTAAAATTAAGTTTGCTGAAATGGAAAAACTAGAAAGGAGAATTCTAGTAATTTTGTGCAATTTAGAAGGGATTTTTCCTCCAGGCTTCTTTGACTGTATGGAGCATCTACTTGTGCACAAGAGGCAAAACTAGTTGATCTAGTTCAATATCGATGGATGTATCCATTTGAGAGGTAATTCAATAAAAATGAATGTAACTGAAGTAATAACATGTTTTTACAACTAAATTGTAATTACCCTCTTCGCTAACATAGGTATTTGCATCACTTAAAGAAAAATGTCAAAAACAAGGCTAAAGTTGAATGTTTAATATCTAATGCTTATTTAATAGAGGAAGCTAGTACATTTTGTTCACATTATTTTGAGCCGTATGTTCACTTAAGAAAAAGAAAAGTTTCTCATTAGGAGAAACGAGTGATATTATCAATTTTCACATATCCTAGACAAACATATGGATGTTCTACAAGAAGAATATTAACAGAGGAAGAAATTGAGGCTGCTTATGGTTACATTTTATTAAATTGTCAATAGATTCAATCTTTCGTGTAGTAAGTTAAAATTAATTATTTGGGTTTTGAAATTTAGTGTTGTTCATAATTGAAATACATAATAATGTTTTAGTTTTGTTTGCATCTATTGTATTTCGTTATTGGATACAAATATCATACATAATATCATGGTCAAAGCATGTTAACAATAAATAGTGGAGTTTGCATATAGGGAGAATTGATGGATTACTATGGTAAAATTATTGAGATACTTGAAATTGAGTACCCTACATTGCCAATAAAGTGAAGTGTGATATTTAAGTGTGACTAGTTTGGTTCGACTTCAAATGTTGGCACAAAAGTGCATAGCCGATATAATTTAGTTGAAATCAACAACCGAAAAAGATTAAGACAATTTGAATCTTTCATATTGGCAATACAAGCGATTCAGGTGTATTACATCCCTTTTCTTAGCTTATGACGAGATAAGTTAGATTGGTTGGTTGTTTGTAAAGTTAAACTGAGAGGTGTTTTTGAATCACATGAAAAAGGATAACAGAGAATTGAAAGTGAAGCATTTCAGCAAGATGTTTATGAAATAAATGCATCTATCACAGATGATGATAATGAACCTTTGAATGATCCATCTAATGAATATGTTAAAATTTTATCTGAAAAGGATAACGAGGGCCAGAGATCTGAAGAGGAGCCTAAGTTTGATTCTTATTCTTTAGAAAAAGAAGATGATTGTAATTTATAATTAAGTGATGATAGCGATTAATTTGTTTTTATAATTGAATATTATATTCAAAAATCAATTATTTTCTTTTCATTATATTATCTAAAATATTGAATTCAAATTATTATATTTTTATAAAAATCAATCAAATATTTCTAAGTGATGTCTAGAGTTGATAGATTAATTTATATCATTAGGCACATTGAAGATGTATAAGTGCTAAACTAGACTACTTTCACTTATCATAGAGCTTGGAGTTGAACATATCGTCATTTTATTCTAAATCGACATTTGTAAAATATACCTCTCAACATTATTGATCAAGGAATTTTGATATGGTGACTAGATCCACATGGTACTAATTCATTATGTTAGGAGGAATATGGTAAACTTGTCCCTACTGAAAGAATAAACAATGCAGAAAGGAATGTGGCAAAATTGTCTCTACTGAAGGAATAAATAATGCAGAAAAAATCTCCACTTCATACACTAATGATCGTTTTCCTTCCATACTCGATCTTCTACTTTAAGGTGTTTAGTATCATCTGAACAATGTCACTTTCCTTATTATGTACATGTCATTTCCTTTTATGAAGCTATTATATATATTCACATTTGATGGTATATACTACATGTTGTTTTAAGCTTCCTTAAATCTCGAAGATGACATGTATGCCCATGGAGGTGGGAGCGATGTCACAATGGTCCGTAAAGGATTAAAGAAATCGGTTGTTTTGGAAAATTCATCAATTCCACAGACTTTGTTTGGACATTCATGTATGTATTTCACTCTAATTTTGGTTCATTTAATGGTTTACTAACTTGACCATATCTAAGTTTTATATTGTTTATGTTTTAGGTAAACTGTTTCACACTGACAATTCATCTGGAGAATTTATCTTCCATACTAAATATGGCGACTCATTCACTGTATCCTCTACAAGTTTATCTATAGTGGAAATACTATTGAAAGAAGGTGTTAAAAACCCTACACCTGAGAGAAGAACTATCACTTTTTCAATTGGTGCCTTCGAACATGTAAGCAACCCTTCTCAAGAATCTAGACTTCAGGGACTCATTTACCTTTATTGACTCTCATGTCACTTGAAATCTAAGAAAATAATTATATTATTTTCATTTATGGATGCAATAAACTGGATTCAACTTTAAAGTTGATTTATTGTTGTATTTGTAAGAATTTGTCAAATAACTTCTCTACTAGTTAAGGGTCAAACTGCGTACTATTGAGTGTTTATTATTCTTGTTCTATGACTATAAGATTTGTTAACTTTCTAATTCAAAGTTTGTGATTGAATATTATATTCAACAAATTGCCTTATTTCCTTTTCAATATATTGTTTAAAATATTGAATTCAAATTCTTATATTTCTAAAAAATTCAATAAAAATGAATTTGAGGTTGAAATATGCCACCAAAGAGACAATATGATATAATGCGACTAAGGTTCAGATAACGATTCAGAGGTACTTACTGTCAAGATGAACCATCACACTCTGCAGCTGCAACTGAATCACCTCCTTCCCCTCCAGCTACTACAGTTGTAGATGACACATCACCTGATGTTCCTGATGCTACACCATCCACCACTCCTACATCATCCGCTACCTCTATAGCAGATAAAGGAGATGGCCACCAACCTAGAGCTGAGGGACCTGATGGAAGAACTTACATAACAATTGTCAATAATCTGTAAGTAAAATTACATGAAACACTATATATTTATAATTAAATTATATGTTTAAATTTATGAAAATGGTGTAAAATTAATTATTTTATATTAGGTTGATTCCGTCTGGAATGATCTCTAGAAACATGACATCTAAATTTAAGGAGAAGATTGATCCTGAGAGTTATGTATAGAAGAATATCTCTCAGGCCATAAAGATGTTTTACTTTTAGGAGTTTGAGGTGTAATAAAAAATTATTTGTATACATTAATTAGATAAATATTATTACATTATGAGTATTTATTGAATTTTTTCCTTTTATCTCAGAAAGAAATTTTTTGGGATTCTAAATTTGACATGGTCATACATAAAGTATGGGAGAGTCGAGCACGTACACATTATTATGACTTTATTGGTGCATACACAAGGTTGTGTACGACCGTCTTATATTTTTGAGCAAATATGGAGTCGTTAGCAGCAGTATTGGACATCACTTAAGGCAATGTCTATTATAAAACATAACTTGACCAACAAATGTGGAGGATCAGGGGGAGAGTCTTCCTGTACATACTAGAGGATTTGTTACCTACCACGAGCTTGCAAAGAGACTTGTAAGTATCTAAACTTTACATAAATATTCTAATTGTTTTACTTTGCTGTATTTCAATTTAAATTGGTGTGTAAATTTTGGAATGAAAATATGTGTATTATGGATAATGACAATGGTATAAATCTCTGTTGCCATATATGATTGTGTTGAGTTATTTTCTTTGTTCAACAGGTGGTAAATATCATAAAAATAGAGAAAAATCTATTGAAATTTTTATAAATTCTAGTTCATTTATAACATTTTATTCTTATGTAGGAAAAATCTATAAGCATAAGGCCTACACCCCGTTAGCCCTTTTTGCACACTAAATAAAGAAGCATCACAATGTGACATTCATCAACACCTGCTACAGAGAACTTAATGTATGTGAAATTTATGCTTTAATATTAATTCTTAATAATTTTCACTTACTAATATAAACATTGCCTCATAATAGGACCAAATACAAGAAAGCATTCAGCGACAGTCTCAACATGAATAAGTTGTTGATGAGAGTCAAACATATTTTGATGTAGTGAGTGGTAGGGTCGACTGTGGAAGGTTCTTCAGGCTAGGTTTATTTGCGAACACATGTTATTCACAATCTTCTATGTCCAGTACAACATTATCTAGTAGACGATGGCAAACCAAAGAAGCCAATGAGTTTCGACCACAGTGCAGACAATGATGGACTACATAGCTCAACTGAGACATAAGGTAGATAAGTTAAAAGGGAGGGGTAACATCTCAGAGCATCCGCAGTCACCAGGACAATAATGTATTTGTAGTCATTTGATTTGAATTACAAAGACTTATTACATACAATTTAATGTTTTTATTATCAATTAAGATAATTTTAACTTTACATCGTCAATCAACTTTCTGTTTAAACAAATTAAATATATAAACAAATAAAAAATATTATACACATATAATTCATAACTGTTAAACTTATGCATTAATCATAAGATCATCCAAAAAATTTAATGATAGGATTTTTAAAAAAATTTAAATTTATTTATCGACAAAAAATTCAAGTACATCAGTAAAATCCATTATATTTACCGATAGAACACCATAAATTGTCAATAAAATGTAAGATATTTATTGATAGAATAGAGAGTAACCGTCAGTAATATTGACAGTCATTGCCAACTTTACCATAAGGATTTGTTGAACTGTCGGTGCACTGACAGTCATTCATAACCATCGGTAATGTTACCGACATAATAACCAATATCGTCGACAATTATTTCGAGGGACAGAAAAACTTCATAAGCCATTTTACCGATGGTCACAGCTAACCGTCGGTATATTCACCGAAGATTATATAAAATGTTTGCCTGCAAATTTACCAATAGCCATTTTTACGATATCTTTGTCTATCGGTGGATTCCGTCACCAATTTAAATTACCGACAGAAGCCAAATATTTTTTGTCGGTAATATCTGTCGTTAAACTTAAATTTTCTTATAGTATTAGTATCTATTATATCATCTAATGGAATATCTTATGTAAATACATAGGAAATTTTGATTAATATAATGGTATTTATAGTACAATATAAGGATTATCTTATGAATTATTATCTAATAATTAAAGCAAGGATTACTTTTTTCCAAAGATATGTTTCTGACGAGAAAAATAAATTGTGAAAATTGTATAACGTTATCATCTATCTTCATACATAATTTCTCTAATTAAATATTGTAGCTAACAAATTAAAAAAAATAGAGTCAAATTTTTAAAAAACAAGTCTCCATGTTGCAAAAATCATAAGCTTTTAGAAATCTACCACTAACATACAATTAAAATCATATTAAGATAGTACACAGAAAAATGTTGTCATTTGTCTCCTTATATATTAGTGACACCATAACATTAATATATGAATATCTTACTAGAAATTAACATATACAGTGTCATATCTCAATACATACCATATCACACCTATCTAAAAAAATCATCATTCATTAAATATAAATAATATTTTCACTTTTATATATGAATATCATGAGTGGATATATAGAATACTATGAATCAACACAAACTAAACCAGTATATTACATATTAAATACCATTTTTATATGTACACTACAAGAAAATTAATGACTATCGACTGACCATTATCGATGGAAATAATAATGTTAAAACTTAGCCATATAAAATCACATTCTGTCGGTAAAATTGTCACAAGATATGGTAATTTGCGACAGACAAAATATTTGTCTGTAAAGCTAGATGGGAAATTATCCCGTTGATTTTTACGATGGAATAAGAATCACCGTCGATAAAAGAGGCACGAATGATAGGCGGCAAAATAAGCGTCATCGTTTACCGACGAAAGTATGATTGGTAAAGTTGAAAGTTAAGCGTTGTCATTTGCTTCGACTGCTATGTTTGTAATAAAGCGTAAACCAATCGGGGTGTAGTGACAGAACTTGATTATGTCGGTGATTTATTGATGAAATAACTCTTCTGTCAGTAAAAATTAAAATTTAAACGCCACCTTTAGCTTCGTCTTCAATTTTTTGAGAAATTGAAAATAGCGTTGTTACAAGATGACATCATTTTCATTAAACGTCTAACTTACCCACGAAACCCAACTCCTTTATGCGTCTGTCAATGTTCATTTTCTCCTTGCTTTTTTTTCTTTATTGCTGTCAGTTCTGTGTCGCCGTGTGCGGGCCTTGGTTCCCTTCTCGCCATCCATCTTCTTCCTTCTACATCCATCGTCTTCTTTTGTGTGCTTCAGTTCCCTTCTGCATTTTCATTCTACATCTTCATCACTTTTTAGTTCCTTTCTTCCTTCCTGTGCTTTTGTTCCCTTCTTCCTTTTGCATCTTTGTTTATTCATTTATTTAAGGTTAGTCGGCTTTGTTTTGTATTGGGTTTTGTGTACTGCTTTCATCATTTGCAAACTGTGTTTGTGGTTTGATTGTATGGGTAATTATCAGTTTGGGTTATTAGTGTATTAGTATTTTTTCGTATGGATGTCTTATAGAATTCATATGGATGTCTTACAGAATTGGTGTGCATGTTAAGTTCTCAACTTCTCGAAACTTATGTTATTAACCTTGTTAAACTAGGTATAGGGTTTCTTGTATTTCTTGGAACCTACAAAAAGAAATCATTTTAGAATCTATATCTCTTTGGTACATTTATAGATAGGAAGTTTGTGGAAAATTAAAAAAAAGTAAAACCTTATTTTATGGCTGCATATCCTACCCTCCCACTCTTTGTTTGAAGCATTTTAGTTTGTATTGTCAAAAGCCTTTGCTTTTGGTTACATAAGGACATGAAGGTCATCTTATAGACCTTAAGCGTGATGATTGAGTGTTGTTTTTGACATTCTCATCTGTCTGACCTAGAAATTTAGGATCTTTCCTGGTATTTCTGCTTTAAATGATAAATAGGTGAGACATATATTGCCTTATGGCATATATGAGGGGGGATAGTGAATGAAGAGTGATTTCTTTTAAACTATAAATCAGTACGTAAATGCAAGCAACAAACGTGACTCATGTGTGTGTCTGCGCAAAGATAATATTATAATGGGTAAAACAATCGTCTTTTTATGGTCATGTTTGGTGAGTTTAATTTTAACCTAGATCGGGTGAATGCAACTGGGGTTGTTATGTCAATCATCAAATTGCTGTAATGGTAACTATCTGGCATGTGATTTTAAATTGCAGTTGCAGTCCACTAAAGTCATCCTTTATTGTAATAGTTATTTTTGCATTACTAGAAATTGCATCTAATAGTATGCAATTGTAGTGTAATTATTTAAAACTTAGTTGAATACAAGAATGAGAGTTCTTTGATAGTCGAATTAAGTTATAATGGATATGCATGTTAAACTAGAAAAGTAGATGATAAAATATATAAGAAATAGTCCTTTCCATGTAGATATAGTGCTTTCCCTCCATATTTGTAAGTGGCCTCGATTTTTTAGATGTTCAATATTGTATTGCTTTTTGTATTAATATTATAAAGATTTATGTTTTCACATTGCAACTTATAGCATGGAACAAGATTTTGGTCTTGTATAAGAGAGATTTGTAATTTTACTGGTTTTATCAGCAAAAGATGTAACACCCAAATACCCCCTGGGAGGATACATAGATGCCACCCAAGACAGGACATACAACTCAAAACGTTTCACACATGCATTTTTCAAAACTAAACGTAACACACATACAATACATCTCATAATTGCAGAAACAAATCGAAAGAACATTTACAGGTCCAAATAAACCAAACAAAATACATTTTCACGCAACACAAAACTCAGACTCTTTTGGCCACTGCGGTTGACTTATCCCAGTCCTTAATCTCTTAGCTTCGAACTTACACGGGGCAAATCCACCGTGCTAAGCATATAGCTTAGTGAGTAATAACTAATCTATATTAACCGATTTCAGGAAA
>JANITW010000007.1:27682288-27695870 GCA_027564335.1 Erythroxylum williamsii
AAGATCTTTACAAACTAGGGTTGTAGATTTAATATGGGAAACCTCAATTTCAATATGACGAAAACATGTTTTTTTCTTTTTTCTTTTTTGAGTGGATGATATGAGCTATCGATTATACATACCATCTTCCTTACATAAATAGCCTTTCCATATAAGCATGCAACTTTTTTGTTTCGCTAATTCCCATTTTTATTCATCCTTTATCTCCGAAAATCCTTCTGGAATGCGAAAGGAATGTATGGAACAATTACGGCATGAAAACTAAGCCAGAGGGTTTTCTGATAAAAAATCGCAGTTGCTTACATATCTGGAATTGAAGATCAAGCCATGTTCCGCATAAGCACTTGTCTTTTTCATATTCTGAACGCAATATTAATGATCTTAGGGATCATTGCCATATGTTATTCGTTGTTTCTCCGTCTGCTTGGAACCTCTGATTGCCAAAATGCCCTTAAAAACCCTTTATTGATAATGGGTGTGTTTCTCTTTGCGGTAGCTTTGGTAGGGTTCCTAGGGACGTGTTGTAAGGTTACGCTGGTGTTGTGGTTTTATTCTCTTGTGATGTTCATTTTTGTTCTTGGTCTCATAGCGTTCATGGTTTTTGCTTTCGTGGTTACCCATAAGGGTGCCGGTGAGACGTTGGCTGGGATAGGTTATAAAGAGCACAGACTCGGGGATTATTCCAATTGGCTGCAAAACCATTTCGTAGATGGGAAGCATTGGTTTGAGATTAGGAGTTGTTTGATTAATGCCGAGGTCTGCAAAAGTCTTGGAGAGGGTTTTGATCAAGATGTTGCCCAGTTTTATCAGAAGAAATTGTCTTCTCTACTGGTTTGCCATTTTCTCTGTCGTTTGTTATTTTCCAGCGAGATCTATCGTCCATTAAGATACTTACGACTTACGATGATTGACAATATTTGATTCAATGTGTTGTTGTTGTTGTTGTCTTCTGCATATCATGATCAATGGTGCCCTGCATTTATCTAGAATAACGTTAGCTGACATGAATCAATTATCTGCCATGAATATAGCCCGTCAACTTTTCCTAAACTCTGCAATGCATTGTGAAACTCTGGTTTCTATACATTCATTTCCTATCTGAGCAACTCCATAATTTTGTTTTGTTCAATGGATTGTTTCTTCCTACAAATTTAATCTGACAGTTTCGTTTTCTCAGAATTATATTTAGACATATAGGTTAAATCCAGCAAAAGAACATATTCCAAAACTGATATATTTTCGTATGTAATTTCAGTCTGGTTGCTGCAAGCCACCAACGTACTGCGGATTGGAATACAAGAACGCAACGTTTTGGTTGATGCCCCCAACAGGTCCAGCGGTAACAGACCCTGATTGCACCACATGGAAAAATGAGCAGAACATTTTATGCTACGACTGCAACTCATGCAAGGCTGGGATTTTGGACAACATCAGGAAAGAGTGGAGAGCTCTGGCCATTGCCAATGCTTGCATCACAGCTTTCGTCATTATCGTTTACTCCATTAGTTGCTGCACTAGGAGAAACATTAAGTACAATGCTCACAAGTATTATTACAAAAGCCAGTACATACCTAATTAACCTCATCTTCCATATCTCCATTCTAATATTGTAACTGTTATATTGCCAAATGCATCCCATGCTGGAGTATCTTGAGCGGATTCTTTTCTTTACCTAGAGGTATGTTGTTAGCTAGGCTTCAACATCAAACCCTTTTGTGTTCTAACTGAAAAATGTTCAAAGCTGTCACATTGGAACCACTAGTGCTTTTGCTTTGGTGAAGATGAAGATGAAGATGGGGTGAAGTCTCCCAATGTGTAAATTACAGGAGTTTGAGGAAATAAAATTACAAGATATAAATTAAACTAGTCTCTTTCACTTTTTATACCAGCAAACATTTCATTGATTGCTAACTTCCCAATGTCTAATTGATCTTAACTAAGTAAAAATTTGGCTTTAGATGTTACTACATACTCACTACAAAGATTGTTGTCGAACACAGTTTTTATGGTTTTTATCAATATTTTAAAACTGGATCAAATGTTAAAGGGATAAAACAAGATGTTTAAGATTTTAAAGATTTGATTGATATTAAATCATTATAAAATTGGCTAATGATTAAATAAAATTAAAGAATTTAAAATATGGTTCAAAGATATTTTTTACTTATTAAAAAATTTAAAGTTTAATTAAAAATATATTATTAAATAAAAATTAGTTAGTTTATATTAGTTTATAAGAACTTATTAATTTTAAAATTTAACTTATTAATTAATAAATTGATTAATTCTTAACAACGAAAAATTATTAACTAGAAAGTTAAAAATCGAACTAATTAAATAGTTAGAAGTTTCGAGATTTTTCTGATAAGAAAAATAAAATTAGCAGATATCAATTCCTCTTCTGACTTGGTTTCCTTTTGAAACTGTGTAAAGATAAGTTATTCATAAGATAATGATATTAAGAAGGGTAATTTAAAATTTTAAATATAATTTTATTTGATAAGAGTTGGCAATCCACGTGAAGAGAAGTTGAGATTAGAGCAAACTGCAACAAAAGCAAAGACATCCTCCAGAGCTTCTGCCCACCAACGTAACAACCGACCGGACGAATCATTAACACAACAAACGACATGGTTCGTGCGACGAGCACACTCTTGGCAGTCTTCAACTGCGTTACTCTAGTCCTAGCCCTCACAGCACTTGGCTTGGGGTTTTATTCCTTCCTTGGAGGCAACATAGCGTGTGGGAAAACTGTACAGAACCCGTTAATGGTCGCTACTGCAGCGTTGTCTATGTTATCACTTCTAGGGCTGATTGGTTCACTTTGTAGGGTTAACTTCTTTTTGATCTTGTACGTGACTGTGGTGTTCCTTTTGATTCTTGCGCTTATAGTTTTCACAATCTTTACCATCTTTGTCACCAATGAGAAAGTTGGTGAGGTGATTGAGAAGACAAGGATCACCAGTTACTTTGAGGTTTGGTTGAGGAATCATGTAACCAGCGGCAAGATATGGAATGATATCAAGAGTTGCTTGGCTTACTCAAAGGTTTGTACAGATGGTGATATCTACAAGCTTGACTTGTCTTCTATTCAGGTGAATATTTATTAACTCTTACAATTACATTGCTCCTTTTTTGTTGGAAAACAAAAGGCTTTCGAGCTCAATTGAGTTATAGTGTAACAACTGCAACTGTATTTGCCCCATTCACACTAGTTGACCACAAACTACTTCCTAATAACAAGCATTTATCATGTATGTATCCCAGTTAGGATGTTGCAAGCCACCAAGTTCATGTGGATTCCAGTTGAAGAATGCAACAGTGTGGATGCCACCTAACTCGAGCTTTTTAAAGAAAGATGGTGACTGTTCAAGATGGAGCAATCAGCTGGAAAAACTATGCTACGACTGCGAGTCATGTAAAGATGGTTTTGTGGGGAACATCAAGAACTTGTGGAGGGCTTTAGCCATACTCAACGTTTCCGCCACCCTTATCGCTGTCGTCGTCTATACCATTGGCCGCTGTGCCATGAGGAATAAACGATGCTAACTCATCAGGCCCGCAAGCTTTAAACTCGAAACTAAAACTATGTTTGAGGGCTCATTTTACATTAATTGCTGTCAAGACAATGACTTTCACGTATTATTTGAGGGCAGTATGTTTAATTCAACTTTTGATTTTATTTTTAATTTTCATTTTCAAATTCTGTAAAATAAATAAATACCTTTACTTTAAATTTTCATTTAGTGTTAACTTCATATTTTTCATAAGAGCCAGCCCAAGATACAACTGCATTGCACCAGAGCAATTTTTAATGTGGATGGGACACCTAAAAGAAGCAAAAGGTATAATAGATAGGAAAAAGAATAACAATGGTTAAGGACTTCAGTTTGCCAAAAGTGTGATGAACTCAATGAAGAATCCAATTCCAACTGGTTTTACTTAAGAAAAGTACATCCAAGAAACATGAAAAGATATGCTACCAATGATGTCATAAGCTCGAGTGTCCATGTTGGGGGTATTATCACTGTTGGAATCATGGGAACGACTATAGAGCCAC
This sequence comes from Erythroxylum williamsii, assembly GCA_027564335.1. Taxonomy (NCBI): domain Eukaryota; kingdom Viridiplantae; phylum Streptophyta; class Magnoliopsida; order Malpighiales; family Erythroxylaceae; genus Erythroxylum; species Erythroxylum williamsii. The sequence goes on from JANITW010000007.1 coordinate 27,686,349, forward strand.
AAATCCATCCAGTTGCCAGAGCTCCAAGGCTGCAAAGCAGATAAGAATCTAATATGAAACCCTCCCATTTAGTTGATAGGGTATAGAGAAATAACACAGACGACTAGAACACTTGAAAAATGGCAAATCAAACTTACCCAATAATGAAAGCTCTGCCCAAGCTTTTGGTCTTCTCGTTCAGAAAATAAATACAGGCTGCCAAAGATACTGCCACCTGTACAACAGAACATGAGTTGTTATATGGATAACAACAGGGTGTTGCAATGGCTACAGCTGAATGCACAGACCCACCTTATCCATGTGGATAATCTAATAACAACTATTATGGGGCACAAGAAAAATGAGGAGCCAACGTTGCACGCTAATTACAAGCATTATACTTGTGAAAGAAAAGAGTGGCATTTGAATGAACACAATGCCCTCCCAATGCTACTAATATCACACAGCTTAATTAACAAATTACAGTTGTCTACTTAAACTAAGTAGCAAACAGCTCGAAGGGCAGTCCTCAAAACACTCCGTTGCACCACTACTTACTTCTGAAAGACCAGCCTCTACTTTGAACTTCTATAACAGAAGCAAATACAATGTATGCCTACAAACAAAAGCGTCTACAAACAACCAAATGTTACAATCCAAACAGCATTAGAAGAAGCTTCTCTAAATTAGCTTATTATTTGTAGCAAACTTTATTAGAAATTGGCAATTGACAGGGTTCAAATTGAAAAGTGTCTAGAGACATTCCATCTCCCATACCGAAACACATATGATTACTTACAACAGGATAAGCAATACTTACAACACAATAAGCTTCTGCTATCTACACCTGCTCTATTTTAACCAAATAATCAGAAAGATCTAATAATGCCCTTGATGGAATCATACACTGTCATTTTAGCCTCCTGCACTTCTTCTAAAGTAGATTTTTCTACACTTCGTCACCACCACATCCATTTTCAAACATTAACCATAACAAAAGAATATCTAAACCAACTGTTGAGAGCAGTTTATAAAAATGTCAACTATGTATAAGGAGAACCGATTTATTGGTTTTGAAAGACACAAATAAGGTATGAAAACTGCTATTGCTCTCAAAACCACCCTTGCTCCTCATGCCTTCAACAGAAACTGGTGCCAACTTAGCAAGAATTTTACTGCCATATGAAATTTCATTAACTCTTCCCATTACAACCACTCAGCTTTCAATTAGATTTCTGAAACAATTAACCACAATGTCATCCGATTACATTATAGAAACCAGATAAGGAACGTGGCCACTCCAGATGACTTATGCATGGTGGATTTCACTTTGATCAAAACTCTTATAACTCTAGTTAAGAATCCATACCTACAACTTTAAGTCACTCTGGCTAAGTTTTATGGCACAATGAAATAGCATTCAACTTCTATCAGTCAATTTACCGATAAGAAATGCCAAAAGAAAGTAGCTGGACTAAATCTCTTGCTCTAGTTTAATGAAAATACAACATTCTTATCTGTGTTGTGTTGCCCACATGATTTCTTTAAAGAAAAAATGTTGAATAGGTTGTATTGCTACTCACTTATATACATATCAAAGATTCTACAGGCAGTCATTAAAGAACCAACATTAAATACCAAACATTATGATGAGGACATAATACATACTTGTCCAAGTAAGGCTCACAATTAAATCATTGGTTTGCAACAAAAGGCATTTAAAAAATGCAGAAAAAAAAACTGTGCAAGACTACTATTAATATTCACAAATTAGAAACAATAGCAAATTGGCAATAATCAAGTGCTGGACCTTGATTCTTTGAAATCTTAGCATCAGACTCAACATTAAAGGTCACGTAGCATATTGCTATTCAGAATCAAGTTTGAATTTCATCACAGTTACTGGATGGTAAACCCAAGTGCAGGGTGTGTATTAAAGAGCTACAGCAGCTGAATAAGACAGAAAAAAAGCAAAAAAAAAAAAAAAGAGAAGCCATCTCAGTCACATCACCATAAGATCTATAATCTCACATTTCATTCTATTCATTCTTTAGATCCCTAAACCAAGTGACAGCGACTGTATTATGTGCTATAATATAAACTTCACGATTTGTGGATATCTACCAGATGCAAGGCCAGAATTCTAAGTTTTCAGAATAACAATGGCCCAGCGTGCTTCACACGAACATACTGAGCAGTGAAGTTGAAGGGGAAAAAGGTGGTATAATTATTAAGATCGGATCCACAGAACAAACCTGAAAAGCAGGGCCACCTTCAGCAGAATTCATGATACTCCAGCCACCCATGAATGCAAAGAGAAACAACCTTCTGAAGATAATTTCAACTGGAGGAAGTTCCACAAAATTGAGTACATTCTTAAACCAAGGTGGAGATTCCTCCACCTTTTTCTTTAACCTGGTTTTCAAATTAATTTTTGCTTTCTTTCTTTCCCTAAAACTAGTCATTAGCAATTTCTCAAAGGCAGCTTCTATTGATTCTTCACTTCTCTCATTTCCAGCATACTGTTGCAAGAGAAAATTGCGTGCCCCCCAAATTTCTTCCTCTGAAGCATAAGGACTAACCCCAAGACGTTTATAGGGATCCCAAACACTAATTCGGGGAAATTTTGGGACATTACCTACAGAAAAAGAAAACGAAACAAAATGCTAAATTTAACACAATTATCATAGAATTGGAAGAGGTGATGAGCAATAAGAATTAATTACAGATAAAACACATTTTAACAGCACATAACATTAGAAAAAATATGTAAACTAGCAATGAACCAACAATTACACCTTCCTTGTCCAATCAATTTTGAGGCATCAACCCACAACTTTCTTATATTTCTTTCAGTGATGCAAATGGAAAACAAAATTTAGGGAGAAAGAGTTTATTGATCAATAATATATTGCAATATGGCATACATGCAGAGTTAAATTGAATTCAATGCTTGCAAACAAATCCTCTAGCTGTGCATATAGCTTATTGCATTAATGTACATTGACATTACTTGTGGAATTGCAATCCATGAAATACTTAGTAATAAAAGCAACATAATCAAGACGTCAAATTTGCCAGTATAGTATGCCAACATGGGTAATGGTGTGACCTTCAGCAGTGAAGAGTAATGGAAAACTTCCTAAACATACAAGCATTGGCCTTCTAAAGATAAATGGCAACGGCAAGAATGTCAAACGAGAAGTCTCAACTTCAAGTACTCTAGAGCAAGGCAAATATCAACAACAGTGCACAGCTCACACTGAACGCCTAGTCTATTTATCTGAAGTTCCATGCATTTACCATATTAGATACACCACTTTAGTCTTGTTTCTTCACAAAATTGCCCATGCACCATGAGGAGAATACTTATAACACTATGTAAGTAAGTACGATCGCTACATGAGAGTTCAAGAATATACATATTATTAAAAAATTCTAGTCAAAGGCAAAACTAATAATCACATATTTTTGTGATGACAGCTTGAGTTTGTCTTTGAATATCTTCAATTACCATCAAATACAAAACGCCTATACACCAAAAGGTTCTAGGGAGGATAGTTCTCCTTTTCCCCTTAAATAAGGCCCTCTCTCCATGCATACCAACTTTTTATCAATTCTCACAATCCTTCGACTATTACCATAAACGCCCACCCTTCCCGATAACAAAACAGAAAGCAAACTTCTTTTAATCCATGTAAGCACAAGATATTACCAATATAAGGGAGCAATTTCAGAGCTTCTCTTTAAATCGTTCCTTAATCTGAACCAAACAACTAAATGGGCACATCTTAGAAGGAGAGCAAACTAATTTGTTTAAAATGATAATGTTCTGGATTTGAACCCCCCACCTATAAGAAAACGGACCTTGATATTTCAAATGAATTGCTCAAATAATCACATCGTTATCGTAATTAAAAAAAAACAGTAAAATAAAAACGCCAAACATAGGAATAAAGAAAGTAATACCTTCATAAGGCGCAGTTGTAGCACATTTAACAGTACAAAGGTTTCGTCTTTTGTATCTGCTAGGCAGCGGGCTGGCAAAAGTTACCTCCTTTTGCGCATTTAACAGAGACTTATCGCTACGCCACAAAAACCGCAAAATTAGTCACAGTAAATGAAGAAGTAACAGAACTCCAGACCCAAAGCACAAAATCTGGAAATTAACAAGTCCCAGATAAGCCGTAATTCAAAGCAGACAAAGGGCAGGCATACAAAACGAAAAAATGGGCAAAACCCAAATCAGAAAGACAGAGAGAAAGATAGAGCTTACAGTTTATGGGTGAGGGCAAGAGAGGAGGAAGTAGTAGGACTGGAGAGGAGGAGGCAAGACATTACATTGACTCAATAATCGCCGACTTCCACTTTCGTGAGCAAATCGCTAATTGCTTATGGGAAGATGATTTTACGATGTCTGCCCCAACCAATAAATCCTTCCACCGTACTGTCAGCTAGGGCGGCTGATAGAAAACGAAGCAGGGACAAGGAGATGACGGCTCTCTAAATTTTGTTCATTTAGTAGAGGATGAGAAGTTTGCAAATAAGTCCCTGATCTTGTTTCTTATTTGATTTGACCCCTAATATTCTCAAATATGAATGAACTTTACCAGTTTTGGCCCATATTAATTAAAACATTTCTATAGTTTATGATGTTTACATTTTATAATAAAGATTATGATATATTAAATATTTTACTTATAATTAAAGATACTGATTATAGCTTAGGTTATTATTTAGCATATGCATAATATTGATTATTTATTTCATGTCCAATTTAACTTGAATTTTATGCACATTTTTTATATTTTATATTTTTAGGTAAAATAAAGAAAATTTTCATGTAATTTAAGTAATTTAAATTTTTAATTCTTTTTGTGATTTCTAATTATTTATTACACTTCTATTAAAAAATAGCGATGAACATGCGTAACACGAAGGCAATACATATATCAATCAAATGTTGTTGATATGATAATTTAACTCAATTTTTAAACCTAACCAAAATTAATTAGATCTAACTCAAATTAATAATTTAACATAATTACAATAATAAATCAAGTTAGTTAGTTCAAATGGAATTTAAGAATTGATTTGAGTCATTAATTGTGTGTTGTTCATATTCCATACATTTTGTTATTAATTTTTATGAAAATAAAGAAGATTTTTTTATTAAAAATTTTAAAAATTATAGTTAAAATTTAAGAATTACTTAACTTGCAAAGAAAGCTCGTAATTTTTAACTTTTAATTTTTATAATTATTAGCTAAAAGTTTGTTCGTTGGAAGTTTTACACAAACTGTATTTAGAAATTGAGAATGATGTTCATTTGTTAATTTAGATTAGGTTTACACTTGAGCTTTCATGACATAACACAAGTTACTTCATGGTGTTCATCAACTTTTCTCTCTGTAGACCTACGCTCAACTCTCAAGTTACTTCAGTAATTTCTGGTGTTTCACACGGCAACTCTCCTCCATAGTTGCCACCCTGGTCGTTCCATGGAGGCCTCTGCTCAGGAGGGTCAATCCTCCAAACGGAGATGCACTCGAAAACGGGATGATGAGCCCTTATCCGCTCCTAAGATGTCCTACAGTGTTGCGGTTATAGGTGACACCCAAGAGAACTTGCACTCAAATATGCCCGACTAGCTTGACGAAGAAGAGATTGTGATCGAAGATGGTGACATTTAGCCGACATAGGAAGCAGGAGGCGACATCAACCTCTCTCAAAGCTTCAAACACAAGCTTGATAACTAATGGCCCAAAGCCGTTGTTGTTAAATTGCTCAGCAGGAAGATAGGATTTCACCTCCTCCTCTCACGGCTACAGTCCATGTGGAGACCGACAGGACAGATGAAGCTAGTGGATCTAGATAACGATTATTTTCTAGTGAGATTTAAGGAAGACACAGATTACCTCCATGCTCTAACGCAAAGGCCTTGGATGATTTTTGGGCAGGTGCTATCGGTCCAGCGCTGGGTTCCGTCCTTTCGCCCCTCCCATGGCCAGGTGAACAGGGCTATCGTGTGGATTCGGCTACCTGAGCTTTCCATTGCCAGATATCACCCAAGGATTTTACACGCGTTAGGAAATCTTGTAGGCACGATGGTGTGTATCGATGAGGCGACGATAAAGACACACTAGGGAAAATTTGCTCGCCTTGCTGTGCATGTGGACCTTAGTTCACCATTGAGGCACAACGTGGAATTGGATGGCGAAACACTTCGAATCGCCTACGAAGGCTTGCTCCAACTATGATATGTTTGTGGGAAGATCACTCACTCTGCTTCAGCCTGCCCACAACACCCGCGTGAGGAGCTGGACCTTCTTAACCCTTCGGACAATGATAACAGGCCTGGGAGGATGACTGGAAACGTCTGCGTAGGGCGGGACACCATCGGCCACCTCCTCATCGGAGGTTCACCCCATCGGGTACAGTCCTTGGACTCAAGTCCAGAGGTGTATCCCCAAACCTCCCACGCAACGATCCTCTCTGCCTAAGCAACGTTTAGCCCTCCAACGGTCGGCTCAATCTAGACAAGATGCTGAAGTGACAAGAGGAGGTTCCCGATTTGCATTGTTAGCCGAGGAAGCTTCTGTGCCTAAGGAGAATGCTGTTTTTCAAACCAACCCAAAGCCCACTAACCCTTTTAGTGTTAGCCCAAAGCCCACAGTGGATCTAGCCCAAGCTAAAGGAAAACACCCATAACAAGGACCCATTTTCCAGGCCCAATGGCCCAAACGCAATTCCCGAAAGAGCTCACGAGGAATTTTAATTTCTTCTACTAAGTATACCCGAGGTGAATCCTCCCAAGCCAGGCAACCCTCGGACAAAGGCCAATCCCTTGTTCCCATTATTCCAATTCAACCTTCTCCACAGGATCAGCATGTGGCCGTAGAAATCTCCTCCCATACGGACATGGTTTGCGATGCCCAACTACTTAAGCCTGGTGAGCAAGGCCTAGAGCAGCGCCTACAACTTATGGAAGGAATTGAGGCCCCATAGGCAACTCATATTCCTCAAGAGAGCTCCGCTCTCCCTAGTATAGCCCAGGCACTCCAAGGAACTGGGCTGGGTGAGCAGGAGCTATTGATCCAGCCACGAAGCCCTAAGACAACTAAACCAGAGTCATCAATCGTGGACATCCAACCAGTGCCAATTCCAAGTACAGTTATTTTACAGTAGTAAAATAACTGTGCTTTGTTTGCTTCTTTTCCTAGTTTTATGTCTATTATCATTTGGAACTGCCAAGGCGCAGGAAGATCTAGGTTCTTAGCCATCCTGTGTCACCATCTTCGAACTTATAAACCTGGGCTTCTAGTTTTGTTAGAAACTCGTCTTAGTGGCTCTCGAGCCAACGAGGTAGTTCGTTCCTTAGGGTTTGATTTATCCTTTAAAGTTGAAGCGATAGGCTTCTTGGGAGGGATTTGGCTCCTTTGGAAGGCAGAATTCGATATTTCGGTGATGGTCACCCATCGCCAATTTGTTCACACTATTATCCAGTACGACTCAAGTACATTCGAATTTATAGTTGTTTACGGTAGCCCGCAAATAGCTTCCCAAAAATTCCTCTGGCCAGCCCTTCATTAGGTCGGGAGCTCAATTCAATGGCCCTGGCTTGTCGACAACGATTTAACGCCAAACTAGATCAATCGGATAAATGCGGTAGGGCCAGGTTTACTAGAGTTGTGAATAAATTGTTCCAGGAATGAGTCCACGATTGTGGGCTTCATGACCTAGGTTTTATTTGCCCAAAGTTCACGTGGTGACGAGGTCTGATCTAAGCTAGACTCGACAGAGTTTTAGGCTCCACTAAGTGGCTGCAAGCGTTTCCTCACATGGTGAATCAACATCTTCCTTTCATGGGCTTTGACCATAGATCGCCACTGATCCACCTTCACCGAACCCCTCCCCACCCTCCTCACTCCCTGGAGTTTTGCTTTCAAAATATTTGGCTCACCCATCCTAGATTTGATGATGTGGTCTCTGAGCATTGGTTACCCGCCGCAACGACAATGAGCAAATCGCTAGAGACCTTCTCGCAACATCTTCTGAATTGGAACCAGACCGACTTCGGTAATCTCTTCCATAGAAAGAAATGACTTATAGCTCGGTTGGAGGGTATTCATAGAGCCATGATGGATGCGGATCCTTTACTTGACTTGGAAGAACAATTAAGTGCGGATCTTACCCAAGTCCTGTGTGAGGAAGAAATCTTTTGGCATCAGCGAGCCCACTACGAGTGGATTTCTAAAGGCAATCGGAATACTAAATACTATCACACCATCACTCTTGCTCGGCGTAAGAAACTGAAGGTTGATAGCCTACTAGATTTGCAACTGAGTCTACTCGCACGAAATTTCTTTGTCCAACTCTATATTGCTGAGGACAGTACTCCGACTAGCTATCCTATTACAGGTGCTTTTCCTTCTTTACCTGACGAAGGGGTACATGAGCCCCATCTTCCGATCCATGGCATTGAGGTGAAAAAGGCGGTCTTCGATATGAACCCCAATAAAGCTTTGGGGGTCGATGGATTCACTGCGTTATTTTTCCAAAAGCAGTGGGATACGATTGGTCCCAAAGTGGTAGACTTCATCAAGGAGATTTTTAGCCACGGACTATAAGAAGTGGATTTAAATCATACCATCTTGATCCTGATCCCGAAAATCCCCTCCCCTTTTACTATATCACAATTCCGTCCGATTAGCCTTTGCACTGTCCTCTATAAGATCATTACTAAAATCATTGTGAATCGACTGAAACCTCATATGCAACATCTTGTGCAGGAGACTGAGTGCAGTTTTATTCTTGGACGACACATCACGGATAATATCATCATAGCCCAGAAAGTCATCCATTCGATGCGCAAGAAAAAAGGGAAGAAAGGCTATTTTGCAATCAAGGTCGATTTGGAAAAAGTTTATGACAGGCTTCGTTGAAATTTTATACACCATACTCTTCTTGACATTGGCATCCTGGACCAGTTCCTTCTTGTTATTATGAAATGTGTTACGACAGTCACCCTACAAATTGATTAGCAAGGTACCAATATGACCCCTTTTCGACCCTTTAAAGGTATTCACCAAGGCGACCCCCTCTTGCCTTACCTCTTTGTCCTTTGCATGGAAAGGCTAGACCACCTCATTTCTCAAGCAATGGATCAAGGTATCTGGCATCCAATCAAGTTAGGCCCTTCCGACCCGCCTCTTTCTCAACTTTTTTTTGCTGATGATTTGGTACTCTTTGGGGAAGCCATGAAGGCCTAAACTAGTATCATTACTCATACTCTGGAGGTGTTCTGTCGAGCTTCTGGCCAAAAAGTCAATCTGGACAAGACTTGTATCTTTTTCTCCAAGAATGTCTCCCCAACTTTGGCGCATAAGATCAGCCAACGCCTTAACATAACTAGGGTCAATAACCTTGGGAAGTATCTAAGAGTCCCGCTGCTTCATGAGCGTACCATGAGGCGTACGTACCAACATATCTTGGATAATGCTCGTACGAAACTTTCGAGTTGGAGCGAAAAAGTCTTGTCCC
>JANITW010000007.1:27707806-27721458 GCA_027564335.1 Erythroxylum williamsii
CTTTACTCGAACATTATGTTTGATAAAAGCTATTTGTAAACTTTTCTTCAGAAATCATAGCCTCCCATTTGTGTACACGCAGTTTCCTTGGCTATTGTGCTTGCCCGAAAAGAAAATTTCAGAAGAGGGAAATCTAGTTTACAAGGCATCTTGTCAAAGCAATAGATTTTGAAGATAAAAATAAACAATACAGGCATGGAATGTTATGCTCAAAATAAAGGATGGCAAAACAAGTTCAATAGAGAGAAAATGGGAAAAACCAAATAGTGGCTGCAGAATTGATAACCTATGTTGTTGGGCCCATAACACAATACAATTGATGGAAGCTTAACTGAAGTACAATAAAAAGATATTGGATCCTTAATCATATGCCTAAGATGACGTTAACAGTTGTTTTCTAAGAGCACATCCACAAATTTTTCCCTTATGACAACCGGTACGAGTACAAGATTAATAGGTTAAGATAATTGGAACTAATGGGAATGAGAGATAAATGTTTCTTTGTTTCATAACAGGCACAAATAATATTAAACGTCAGAAATGGGAGTAGAACACAGACCTGAACAAATTTGGCAAAGCCATGTCCAAGGGGGGATCCATTATATAACGCAATTGAAGCCCCATTCAACAATGCAGCATATACTAACCAAGGACCCATCATCCAACCAAGGTTAGTAGGCCAAGCAACAACATCACCTTTTCTAATGTCCATGTGACACCATGCATCTGCAGCAGCCTTGAAAGGAGTAATGTTGGTCCAAGGAATTGCTTTTGGCTCCCCTACACCAGAAAATATTTTCAGTTAGACCTGTCAACATACACCATTCTCTCTGATTATTGAGTTAAGGTACTCATGCTCAATAGTTTACTTAGCTTTTAATCCTTTCAATATATTCCAAGTGGGTAAAATATCAGGAGTCACAAACCTAATCTTACAGATCTGGATGTTTTTACTAATATCAGTAGCCATAACTTCATTCAGAGCTCCACAACAGTGCAGATTGAATCTGAGATCTGAATTTTGAAATAATATCCTTTTTAGTTTGAAGAGAAATTAACAGTTACACAGCTAAGCCAAAAATGAAAAAGGAAAAGAAGTTTTTCTTAGCAGAATTTCTGAAGTTATTTTGAATTTAGTCAGATGGTGGTTGACTAATAATTAAATGTCTTAAGCTTAGTCCAAGATGTACTGAAATCAAGAAAGCTCATGAGCATACCTGTAGTTCCAGATGAGAAAAGGATGTTTGTAAATCCTTCCACTGGTTGCTCTACAGCAGCAAATTCATTTCCTCTGCAAGTTTTCAATGGCAAGAAAATTAGCATTGTACTTTCCGAAATCAAATTAGCATTGTACTTTCCAAAAAACATTTGCATTGTGAAGGCTTCAGAAAGACTAACTTCGAACCAAAGAGTTCATTCATCAAATTCACATGCAATTTCCCGAACGACTGCCCCAAGAAAGTGCATTATGAAGTTGTTATCGTAGACTATGATTAATATAAAACAACAGGGGATAACAAAAGAACCCCTTTACCCCCTATACTAAATCACAATCAGCTCATTACACATGCCAAGAGACTGTCATAATAGTTAAAGTGAAATGCAATCCACACAAACTGAATAGCTACATATATATTCTGAAGATCAAGAACACATAAATGTTCTTCAAATTTTATTGAAAGTTAAGAACGGTTGAACAAAAGGAATACATATAATACAGGATCATGAATCAGGTTGATCCTACACCTTTAAGATAAAATCTATACCTTGAATCCTTTACTCTGTCTACAAAATCATGCCAAGAAATGTCACCATCACGCAACTTAATGCTCAGGCTAGAACCTTTGGCTGGAACAACAATTGCCTTAGGTGCCACAGCATCCACAACTCTACTGTAGGATTTAAGAGTACATTGTGAGATAAATTAGCAAAAACTTAGGTTCAAGAATGAGGAGGGTTGATAAATAGAGCAGCCAAACAAGTGAGAATTTCACCTATACAAGGGAATACTTTTATCACCACGAAATATAAGATCCTGGACATGAAGAGTCAATATAAGATGCTTCAGCGATGACCATTTTCTGAATACATCTTATTGATAAAAAGTCAATCGGAAAAATCAACTTAAAGGTTGGATCCAAGATACTCTTTATTAAAATATAACAAAGATTTGAAAAAGAAAGCCTCCATTTACATCTATGTGACCACCTTAAGGTAGTGCTCACTAATAACTGAGACTCATTCATTTCTCTTTCTAAACTTATAGAGAAGACAGTAAAAAGAACTCCAAGCCATGCTTTGAGTAGATAATGAATCTACATGAGAAATAAATATAACCTGTGTAAATATAGCCTTTGCCTTTGAAATTGTAAGCCTTGTTGATATTTCAGCTGAAGCAAAACTATCAGCAATAGATACAACAACATATCCTGCCAGAACAATAGCAAGGTAGATAACTACAGACTTGACAGTCATCGGCATGTCAACTGCAATTGAAGATCCTCTATCCAGACATAGTTCATTTAGTGCGTGTGCGACCAACCTACAAGGATATGGTGCAAAAGCATATTAATTCATAGATGTCAACTGCTAAAAAAAGCAATTACAAGTAAACAAACGTTCAAAACAAATTAATAGAAGCCAATACACAGTGGCTTTGCCACTTGCTAGAAACCCAGAAGTCCTCAAAATTAATTGCATCACAGAGTTTAAAATCTAAACTGTGGTCACCCTTCGAATAATTGTTTATAAATTATGGCCTTTTAGCAAATGATTTAATAGAACATATTTCAGTGAGTTGTATCCAATCACAATCAAGTGTTGCACTAAGCAAAATGTCAGTAGCAAGCCATCTAAGCTAATGGCCCAGTATTACTGAACTCAGCTCCTAGGAATTGAAGGCAACAGTCTGATTCTCCTTAGCCACTGGTCTCAAGTTGTAATAAAAAGAAAATTTCTTAGTACAACTCACATCCAGTAAGTTGTAAGTCAAACTAAAACAAGATCTAAGAAATGCAATGCTTTTATCTCTTTCCTATTATGTATTATGTCATCTTTACTCCATAAGCTTTAACATAAGATGATGGCTAGGAATGGAATATCAACATAATAAAACATATTCATAGTAAAACAATAAGCAGGCCTACTTAAACCCCTCCATTGATTGTGGGAATATCTGAGTGCAAACGTCTTCTAAAAGTGTGAATCCCTTGAATTTGAATCAACTTATGGCATCAGAAAATTTTGCTGAGTGGAAGCAAGTATAAGAAAATGGCTATAGGGTAAAAGAAACATACCAAACCTCTATGCGCAATTCCTGGAGTGTCATGCTGCTTACAGGCTGATCATCATTTCCTTCATCACGCCATTTTATTACAACATCATTCAAAGTTCTCTTAGAATTCAAGTTCATGCAGTTCTTTGCAGGATTCAAATATGCTCCAGGCAGCCAATGGCCACCTGGGGTCGACAGATTATCACGGAAAATACATTCTGGAGGTACTGAAAATGAAATGCATAATTCGTCCAATACAGTTTTCCAATAGACCTGACAAATAAACAGAAACAAAAATAATTAGACAATCATAAAATGACATGATAGAAATGTTGAGACATTTGCCTTTGCCTTTTCAAGAGTTCTGAATGGATACATGAAGAAGTCTTACCTCAGGGCTCAAGACAGAGAACTCTTGCAAATCTGAGAAGTTTGCTATGGGGTCTTTGTATCTAGAACCTAGAAACTCATTACCATTTCTCTCCAAAAGCTGGCCAATGTTTGTAAACCTTGCGCTCTCCCTAACCATTCACGAAGCAGCATTAAAAATTTTAAAAAAGGAAAAGCTATCTTCATAACAATCATAACACAAATACAGAAAACCCAAAAACTAATGTACACACCATTTTATGTTCAAGTGTTGCACATGATTAGAAAACAAATAGCTTTCTTAATTATCCAACTAATAGGTCGTACATCCAAGTAACAAATAGAAGAGTTAAATTAGTAGATCTTAAGCAGTATAAATCATGAACTACGAAAAAACTAGATGTCACAACATATCAGATTATTCATGCTTATATGACTTGGTATTTACAAATTATTTAACAAAAATACAAACAGTAAACATGATACCAAATTATTCATGCATGGTCAACTCAATCACGTACAAATCATTTATAAAGAAATACTAACAAGAATCATAAGGTCTGTAGAAATTCCGATTTGTTCTAGAGAATTATAAGAAAGGAAAAGATTCTCGTATTGGTTCCTGCAAATCAATTTCATGGTTTGGTATTAGATATCAATGCTAACAAGTTTTCAATTTGAACCATATATAAAAGAGATCTTAAAAATACGTTTTTAAATTATTATGATACCATCAATACATTCAATTTTAATTTAATAGTTGATATTTGTTTTATAAAAAATAAAAGCGGGTGGTGGGGAAGAGAGTCAATCAAGCTCTTACGGTACGGGTGGTGGGGAAGAGAGTCAAAAAAAAAAAAAAAAGGAGAGGCACCAAACGGTACGTTTCGCAGCAACTCTAGTGAGTCTAATCTTGGTCTTGGCAAGTGACACTAGCAATGCATGCTCTAAATAAGCAATGAATATATGCGATGGGAACAAATATCTTACGGGTCGGGCGACCAGGTGGGAGGATCGGGGCCGAAGTCTTTGAAGCAGCCATAGTACATCATTTGATGGAGGGAGAAAGGGAGGTCTGGGTTGAGCACACGCTTCGAGATGTGTGTCCACGTTTCCGGAGTAGCAGCCCCGTAATTACCGACGATTTCGGTTACATCTTGATGAAGCTTATGGGCCGCTGCTGAAGGAATCCCCAGAGCTTCGATATCGGAGACGGAGATGGCATCAAGAGATTTGTAAGTCATACCGATGAGAAAGAGAGAGCTACACAGAAGTGTATTAGTTGAACATTTGGTGCTTTTGCTGGAGATGGGAGATGGGAGATGATAGAGGCTTTTCGATTTGTTTTGGTTTGATAGGCTGTATTATTGATATTATCTACAAGACTACAACTACGAAGTGCAAACTCAACACTCAGGAAAATAATTAAACAATTTGCAAGTATCATATTCTTCACTTTTGTCTGTTGTTGCGTGATAACGATGGCTTCTGTCTTCCTTCCACGTTCCCTTGCGTAGCTCATTTGCATTATGTGACACATATGATGATATTATGATACCATAACATAATATATATACTATGTCTTGGGTATAAAAATTTATGTTTTTTTTTCTTTAATACATTTTCTTATTTTAGTTTGAAGGATTTGATTGAGAAATAAAATCACTTAGCACCATATTGCATTCATTTAATTAAGTTAATCACTAATATGTTTGTAGTCCGATATTGATTTTGAGAGGATATAATTTATTTCTATCACACTTATTTTATTAGATTCATGTTATGGAGACATGCCAACATTAAAAAGACAAGTTTATGAATTCTAATTAAATTATCCATGTCATTATTTGGAGATGTTATCGATTTTTAACTTGACGATATTAAAGAATTAATTATATAAATAAACATTAATAAAATAGGGGAAAAAAGCCATTTAACCACCTAAAAGTTGGTGCTTTGAATTCTTATTTACTTATTTCGTGAGTTAGTCAATATTGTAATAATTTCAAGTGCACAACGTAACTGTAGCTAGTACCGATAAGTACGGATTAATCCTGCGGAGAAAGTGACCATATGATATTATGATACCATAACAAAATATATATACAATGTCTTGGGTATTAAAATTTATGTATTTTTCTTTAATACATTTTCTTATTTTAGTTTGAAGGATTTGATTGAAAATTTATTGAAAATAAAATAATTTAATTATAATTCACATTATAACTATACCAACATTAAATAGACAAGTTTATGAATTCTAATTAAATTATACATGTCATTATTCGGAGATGATATTGATTTTTAGCTTGACAATATTAAAGAATTAATTATATAAATAAACGTTAATAAAATAGAGGGAAAAAGCCATATAA
Organism: Erythroxylum williamsii; assembly: GCA_027564335.1. NCBI lineage: Eukaryota > Viridiplantae > Streptophyta > Magnoliopsida > Malpighiales > Erythroxylaceae > Erythroxylum > Erythroxylum williamsii. The sequence goes on from JANITW010000007.1 coordinate 27,713,825, forward strand.
CCACCTAAAAGTTGGTGCTTTGAACAATGATTTACTTATTTCGTGAGTTAGTTAATATTGTAATAATTCCAAGTGCAAAACATAGCTATAGCTAGTACCGACAAGTATAGATCAATCTCACGAAGATAGTGATTACAAATAATTACCTTTTTCTTGTTATCTAGCCTACGAATTGAATTTAGTTTTTTTAATTAAAAGATATTAAAACTAAGCAGGTAGAATAAAAATAAGTAACGAAGTTGAATAGAGGATTAAGGAAGCACTTAGGAAATTATTGATATCAAGAATTAGTATCTAGGTTTCAATTTTTCTTAAACCCTTAACATATTGATCTTTTTATTACTCAATTGTTTTATTGATTTTTTGAACCGTAGAGATTCTTATAGTATGCTAATAGTTGACCTTGAGTATACTAACAACTAATCATAAGATTTTCAACTAAATTACTTAGGTTAACGTTTGTAGGATTGCTTTACCGATTTGTGAATCCCTCTATTAGGTTTAACCTTAATTTAAAGATTTATATCATCCTATCTCCAGAGTTGCAATCAACTCCTTCCAGATTATAGTAGATCTATTTGAGCTTAAGATTTTTCAATCTCTACATATTAAATCAGATTATGATTTAATATTCCTGGGTCTATTAGAACATATATTAGCACATAATTAGATCGCAACAAATCAATCAATCAATTGTATTAATAAAAGAGTCAACACATGTTAGGGTATCTAAATATGGTTCATCTAACCTAACTACTAACAAAATATTTAGTTTCACATCAGGGAATACAAAATCATACATAAATAGAAAGACTAATTGAAAACAACATAATCATAATTTTAAATCTTCCTTATTATCTTCTATCGAATATTCTACTGATGTAGAGATCTAATTTTGTATTCTAATGGATCTATCAATAAATTCTTCATGTTTCCCGCTCATCTGGCTTACAACTGCCCCTTGAGAATAGTCTCCATATCTGGAATCACATCCTCACATTTACTCCCTCTTCAAGTCTCCGTTTACATTCTTTTGTATGAAATTCTAAGGTTTTGGTCGATGCATGGTCTTATGCATAATCATGCATCAGACTGTACATCACCAAATTCTTTGAAAATTGCAAAATTGCACAGCCTGAGAGAAGTACACGGGCAGATGCACAGTCGTGCATCCCTTCTATGCATTGAATCTTCGTTTTATGCAGTGTTTTTATCCAAATTCTTCTCCTTTAAGTCCGTTAAGGCAATTATAATATGTATACACTTTTGGAATTAAGTATCAAATATACCCTAAAAGTATAAAATATCAAGTGAAAATGCATCAAATGTGAGGTATAAATATGGTCAAATATCCATCTATCAAACACGTAACCTTTTAAACTTTATTCTTTTTATCAATTTACCTTTAAACTTTAACAAGATCACCTTCGAACCCGTTGTTATTGGCAATGAGCCATATAGGCCATTTTAGTACATGAAAATGTTAATTAATGTTTATTTAAGGGCAAAGTTGCATTATTTATCATTCAAGTGCAAGAAGTAAGATTTTTCCCTAAATTTAGCTCCTTTTCTTAGTTGTTTAAGAGAAAATCTCGTTCTTCAATTAGATAACGATCATTTGTTATGAATCTATTTGCAAGAGTTCAATGTAGGTAATAACAACATAATAATTTAAATTTTATGAAAAAGATTACTTTCTTTGGTAACAATCCGTGCCAACCAAACGGGGCCTAAATGTCAAGTGATATTTTTAATGTCATTCATTCATTTGTCTCACTAAAAGAGATAACTAATGATGGTATTAGTTAACTATTATTATTAGACTAAATAATTGAGGTAAATTAACCATGAAAGTTCAATTTCATTTATGAACTATATATTTTTAAAAATAGGATGAAACATACGAATTCATCAATATCGTCGAGAAGGAATTTGAGTGGAAGTAAATTAGTGGTGAATTATTTTTTCAATACGGAGCAAGGAGTCCACTGATGACCTTAAGGACCATTGAAAACTCTAAAAGAAGATGTTACGGTTGTTCTCAACTTGAGTTAAGTTATAGGAGGTGATTTATTAATATGTTAGAATTAACATGGAAACAATACATTTATTTTTTTGTAAGAAGGGGGTTGTAAATTCTTTCTTGGGTAGTATAAAGATATGACATACATGGCAAAATTTAATCAATTACATAAAAGTTGATAACAAGAAGTTAAAAAAGAGAAAAAGGCCTCGCATTATAAAATTGGTGTTTTGGAAGGAAAATCAAGTAAAGTTTGATAATACTTTTAAATGGAAGAGCATATAACCAAAGTGAAGGGTGATTTATCCAAGTTAAAGGGGATACTAAAATTTGTTTTTGGTGAAGGAAACACTTTACAAAAAATGGTAATTTACTACAAGCTAATGTGTATAATTTGTTTGTTGTAGGAGCTTTATAACAAGCCTCTAATAAAGAAATGAATTATCAAAATATTGGCCTTTAGTTTTCAAGCTTGTTAGAGAAAGCAGTAATCAGATGGTGTATATTGTTATCGTTGAGTGTTAACTTGTTTTGATAATCAATTAAATGCCCATGATTCAATTATAAGTGCATAATAACTTCTTTTCTAGACATAAGGTTAGTCTTTTGTTTATGAAAACGTATCCGGATTAAGTATGCAATGTGAGATGAGGATTTATAGGAACTAAAAACTCCAACTATATTTAGTACTATATGAAAGCGCATTTACATGGACTAGTAGCATTTATAGATTTAGTATGTCCTAAATAGTGAAAGCATCGCAATAACCTTAATGATATCTAAAAGAATTGCCCCAAATTGAAATTTTCCTAATTACATCGACAAAAAATAGTATATATCATATTAAGATGCTTAAGAATAAAGGGAAAAAAATTTACAATATCGATATCCTTAATTTTTGGATTCACCAAGTCCCTTATTATTAAAATTTGTTGACAGTGAAGTGACACCAGTTTGAATCTTGTGTAATTAGTCATGAATTTGATGAAGTAGTCAATATCTAAACTAAATATTCCTTTTTATACGAGGATCATATAAAAGGACCCACCCCAGAATTTCCTTTCAGGAACCCAAGTGAAGCCCTCCTAGTGACCCTATGGTAGCCCTCCAATCGATATCTAACTCAACCAAAAGGTTCCCACAAAGCCAAGCAGTTCATCTGTTAAAAACTTTTTATACTTTAAAAGTTAAAAGTGTGGAAAATAATAGGATACCTTTTTTCAATCATTTTATTAAAAATTTTGGTAGCACAATGATCATATTTTAACCTTCTCAAAATTTTCAAGATCCTACATAACACATTTTAGAACACTTCTAATATTTCATATACCATCTTAACTTTTGAAATGAGACCTCAGGTCCATATCACAAGCAATCGTAAACATAAAATTCTCAATATTTTAAAAAACATCATTAAGGATCAAAGCCCTCGTAGTTAATTAAGAAAAAGAGATTTACAATCCCAAAGATGTTTACAAGATCATACTTTTAAACCCTTTCCAAAAATACTTTACAACATTTGTACAAGCAACTAAGCCAATTTTAAGTAAACACTTACATAAGAAAGATAAGACAAGCATATTATCACCAGATGATACAATTAATCCTGTGGCAGAGTCCCAATTACTGCAGCACCTGTATGCATATCTAGGGTGGTTTGTTTTAAAAAAATGGTGCTAAACTAGCTCAGTGAGTGTAATTAGTTTACTAAAAGTTAACTTTTTAAAACAATATAACCAAAATATTCTCATACAATCATAAAGTTCATGGTAAAATAATTGTCATAACAATTCACTCGTGCATCATAAAATCTGGTAATCCAATAACATGTCATAAAACACAACTTCATTTTTCTGAAATTACTATTTTGTTGAAATGCCTTTTGAACTTAAAATTATTATATAAGATTTTCCATTTTCCATTTTCCTTAATCAATAAATAATGTTGACAATAAATTTTCTGAAAACTTTTATAATGCAAATAAGTCAACCACTAGAATTGGTACCATACAGTGCCTCTCAAATTACTTTTAAAAATAAATAATGGCGACATTATTATTTAATGTCATGAACTTCTTAGATGATATAGCCTGCCACAAACTTCTTTATACTATGTTACCCTTAGGCATATGGTCACGGAGTTGGTTCGACATTGCTTACCCGTGATTGGTTAACCACTAGTTACGAAGTTGGTTTTGCATCGCTTACCCGTAATAGATTAATCACTATAGAGCGATAGTTATGGAGCTATTTTTGCATCACTTCTTCGTAATAAGTCACGGAGCTGATTCTACATTGCTTATCTGTAACTGGTTAACCACTATTTATGGAGATGGTTTTACATTGCTTACCTATAATAGGTTAACTGTTATAAATATACTAATAACATGTATAAAGCCTAGTGATGTACCATAGTCAAAAGCAACTCTTATATTTACAACTCATCTTATTTTCTAAATCAAGTATAGGAGGATCCATAATTGAATTATTTCAATGTAACTCCCAATCGTATAAAATTAAAACTCATATATTGCTAAAGCATATAGTTATGCTGGCAATATTCACTTGTAAAATATCATTTGTATAAAACTCAGCATAAATATTCATTTCATGATCAAATGAAAACCATTTTCACAAAATCAAGTTAAAGAACGATCACAAGTCATTAATTCTTTTGCAAAAAGTTTAGTCATATAAAACAATTAAAATACATTCACATGCCATCAATTCTTTTGTAAAGAATTTAGTCATATGAAACAAATAAACCACACTCACAACTTTGCGAACTTATCTCCAAGCACACTCATGCATTTTGTGCCTCTCTTTTACCTATATAAAGCGCATTTCACTTAGGCATTTATTTCCAAATTACGAAATAAGACATTAAAACCATATATTTGGTTTAACCTAATTCAAGATTTGTATATACGTGTGTAACACGTACGCTAATTATATTTTTTCTTACTTCTGTAAGCTATCCTATTAGTCTCTGTTTCCTAATATAACTTCAAAAGTCACTTAAATATCATATTTTCACCATTCTAACTTACTAATTTCTTCAAGACACAATCTCAACTAATTTAATTCACCATATCATGATCATACATGATGAGTCATGGTTATGACCTATGTCCAAAATCCATATCTTCATTTTTTTCCTTACTTTTCACATAACAAATAATCAAATTAGGCTTTGAGGTCTTCTAGACATTTGTCTCCCAAGTCTCTAGTTTCCATATCATCAAAATCATGCCATTTAAAATTCTAAATCATGAAAAATGTACCAAATATCACAATTTATTTCAACACAAGGGTAGTATCAAGTTTCCATTTTCAATCTCAAACTTCAATATCATTAATCCAGAATTAGGTCTAGATTTACTCTAGAGATTTTTAGTAGTATGTCTTAGGTTTCATATCCAATTTGGATCACTCATTTTGAACATTTTTAGGCTGATTTCTAGCCAAAACAATTGAGTTGTTTCAAGTGAACCAAGAATCAAAGACAAACTTTCACTAAACATAACTCTTTCTTTTATCATATTCATCCTTAAATGCTTCCAAACTTATTATGTACTCTATGGAAAGTAAAAAAATCATTATTTATCTTACATGAACTATCACACTCACAAGCCCCAAAACTAGAAATTTAGGTTAGGAAACTTACCACTTTCTTTCAATCTTTTGGACAAGTAAAGAACACTTATTCTTGATCAAGCCCTCTTCAATTTGTGCTCCAAAACCTGTCAAAAATTAGTTGCACCCTCCTTCTTCTCTCCTTGGGTGAAACGTCACTCTTTCTTCTCTTCTTTTTCTTCTTTTATTTCACTCTCACATATATGTTGAAAGAAGGAAGCAATTGGTTTTACTTTACTCCTTTAATATCTTTTAGTGCATTACACATGACATCTTCTAATTGGTCATTTTTTTAATGACTCATCACCATTCAGTTAATCATGCTTAACTCTTAAGAAAGCTTCTAATTTGTCATTAGGTGTGACTGACTAATTCACTTACACCATTTTATAAAAAGACCAAATTGCCCTTAATGAGTTTAATGCACCAAATAGCTGAATTAAATCCTGAAAACATTCCACAACTGTCTTATTTTTAATTGACAATTGACCATGAAATACTCCAATTAGGGTCAATACTTATTGATTGGATGCATTTAAAAATTTTGAATGGGTTTAAAATCATTAGTACTCATTATTTTCCAAAAAGGACATTTTATTCCAATAATTTCGAATTACTCGAATTTTATTAAAAAAAAACCTCTGTTTTGACCTGTTTCAGTTCCTATGGACTCCAATCCTAATTTTAGAGTTGTTCATCGTATTTTGAAATTATTCGGTGACTTGTCGGTTGCCCAGAAGAATTTTCAGATTGAATCCATAAATCACTAAATGTTACCAAAATCATCTGGATTTAATTCAAAAGTATTACCTAAATCTCCAAACTACATTTTGGGGCTTTTAAGCTCATTCGGACTCATTCCATAGCTTTTTAGAATTTTTGGAAATTTTTTGAGAAATTTTCGATCGAATCCAGAATCATCTCTACTCTATCCATGATCTCCGTTATAACCTCAATAATACATTTAAACGCTTGAATTACCCTAGTACATTATAAAAGAACATACCCTATAAAAATGCATATACAACACATTACATAGTATAACAATCGAACTAGGATATTACATCATAAGTCAATTTATATAATTTTTCTAATTATAAAATATTATATACATTTATGTATTTAGGCATATAATTTTTATAATTACTGGTTACAATGGTAAACTATATAACACTTACATGATATTTTATTGCACTAATTATGTCATTGTAGTGTACTCCGTAACTTACATGTCCTGAAACCTTTCCTTTCCCCCCACCTCTTCATCTACCTGTTACCTATACCTCTTTCATTTCATCTTCCACTGACTTGTTTTATCTGATTTGCACTTACATTTGGCCCTATTTGATTATTTATTTATGATCTTTTCCCTCTATCTTTACCTATAAGTTGTTTGTTATGAATTTCTTCAACTTTCTAGTTTAGGTGATTGTTTTTTGTATTTGTATGCTTTAGGTGATTATTTCTTTACTTGCTAGCTTTGTTAATTATTTTAAATAGTTCCTCTTCTTTGTTGCATTATTACTTGATGAATAATATGATAAAGAAAACTATGAATTATGTAATATTCATAATTAGAACCAAAATGACAAACCTTTCTTTACACTCTCTTTGGTTTTGTCTTTGAATGCCACACTTATAAGCCTCCCATACCTAGACATCTGTGTTGGGTTTGGGTCCACTTATAAGGGGTTTTTAAAACCCTAAAGAGAGGTGAAGAAGTCGTTCAGCCGGAAGAGAGGAAGAGAGGAAGAGAGAGGAAGACAGAGGGAAGAGAGAGAAAGAAAAAAAATTCTATTTTGCGCAGTAATTTTCTAGCCTTCGATCGGATGGTGATTTCTTGTCGAATCGACCTGAAATTTTAACCAGAGGTTCTTCTCTCGTTGTTCTTCATTCTAAACGGTGGAGATTAGATTTGGAGGTCTCCAAGGTGCCCTGATCTTCAGTCGAAGTTGCTGACATTTTAAGGGTGATAT
>JANITW010000007.1:27744249-27757722 GCA_027564335.1 Erythroxylum williamsii
TCAAAACAGAAAAATCAAACTTATAAATCCACACTCATAAATCAACCGAAATGCAGTCCACAAAAATTAGCTAAAAGTTTCTACCCCAACCTTGAAGCTTCGGGGAAGCTTACTCACTCATGGTAGAATGAATACCACATAAACTATACGCAACAAACATCATTAGGAGAAATCATATAATAATCAAAAAATGAATGAGTTTTTGAATTCCCCCTCTTTGCGTTGTTGCGTCTCAGCTTGCGTTTCTCCTAGCTGTGTTGCGTCTGTTTTTATCTCCCTTGGAGTCCTCCTCAATGCTTGAACATGACAGCCCCTAGTGTAGTGTGTCACTGGAGAGTAACCAAAAACATGAAGAGTGAGTGCCCAACCAACAGTTCACTTACGCCACTCTCACTGATGAAACTCACAGCCTCACTCACACGCACTTCACTCATGAAACGCACTGTTCACGCACACGCTATTCACGCAAACACTGTTCATACTCCCATCTAACGCCCAGCTGATTCACACACACCTCTCTCAGCTCACGTATATTTTTCTCCCCTTAGTTTTTGCACTTCAGCAGTTCAACTCTTGATTTTTCAGTTACACACAGCCCCTAACTCTCACCAGTTCACTCCCTCTTTTTTTTCCTCCTCCAGTTCACCATGTAACGCCCTTTTCTACTTAGTTACTCTACTCCCTCTTCTTTGTAATGCTGGTGATGAGTGTAATGTCCCCCCTTCATTTTTTTGTTAACGCCCAGCCCTTGCTCCTTTTTAAACTTCACGCTACTCCTTCTCAAATTTTTTGTGGCTCTCTTTTCTTCACTCCCTCATGCTAACGTCTAGCTCTCTCCACCTCACTTCAGCTCACACACTTCACGTTACACCTACACTCACTTAGTTTTCTTTCTTTTTCTCACACACAAGTTCACGCCCAGCTAAACATCTCCCCTATTTTGCAGTTCACGCCCACCTCTCAGCTCCTCCTTCAATCCTTCCTAGTTTCTCAGTTAACGCACCCTCTATTTTTTCTTTCCAGCTCTTCCTCACAACTTCACGCTACTTCCTCTCCTTTAGTTCACGTTCAGCTCTTCTTGCCCAGCCCCTCACTCACCTTTCAGCTCACACACGCACACCAGCTGGTCTTGGTTCTTCATTTAATGCACAGCTCCTTGGTCTTTCTCTCCAAAACATCCAGCCCCCCCACTCACATTTTCCAGCCCCTTACTCACCTAGTTAACGCTACTCACTATTTTCTCTACTTCACTCTCTCTTTTTTTTATTTTTTTCTGCTTTCCCTCCTGCAGTTCACGCACCCTCTACTTCCTCCTTCTTTTTTCTTCTGTTCACTCCCAGCCCCCATATAATGCACAACATTCTCCCTTTTATTTTTTTCTTTACGCCCATTCCTTGCTCCCCTCGTTACTTGCGAGTGCCCCTCTGTTTTGTGGTCCAGTTCACTCACCCTCAGCCCCACCTTAGTTCACGCACAACCCATGCACACACCCACTCTTTGCTGTCAACGTTATCTCCAATAGCAGCTAGCCCGTTGTCCTCCTCTTGTTTGGCATGGTGTGTCTCTACTGGGTCCCCTCTTGATGGGACAATTTATCTTGCTGTCTCCCTTCTTGTTTCCTGCCGCTAGCCTCCTCTCTTCTTGTCTGCGTCTGGTTTCTTCATGTGCTGCAACTGGTGCTGAGTTTCTTTGGCATGGTGCGTGGGTCAAGCCTCCACTTATGCTCATGCCTTAATTCTTCAGCTCCATTATTTTCACCAGCTACTCCTTGTTCAGCTCACCAACAATGCCTGCTGCTCTCATGGTTCTGCCTTCATTTTCCAGCCCATCAACGCCACCTGCTCTTGTTCAGCCCATGCCTCCTTGCTCCTTTATTTTTTTCCTAAGCTACTCACACAATAGGACACCACTCACGTAAATCAGTGCTCCACAACAAGACACACTCCTCCAACCACGACACACAAAAAAAACATTAACAACACCAGCTCTTTTCTCCTTTTATATTGTGTTTTCTTTTTTCTTTTTTTATCAACCACTCTCTTTTGTGTTTACCTCTTAGCTTATTGCATTTTGGACATTCTTTCATTGCATTCCTATTGGTCCACGTCCCATACCAATTCCCTTATTGTAGCTAGCTCCCAATAATGCCCACGCAACACAGCACATTGTAGCATCTTTCTTTTTTTCTTTTTCTTTTTTTTTTCAAATACCAAGCTCCAAACTTCATATCATTCCAAATGTACCAAGTACCTCCTTTTAGCTGCGTTTTTTTTATTCTTTTAGCTTGCTTCCACCTCTAATTTCACTTAGGCCATGGACATACCGCGAGCAAATTTTCGGTTCTAATTTGAGGCCAAATTTCATGCTGTTTATACAAAAAATCAGAAAATAAAATAAATAAAAAATTTGATGAAAATAAATAAATTAACCTAAAAATGCTACTAAAATGGATGGATGAATATGTAAAATAAATGCAAATATGACCTAAATACCTATATGAATTGAACTAAACACTTATGACTCATTAGATGAGAGACGAAAACCTTAGCCACCTAGACCTAGTTGTTCGTTCTTCTTTAGAGAGAAAAATTGTGCGGCATTCAAAAGAAGTTTTAGAACGTGTTAGCACACATTAGCCGCTGCTCGGATCGTTCATCCTCGTGTAGATACCGGTAGAGAACTTTTGTGCACTGCAACGTCTACAAATCTGAAAAAGAAATAAATACTAATCTGCATCAAGAGATAATTTCATACGTGTTATGTATTTTGGTTATACTTCTTGTTGTGTAGTAGGGTCCATTCCGCTGCGTATTGTGAATACCCAGGCCATAGGCGATCCAACAAGTCCCCTCTAAGATATGTTGAACATTAACCTTTTATCATGCAATTAAATTATTGATTATTGGATCGTAGAAATTTCTATCTTATATTAATATCTTTCTTAAGACTAATAACAACTAACCTTTGGTTGATTAGCTAAAACATCTTTCTAGTTGAAAAACCCCAAGATTGCATTACTGGATTTATAAATTTCACTATTAGGTTTGACCATAATCCTTATGATTTATATCGACCTATCTCTAAGTTTGCATACAACTCCTTCAATTTTGGTAGATCTATTCAAATGAAAGGATTTCCCAATCTCAATCATATGATATAAAACATTAAACTAATATTAAGACATATTAGTTCAAGAGTATAAATGCATAATTCAATCAAAATAAATCAATCAGTTGAATTATTGTATAAAAGACTATATCTCAATTTAAATTTTAAGACTTCACAAACATGTTTAACATCTTATAATTCAGTTTACACATCAAGAATAATGAAAGAACTTAAAGGAAGAGAAGACAAACTCTATTTTCTCTTTAATTTAGAAAGCTAGGATGCCTAGATGTTCTTCTTGATCTCCCACTTTTGATTGAATTTTAATTGTGACTACTGCTTTTTTTAGGCGTATTCAACATTCTTAAATAGTGCTTTAGGGTTTAGGGAGTGTAACTAGGATTTTCCCACTTTGCTTGGTTCCAAAAATGCCCTAGAACTCTAAAATAGATGAAAAAATTAACATCTGGAAACTCTCTATTACAATTGTGACATATGGAGTCACAAAAGTGCTCCTGGTGTTATCTTCTATATCACGATCATTCTCCTTGATGCATAATCATGACCCATGTATTCTTCTCTCTGTCATTATCCGGCTCCTTGAAGTATGATCGTGACAGAGGCAATGCAGCCCTGTGCATGTCTGTCACGATTACACTCCTCATGCACCCTTCATATAGCTTCGATCTTCCTTATTCTTTGATTACCTGATTTTCAATACTCATAAACAAATCAAACATCTCATGACACATAAAATTAAGATTGAAATCAAGCCCTAAACCACAAAAACACTTAAAATATAAACAAACACTCACAATAACACAATTCTAAACCTATATATAAGATAATCATCTAATAAGTACCTAAAAACACACTAAAACTCCTAAAAAACATAGCATAAACTATACCTATCAGGAAGCAACAAACTAGCATATAGGACGGCTAAATTAATTTAGGCCAGGTACAAGATTGGGAGAATTACAAAGCTAGGTCCCAATTAATCCTCATTTAGGTACTGATTGCTAGGTAAGCTTTGTTTGCCATTAGAATTTCTCTAATCAATAAGATATTGTTGGCTGCATTGTATGCCTATTTGATTGGTTCTCCATCAATTGTATTAGCATAGAAAATAATGAGATAGATTTTGAGACTTAGTGAGTGAGCTTACTTAGGAAATTTAATGCCTGCATTGCTTGGATGATACATCTCAGGTTAATGGAGTCAAAAGCCTATGTAAATTCTATTTTGATGGCACATCTTTTGATGCTTTTCTTGGATTGATAACTTTTGAATAATTCTTGTATTAGTAGTATATTGCCACTAATGCTCCTTCCTTGAATGAAGGCTATCTAGCTTGGGTTGATGATAGGTTGTAACGCTTTCTTGATTCTATTAGTTAGGAGCTCTTCTATGACTTTGTAGATCCCATTGCAATATGCCATTGGCCTAAGGTCATATAGTGTGGAATGGTTGGTCACTTTAGGAACTATATCACGCATGTCTTACAAAGTTCCAAAGTCATATAGGGCATTTTGAAGAATTCACTACATAAGCCCATTATGATTTGTCTAGTATATTCCTAAGTGGAATGAAAGAATATTGTGTTAAATCTATCTAGACCTATGGCTTTTTCTAAATGCAAGCCAAACATGGTATTCTTTACTTCCTCTAAGATAACTTCATTATTTAGCTCAGCTTCCAGATGTCTTAGAAAGGAATTTGTTAGTGAAAGTTTGAACTCGTTAGGAAAAAGGAACTCCACATGGCTATCTATAAAAAGGGATTTGAAATAGGGGTAAGCTAGTTTGTTGAGGTCCTCTTGCTTTGTAATCAAATTCCCTTCATTGTCCCTCATGGAAACTAGTGTTTTTGTTTTGCCTTGCATGAAATGATTGTAAAGAGAATCTAGTATTGGATTCTCCTTCTTAAGCAAGTTGATTCTAACTTTTTATCTGAGATGTGAATTATATGTTTCCAAAGTAGTATAGTATTCTTTTAATATTGTAGATTCCAAAGCTCTCAAGCTAGTGTTTGATAGGTTAGAAATTAGATTATCTTGTAACTTCAAAAGTTCCTTAAGGGATAAGTTTTCCATTGAGTGGTCGGGGAAGAATCTGAATTATTCAGAGATATCAAGAATTGCTAGATACTTTTTAGAGCTTGTTAGTAATGGAAGGCTTTTGATCCCATAAATTTTTCCTTACCCCTTCCCGAATTAGATATGTGAATATAACGTTTTTAAGTCATACACTAAAAAATATAGATAGGGCTTTCCTATTGAGCTTATGGGAATATATTAAAATGGTTATAGGGGTATGGTATGATACTAAGCAATTGTGAAAATTGGTAGACCGGTGGGGAAAAATCCTCAACCATTATGTATTCACAAGGCTTTTGTTAACTTTCTTTTTTATATGAAGTTAACCTTGCTCTATCCATTACCAAGTAAATCGGTTCTATGCCAAGTGTAGATCTTTTTATTCCAAATTACTAGTTAGCTTTGCTAGTAGAAAGTTCTTTTGAATGAATTTAATATCCTTAAGTTTAGATTTGTAAGTATGCCTCGTCCAATTGAAATCCCCAACTATAATCCAAGGTATTGTAATGGAGCTATTCAATCTTATAAGATCCTCCCACAAAGTTACTCTTTCTTAAATTTAGATTCATAAGTATGCCTTATGAAATTGAAATCCCAACTATAATCTAAGGTATTGTAATAAAGCTACTCAGTCTTATAAGATCCTCCTACAAAAGTGCTCTTTGAAACTCAAAGTTAGAGGCATAAACTATAGTAATTGCTATTTTAGTAGATAAGTGAGGAAAACTTAAAATACAGTGCAGCAACTGGTCAGTGCATTCTCATTTCTAGAGATGAAATATGTAGGAGTCGAAAGCTAAAATGATTCTTTCATTGTAATGTTTGTTATGATTACTCAATGAAATCCACTTCTTGTTAATGAACCATTGTCCTTTACTATACTACTCCCACTTTATTTTGGTTTCTATCAAACCAACAATATGAGGCTTTTTGAGGATGAGGAAGTCTTTTATTGCCTATTGCTTATTATGGTTGTTGAAGCCCCTAATGTTCCATATAAGCAAGTTCATTGTAGGGCGTGATTTTTTCATTTTCTTCTTTCCTTTAGCTTTCTTATTGATGTAGGATGTTAAAGGAGAGTCTAAGTTGCCCTTTGGTTATATTACTGTTCTGACATTATGCTTACTAAGATTTTGTTTAGGAGAGTGGCTGATCAAATGTGAGGTTTAAAGTTCTTGATTGTTTATATTTTCATGCCTCTCCTCTTGTTTGTTTAGAATTTGCAATGACTCTTGTGTTAGCTTCTGCATTTGAGAATAATTTTCCTTAATTGTCTTATGGTTAGCAACTTCTATTGTTGTCTTTATTTAGTTTTCCTTAGTTGATGTTGGGCTCCCATTCATTTGTTCCATTGCCTCATTACTTCGTTTGCTATGTTCCCTTTGTCACTAGTATTTATGCCTTCTTGTATCTTTGGAATCTATTTTTCTATCATGCTTGGCTTTCAAGTGTATGATAGTTTCATTGTATCCTCAACCAATATCCCTGTGCCAGTAAATTTAAGAAATTTGATGGATTCTAGAGCTAATTCCCCATTTGCACTTCAATGCATATATGTGCATAACCTATCCTTCTAATGTGAGCAATATTTTCATCTAAAGCCAAAGGTTTGCCCAACTTGCTTGGAAGGTGACTAAGGCCTTCTGTAAGCTAGTATTCTAAGGAGACCTTACAGAAATTCACTTAAATTGAAATGCTAGCCAAACTAGATTTATTAATTTAATTCTTGGTCTCCAGTTCTAGATGTAGAAAGGCCTACCTTACACATACCAAAGGCCTCCTTCAATAATTTTGGTTGTTTGTTCTTCTGTTGCTATTTTGAAAGTAAAGAAGTCATCTTCTCTTATGATGAAAAAGAACTTATAATCTATAAAAGAAATACAAGAGGAAAGATCAATCAATTTACAAGCTTTAATTTAGTGGGATAAATATTAGGAATTAAATTGAAATTGAAGATAAGGGTTGAAATTTATTTAGCATTAGGATTTCTTATTAGATAGGAAGTAGTAGTATTATACATAAACTTTAATTTGGTGGGATGAAGATTGTGAATTAAATTGAAATTGAAGATAAGGGTTGAAATTCAGATAGCATTAACATTCCTTATTAGATAGGAAGTAGTAGTATTATATTATTCTATTTTAAATATGTTATTCTAATTAAATAAGATTTATAGAATTTCTATTACATTAGGATTTAAGTTAGAAATCCTTTTCTTGCTAGAATAAGGATTCTAAGAACACTATATATATGTACTTAGTCTTTCATTAATAAGAAGCAATCTAGAATTTTTTTATAACTTGGGAATTTTCAATTAGAAGGTGTGATGGTTTCTTCTAAGAGTGATACTTAAACCCTTGGAGTGATTCCTAGTTTCTTATCATCCATTCTTTATGTTCTTTACCAAATTCCAACAACCCTAACCTAAATTCTAGCCTTCTAAAACGTATATTCCAGCCATATTAAACCTCAAATCATAAGCCTAAAATTTCAGCAATCAAACATTATATTCTCAACTTTACAAAATCTGAAAATTATGTATTCCTACCCAAAATTCAACCTTGAAACTTAATATTCGACAGCCTAATATCATCCAGATTTCCTACTTTTGTGCTTTTAACTACTAGTTCATAATTCTCTTATTTGTCCTATATCAATTTGGTATCAGAGCTTTGGTTCACAATGGCGACACATAGCGGAAGGACATATAGAGGAGTATTCAACGACTAGGAGCAAGATAAGATACTTCTACAAGTTATAGAAAGATTGGACCTTATTGATCCTCAATCACAAGGTACTCCAAAGACTAGCCTAGAAAACAATACCAAACAATAAACTACATTTGATGGTGAGAGAGGAGAGAGTGAAATCCAAGGAGAAGAGGAAGAATATGTTGAGTGCGTGTGTGAGAACGAAGCTGGAGAGGAGTTAGAAAGAGACTCTGGTGATGAACTAATTTGTCTTACAAATCTTAATATAGTGAGACGTATACTTGTAACCCTTAAAGGAGAATAATAAGAAGAATGGCTTCGTACTACTATTTTCTTTACTCAAGTTAGATGCGAAGATAAAGTATGCAATCTTATCATTGATGGAGGAAGCAATATAAACGTGGTATCGGAGAACATAACAAAGCAATTGAATATATGAGGTTGCTTGGGTAGATGATATTATTATAACAGTTGCTCGAAGGTGTTTAGTATCTTTCAAATTAGGAATATACAAGGACTTTGTTTGGTGTGATGTCATTCCTATGAAAGTATCCCGCATATTACTTGGGTGACCATGGCTTTATGATCAAGATGTGTAGCACTTCAAAAAAGCTAACACCTATAAGTTTTATATTTTATGGAAAGAAGATAGTTTTGAAGCCTATAAAGGGAGACAAGGTAGAAAAACATAACAAAATGGATTCTTTGACAAACCCTAAAAGCAAGCTAAAATGCTCGAACTAAAGGTTGAAACACCTAAACCACAGGTTTCACCTTGAACAACAAATCAAAACATAAGGACAATAGGCTGAAACATCCACGTAGCAATCTGAAAGAATCAGACAACAAGCTAATATAATAGAACAGGGGTCGAAAAGATTAATCAGTAACTACTTAGGGTTCCGAAGCTTGATAATTAAAAACTTCATGATGTCCTTACTGTTGTTGATGAAGATTATATTCTTGTGGATAATGAAGGAGAAGTAGATTTGAATGAAGATACAAAATGAACACAATATAGGAATAAAGAAGAAGCTATGAGTGCACTTACAAAGTCCAATAACATCAAAAAAATTAAAGGATTTGACTACAAGAAGCAATAATAGGTATGTTCTTGATCAGTATGTTGTAGAGAAGTCATGTGGTTTAGTTATGAAACCATTTATAGACATGTTGGTTAAGACTTATAATGTTGTCCATATTGCTAAAATTTTCTTCAGAGAGGTTGTATGTCTCTATGGATTACCTTTAACCATCATTTCTAATCGTGATGTCAAGCTTATGAGCTATTTTTGGAGAACTTTATGAAAAACATTGAACACTAAGCTTCAATTTCCAAGTTTGTTCCATCCCCAAATAAATAGACAAACAGAGGTGGTGAATAGAAGCTTGGGAGATTTGTTAAGATGTTTGGTTGGAGACAATGTGAAAAATTGGGACCTAATTCTTCTTATGGTAGAACTTGCATACAACAATTTTATTAATAGGTCTACTGGTAAGAGCCCTTTTGAGATGATTTTAGAAGTTCAACCAAGAAAGCCTATTGATATGGTTCCTTTACCACAAACAACACAAGTTATTGTTGAAGTTAAAGGTTTTGCATAACACACGAGGGACATCTTTGATGAGATACAACGAAACATAACAACCAGTAACTTGTTTTCTAAAGAATACACTGATCAACATCGTTAATGAGTGCAGTTCAATGAAAGGGACATGGTGATAGTTAGGATTCGTCCAGAGCGCTTTCAAAAAAGGAAGTATAAGAAACTTCATTCACAAAATGTGGGACCTTATAAGATCATCAAGAAGATAAGTGATAATGCTTATGTTTTGGAGTTACCAAGTGACATAGGAATAAATCCTATCTATAATGTTGTGAATTTAACTATTTATCATAGGCAAGATGATGAACAATCCTTTGTTGCAACTGTAAGAATTTCAACCATTCCCTATCTTAAAGAGGAGATAGAAGACGTTCTAGATGAACAAATCAAAGCTATTATAAATGGAGGATATCGATAATTTCTTGTTAAGTGGAAAGGAAGTTCGATTTCTGACAATACTTGGATTTCAGAGTTTGAATTTCAGAAGTTGAATTCAGATTTATATGATCAGTATTTTATCACATTCAATGTTGATGACGACTTTCGACAAGCTGGGAGAATTGATGCAAAAAAGCGTAAAGTCTATAAGAGAAATAAAAGAGAAAAGATTAATCAATCACAAGCTTTAATTTGGTGAAATGAAGATTGAGAATTGAATTAAAATTGAAGATAAGGGCTGAAATTCTGATAGCATTTGGATTCTTTATTAGATAAGAAGTAGCAGTATTATATTATTTTATTTTGGATATGTTATCATAGTTGGATAGGACTTATAGAATTTCTGTCATATTAGTTTTTAAAATAGAAATCATTTTTTTATTACAATAGGGATTCTAAGAACACTATATATATATAACACACTTAGCCTTTCATTAATAATAAGTAATATGGAATTTTTCTATAACTTGAGAGTTTTCAATTAGAAGTTGTGATGCTTTTTTCTAAGAGTAATTCTTATACCCTAGGAGTGATTCCTAGTTTCCTACTATCCATTCTTTGTGTTCTTCACCAAATTCCAACAACCCTAACCTAAATTTCAGCCCTCTCAAACCTATAATTCAGCCATATTAAACTCCAAAATCCTAAACCTAAAATTCCAACAATTAAACCCTGAATTTTCAACTTTATAAAATTTGAAAATTCTGCATTCTTGGCCAAAATTCAACCTTGAAACCTAATATTTCTGCAGCCTAATATCATCCACACTTTCTAATCTTGTGCTTTTAACTACTAGTTCAAAATTCTCCTATTTGTCCTATATCTGACTCCAAACCATGTTTGCCCCCGTTAGAAAAAAACCCAGCGCTTCACCACAAGTATGAGAGTCCCTTTTCCGGGAAAAAGACCAACTAAAACAGATTTCCATTTGCTTGCTCCAAAGTTAGTACCTCGCATAGATTTATTATTTAACCATCATAACTATTCAAGCTCACTCGTTTAAGTTACCGTAGTAACCTCTATTGTAGGCTTTAAATATACTGTATTTGATTGCGAGTTGCGTCCAATTTAATTTCTCACCCTAAGATGCTCAAGCCAAGCAAATTCGAATGAATCACATACGAGTAATGCTTTATTATCCCAAAACTGGATGCAATAACATTGGTATTTTTCTCCGTATATTTATTGATATATCAAGATAAACCACTCTCTTAATAAGTCACTGCTACAGTTGTACTCTTATTGGCACAATGAACATGAACCCTTTACCAAGAACATGAACTAGACTCATTTGTAGGATTCAATCACAGCCGAAAGATTATGAATAATACAAGCTAGACGAAATTTCGAGAAACCAGCAGCTGCTGTCAAGGCTTCATATTCCTTTAAAGTTCTCTTTTCCTCCTGGGAAAGCTAACATCATGACATCCATTCTCGACGCATATTGAGAGGCCTCGCTAGTCTCTGGTACTTCCGGCAATACGTCAGTTATTAGTATCAACTACCTGTTGGAATTTTTTGAAGAAAAGAAGACAAAGGAGATGAGATAAGATAAAATTTAAACAATATGTAACACTCCCATATTTTTATTATTAAACTTGGTTATCTTATATAGAAAAAATGTAAACAACTAAATTAGATTTTTCAACTACCAAATCTACCTTATAAGATAAGATTAAATATAATCTAAGATTTATTCTAAGATAATCTAATACCTATTCTAAGGGAATTTAAACAAATCCAAAATTTGAATTAATTCTCAACATTCTCTCTTAATTCAAATTTTCTGGATGGAGCATATCTTTCCTAATCTTCATAACATTATGTGAAACACTTCTCATCATCAAAATTTCGTTGATGCCTTCCTCATCAACCTATAATAATTATGTGAAGCACTTCTCTTCACCAATTTTGCATTGATGCACTTCTCATCATCTTGTTGATGCCCTTCTCATCAACCTACAATCATTGGAGCACATCTCTCCAAAAACATCTTGGTGCACATCTCACCAACTCTCAAAAAAGAGTTTCTTCACCAACCGACTCCACCATATTTGCTTGCTCTTTTTTCAGTCTGCAATTTTTTGTAGATGTCCAAATTTTTTACAACTAAAACATTGAGGTTTTTACCTTATGCCAACAATCTTTCTCTTCATGCCCCGGTTTCTTGCAATTTGTAAATTGGAGATTGTTTCCTTCTTTTTTCGTTGATGAAACTTTTGCTAGATAAGCGCCTTCTACCATTCTAATAGTCCCTCAAGGATTTAAGGCTCTGATACCATGTTAAAATTTTTTGAAAACAAGAAGATGAAAGAGATGGGATAAGATAAAGTTTAAACAATATGTAACACTCCCATACTTTTATTATTAAACTTGGTTGTCTTATATAGAAAAATGCAAACAACTAAATTAGATTTTCAGCTACCAAATCTAGCTTATAATATAAGATTAAATATAATCTAAAGTTTATTCTAAGATAATCTATAACCTATTATAAGGAAATTTAAACAACTCCAAAATTTGAATTAATTCCTAACACTTCCCACCTTTGGGTAGGGCTTCGTAAATGTTCAGCATTAGTTTTATTACACTTTCATCGTCCCAGTTGTGACATATGTTCTGCAATAAGTAAGACATTGTGTATCAACTTAGAGATACTTTTGTTGGTTAGGCTACAATGGATTGAGTATATCATCTCTACATGG
Source organism: Erythroxylum williamsii (assembly GCA_027564335.1). Lineage (NCBI taxonomy): Eukaryota > Viridiplantae > Streptophyta > Magnoliopsida > Malpighiales > Erythroxylaceae > Erythroxylum > Erythroxylum williamsii. The sequence continues at coordinate 27,756,917 of JANITW010000007.1, forward strand.
GCAAGGCTACAATAAAGGTAGCAATATGCAAGGAGCAATTAATGGTTTGAAGACTTTAATTTTTAAAGAAAATAATTCAACTCACTCTGTTCATTGTTTCTCTCACCAATTGTAATTATCACTTATAACGGTGGCCAAGAATCATGTACATGTTGCTTTGTTATTTATCATAGTCTCGAGCTTATCAAATGTAGTTGGAGGTTCTTGTAAAAGAAAAGATCTTCTTTATAAAAAGCAATTTAGTAAGATTGTTGAAGGGCTTAAAATGGTGAACTTTCAAGTAGTAAAGGTTTACATCAAGAAACTTCTTTTTAAAGACTAGGTGACACACATTGGGGCTCACATTATGGATCATTATCAAGCGTAATCGTGATGTTTGACTCTATAGTTGATGTTTTAGAGGTCATTACGGAAGAAAGCACAACTTCAGAGCAAAAAGATGAAGCATATGCTTTGTTTGATTTTATCCAATCTGATGAATTTGTGTTTAGCTTGTATTTGATGAAAAAAAATATTGCGCGTCACAAATGAATTATCTCAAGCATTGCAAAAGAAGGATCAAGACATTATCAATACAATTTCTTTGATTTAAGTTTCCAAACAATGACCACAAATGATGAGAGATGATGAGTGGTAGTCCTTATTTGATGAAACATCTTCCTTTTGTGAGAATCATGATATTGTCATTCTAAATACGGATGAAAATTTTGTATATCGGGGAAAGTCAAGTTGAAATGCACAAAAAATGACGAATTTGTATTATTATCAAGTGGAATTATTTTATACTGTGATTGAAATGCAACTTC
>JANITW010000007.1:27779773-27791867 GCA_027564335.1 Erythroxylum williamsii
TCTTTTTATTTTAGATTTGTTGTTTAAAAAATTCAACTTTTCTAGCCAATGTACTCAATTAAGAAAAATCAATGTAAATAAGGATGAGAAAAATTGCTTAATGTAAATTAATTAAATAATTGAACAATAATTTAAAGAGGATAAGGAAGAGAGAATGTAAACTGATTTATAGTGGTTTGACAAATAGTCCTTACCTACATCTACTCCCAAGACTTCTTGGAATTCCTTTATAAATCTTCTTTCAAGGTGAAGAATAATCTTTGGACAATCTTTTTTAGTAAAGAGGAACCCTTCTTATAATCTTCTTCCAAGGTGAAGAGGAACCTTAATCTCACTTGGAACTACCTTAAGTATAATAATATATTCTCCAAACCAAATATTACAAATTAAAGTTTCTCACTTTACCACTTAATAGCTCCAAAATGGCTCACTCACACATATATGAGATAAAGATGCTCAAATGATTGAAAACACTTTGAAATATGTGTATAAGACACCTTTTTTTTATTCTAAAACCAATGAGAGAACATATATTTCTAGTATTTTAGGACCCTTCCTAGCCATTGGATGTAGCTATTAAAATAACTATATACAAAGCATTCGTCGACCAACATAGCATACTGGTCAACCAGTATGTATTAAAGGCATCAAATTTGATAGCTGTTGAAATACTAGTCAACCAATAGGCATATTGCTTAACTAATATGGCACATTAGTGGACCAATAAATCAACTAGTGTTACAGTAAACTTACACTACATTAAATCTAATAATTTTAGCCACTATTAGTCAACCACTAACCTAAATAAGTTGATGAATCACACAAAAATGATTTGATAAATGCAATTACAAATTAAACATCCACAAAGTTCCCTAAAACTTTATTTGAAAGATTAAGAGACTTTATATTATAAATAAAAACTTTAGTTCCTCTTAATGAATGTAAATACTCATGCAGTCAATTTAATTGAAATGTTATGCATGGTGAGGCTTTTAGAGCTTCAAATAAACAAAGTGATATAACAAATAATATTACAAACTAAAGAATAACCTTGATAAACCTCAATCTTCTTTTTTTCTTGGTTTGATAATCATTTCAGTGGTTGAAAACTTTAACTTCTCTTTATCAACTTTGTAAGCTATCTTCGTGAGTTTATAACTTTAGTTATTCTTGTATTATTTTTCATTAATAAAATAAACTCATTAGTAGTAATTATGTTTTGTTATCAACAAAACACTAATTGGAACCTTCCTTAGTTAACAATCTCCTCCTTTTTAATGATGACACAAATATTTGTAATATTAGAAAATAATAATAAAATTAAGTGCATAAATAAATATCAAGATAGTGATTAGCCACCCCCTCCCCCTCCTTTTAATTCATGCATAAATTATAATTTAATGAAGAGCATATTTTAATATAAAAAACAAAAGAGATATTCCAATCAAAGAAATATCCATATATAAAGATAACATAAATTTACTCAAGCATATCATATAAAGGACAAGAAATATAAAAATGAAAAAACTATTACTTCTAAATCTAATATCACCAATCTTTCTCTCCCTTTTTGGAATAAAAATAGAAATCCTTATTTAAAGTGCAAAAAGTAACGTTTCATGCTTCAAACTAATTTGGTAAAAATAATTAAAATGGATTTGATTAAGAATGATAAACTTTCCCACTAAAGAATGCGATTGAATTTTTAAAGAGTCAAAACAAAAGGTCAATTTTGGTAGAAACTTTCCTAATTGTACCTAATTTGCAAAATCTCAACTTTGGTAATATACCTAAGATAAAAATTCAGTTAAAGCATCAAGGGCAAGTTTTGAAATTAGTGATTTGAATTATAAAAAATATAAGAATAGTTGCAATATCCAATAATCAATTTTATAAAAGAATGTATTGATAACAAAATTGAATAAAATTAAAGATTGTATTGATACAATTGAAAGAGAAACAACTTTAGCTCCTTTTACAGCTTAGCTCTGAAGGCATTAACTTGAAAAGAAAAATTTTAATTAATAAAAGATTGAAAATACTCAAATTTGAAACCTATAAAAAAGTAATTGCAATTTGATTCAATTTAAGGGATTTTAATGAAATATGGATTATTTTTTCAAAGCAAGGGGTGAATTGTTTAGGATTTTAAAGATATAAACATCAAATATAAGAATAAAAGACAAAAGGTGGAGGAGAGATTAAAAACTAGAGAACTGGTTGACCATATGAATCAATTGGTTGACCGATGTTGGTGTTTTAGAAAGAACCAAAGTAGTTGAGATGTGAAAAAATGGTCTGGTTTTTAAAAACTCGATTTATTGGTCAATTAGTAGAGTATAATGGTCAACCACTAAGGGTATTTAGTTGACCAGTAAGTGCGACCAAACTCTCCATAAACTTTTAGAAAATAAAGAAGTAGAATCAGGAACATTGGTCAACCACTGAAGGATACTGGTTTACAAGTGTGGCTATTTGGGTCACTAGACAAGCGACTAGTTCATTAAAACTCTCAAGAAAGGGTGGAAGCATAATTTTTGGCTACATTAGTCAACCACACTAAAGTAGTGGCTGACTAATGTTTTGGAAAATTAGAAACAAAACATCAAAACTTGAACAAAACCTATTAAAATACATATCAAACAACTAAATATCAATAAAAAATTAAATCAAATAAGGGGCTTTGTCAAAAAGAGTTCTTATCAAACATAACTAACTTTATTCTAATTGTTTAATATTTATCCTTATTCAAAAGTTTAGAGAAATAATTACCCATTTAATATAAATTCAAACATAATAACCTCTAAGTTTAGGTACTAAAGTTCACACTTTAAAATAATTATTAAACAATTCATTTATAATTCAAACCCAAACAATCATCACTAAGGAGTTATACTCAAATTGAGATAAAAATACTAATTATCATAAATCTCTTAATAATGAAATAATTATTAGCTCAGGTTAAACAATAATTATAAGAACTTTGAATGGAGATTTTTTTAAAGTGTACAATCCATTGGAGGCTTCTCATTCTTCTCATCTCTCTCACTTGGTTCAATATTGCCTCTTTTGAAACATTTTTGGTGGCTAAATTCTCCGCATCCTAAAACAACTTTTAGACTATCTTGGAGGTAAGAAGGTTAGATTTATCATGATAAAGTGTATATATTCCTTAATAATACTCAATTTAATAACTATTATCTCTATTATATACTATTTTTTTTATTTCTTTTCTAATAACCTTATAAACCAAGGTAATCAATGCATTTTAGGAACCTAAATAAGCTTGGTTCCTTGATTGTTAGGTTCCTTCTTATTTTCAACACACATTTTAAAGGGTTTGCTTGACATTAATTGTTTAAGAAAACAAAATATATCAATATGTTCATACTTTAACACAAAATGATATATCATGTTATATGAGTGAAGATGATGCATATATACATTTCCTAGAACTTTATGTGTGTATGCATAATGAGAAAGTTTTCTTTGGACATTAAATATGTTGAATAATATCCTAGGATAGTGAAATGAGATACCATGATTATATCTATAATGTATTCTTCTATGAGGCCTTAAAAGTTATGTGTGGGTTTGTATGTTATCATATAAGTTATACCTATTCTTCCCTTAATAGTATTGAATTCTATGCCTACGTTGTGAGCCATATATAAAAGCATGACACTTTAATTTAGGATTAGTCTTGCTGGATGTGGAATGTGAATATATATGCTTAGATGTGGATGCTCCATGCTCATTTGTCATATTAGGTAGTGGTTCTTCAATATATAAATATTTTCCCTTAACAAATTTGGTTTTAGAATTTCCTTTACTTCCATGTTATATCCTATCTCAGGCCTATCATTGAAATTCTTTTAAGCTCCTAACATATTCTCTAGTTTTTCTATCCCTTTAGTAAACTTAGATAATGAGTTTTTTTAATGGAATCTACCTTTTTTTCATTGTTTCATTCTCATGCCTTAATGCATCTAAGTCATAATTGTCATTAATGGTCACAATTTTTGATGCTTAAATGTTATACAATTCACTTTTCATCTTTTCATTCTCATTAATGTATGCATCTAACTATTTTTGAACTTTCTTAAGTTTGGAAGATAATTTCTTCCTTTTCTTACTCATGATTTCTAAACTTTCAAATAATTCATCACATGTCATAACAATATCTCTATCATATAAGTTAGGGTTAGATCTTATCTCATTATCATCCATAGCAGTAATGCATATATAAACTATCTCTTTTTTAAAATACTCAATTTTAGATTCACTTATTCCATCCTAAATTGATGCATTAAGTGCTTTTATATTGTCCTTCTTCTCCTTTTTATAGCTTCTTTCATACTTCTCATTATCCTTGACGAGAGGACATTATGACTTTATATGACTGTGTTTTCTACATTCAAAGTAAATAATGTTAGAGAATTTATGTTTTAAATCACTTTTACCTTCCTTGAGGTCCTTTCATTTGGAGATTTTCTTCTTTAATAAATTCTTAAATTTTTTGGTGAGTAAGCTAATGTCTTCTTTTTTAACTTTCATTAATTGTTGTCTCTTCTTTTTTGCTTGATTCTTCCTTAAAACTTTAAGAGCTAAATTCTTTTTTTTAAGCTTATTTCTCAATGTGGCTTTTGGAGCCTCTTTTCATATGTGAAGAGAGATCCAATAATTTCCTCCAATGGTAGTATTTTTAGATCATTAGCTTCTTGTATATCTATCACTTTAGCTTTCTATATCTTTGGAAGTGACCTAAGCAACTTTCTAACCATTTCAGCATTAGTATAAGTCATTCCAAGACCTTTAAGAGCCTTAATAATATCTGTAAATCTAGTATACAAGCTAGATAGGCTTCATTTGAAACAATTCATGTTGACGTGTTAGCATCCTTTGCTTTCCTTTACTGATTGGTTCCCATATGTGTAACTTGTAAAGTATGTCAAATTCTATGAGTCGTTTTGTACATAGAGACCCTATTGAATATAATTCTTCCTAATGTATAAAAAAGAATATGTATGGCCCTTTTATTTAAGAAACTAATCTCTTATCGTGAGGTTCTCATTCTTCCTTTAATTTAGATATGTTTTTGTTATTTATAATTTTCATAGCAATAAATAGACCATTTGAAACTATTTCCAATAGGTCTACAGTTTTAGCCATTAAGAAAAATCTCATCCTAGTTTTCTATTAAAGGTAATCATTGCCATCAAAGAAAGGTGGTCTACTAATGTTTTGTCTCTCTTGGTTAAATAGTTATGATGATGCTTCTAAATATGTCTTTGCCATAGGATTTTGTTAAAAAATGCTAGCCTAATAGACTTGTTATGATTCTATTTATTACTCCCTAATAGCACCCAAAAAGGAGGTGAATTAGGTGCTTAAAAAATTTTAAAACTTTTCTAGCTAATTTACTTAATTAACAACAAGCAATGTAAATAAAGATGAGGAAATGGATTAATGTAATTAATTTAAACAATTAAACAATAATTTAAAGAGGATAGCGAAGAGAGAATGTAAACTGATTTATAGTGGTTCACAAAACAATCCTTTCCTACGTTCACTCCTGAAACTCTTCTTAAAATTTCACCGTAATTCTTCTTTCAAGGCGAAGAATAACCTTTGTATAATCTTTTTATGTAAAGAGCAAATTTTCTTATATTCTTTTTCCAAGGTAAAAAGGAATCTCAATCTCAGTTAGATCATCACCAAGTATAAAAATATATTACTTAAACCAAATATTACAACTTAAAGTTCTTTACTTTATCACTTGATGACTCCAAAATGGCTCACTTACACAAATATGAAAATTTTTATGCTTTAATGATTGAAAAACACTTTGAAATATGTGTATAAGATGCCTTAAACCTTCCTGAAACTAAAACCAATCAGAAAATGCCTATTTATAGTGTTTCGGGACCTTTCGTAGCCATTGGAGCTAAGAATTAGCTATTACAATGTCTATATGTAGAGCAATGATCGACTAGTATACATTAAAGGCACCAGATTCATTGACAGTTGGAATATTAGTTAACTAGTAGGCATATTGTTCGACCAATATATTAACCAATGTTACAACAAATTTGTAGTATATCAAATTTAATGACTTTAAGTTATATTAGTCAATTACTAACCCATATAAGTTGACCAATCACTCTAAAAACATGATTTTAACACCTCCAAATGCTTAAACTCAATTCAATTAATACAATTACGAATTAAACATCCCAAAATGTTCCCTAAAATTTTATTTGAAGGATTGAGAGGATTTTATACTAAACAGAAGTTTCAATTTCTCTTGATGAATGTAATGACTCGTGGAATAAAGTGAAATGAAATGTCAACGATTAATAAAATAACTTGATAAACCTTGATCTTCTTTTGTTCTTGTTTTGATTTTCATTTTGACGGTTATAAACATCATCTTCTCTTTATCAAGTTTATAAGCTATCTTCTTGAGTTTATGACTTCATTTATTCTTATATTGCTTTTCATCAAATTAACACTCATTGGTAGTAATTATGTTTTTTTTCATCAAAATACTAATTAGAACCTTCCTTAGTTCAACACTTTTATTTTTATATGTTTCAAATTTTATTCTATATTTTTTAAAATAAGACAATTGTCATTTTTATGATTCCTTTTCCTTCTATTACATCGTATTATTATTTCTAAAGTTTTAAAAATTAAATTATTTCATTTTCTTACTTTAATGTTTGTCCATACCTCATGTTGTCTTAGATTTGTTTTCTTTGTCAACTCTTTGCTTTTTGTGTCTCTCATATCTCATCACTTCAAGCCCTCAAATTTGAATTTTTTTATAAAAAATCACATGGTTGTGAAAAGAAAATAAAAGAAAAAAAAGAAAGTTGTGTAGGTTAGTAGTAATTAGGAAACTATTTCAAAAAAAATGAATTTCTTATTATTCTTTCTTGTTTATTCAATTTTTATATTTGTTGCTTAACCTATGATTTATATTCTCTTCTTAACTAATAATGTTTTTTAAAAGTTTATAAGATTGAACACGTATTTAAGTTTTTTGAGCTTTTTGAATAACTTAAGAAAGAACTAAAAGTGTAAAGTTAAAATAGCATGAGATTATCATCGAGAAAAGCTATAAAGAAAGATTGAAAGATGAGTGTATTGTCATCTTTGAGAGTAAACATGTGGGCAATGCATGAGAAGATTTCCTTTACTAACTTTTTTTTCTGCAATTTTCACATGTCTTATAAAAGAGTTTCATCATTGAAGAGGAGTAAGAAAACTCACATTTTATATAGGCTATGTAACAATAGTTTGAGAGGATGAAAATGATGCTTAATTAGGTGAATAACATATATGTAAGGTGATCCTATGAACTAGTGAAATTAAAAAAGGTAAAATAAGCTCAAGTTTCTAATAAAAGGAGGCATGTTATATAACACCTTTGTTAAAAATTAATGAAGATAACAATGATTTAAGTGATGATAAAATTTATCTAGCTTTTAAGGTTAAAGGAGGAAGATTTAGGCCTAGAAGAGGAGTTTAATATGAATAGATATATAGGAGGGAGCCTAAAGGTTGAGATAGTGTGGATCAAAACCTAGGTAGTATAATGATTAAAAGAACCATATTAAAGATATAAACAATATAAATGAAAAGAAATCTATGTCAATACTTAATGACTCTAGTGATGGTGGAGCTGGATATGTTGTTAGAGGTGATATGCTTAGCTAATGTAGCAAAAGGGAAACATCATACATATTATATGTCATATTCATAACAAGTTATGTAGTATGCTTATTGATGAAGAGAGTTACACAAATATAGCTAAAACTACTCTACTAAAGAAATTTAATTGGCCTAATGTGAATCATCTAAAGCCATATATGCTATGGTGGCTTAATGAATGCAGTTAAAATAAAGTGAACATGTAGGTGTTACTTTCTTTTTATATTAGAAACTATAAATATGAGATATTATATGATGTAGTACCTACACAAGCTAGTCACATACGGTTGGAGAAGCCATTTAATAAACAAAAATATTATAGGTTAAATGGGTACATTATACCAAAATGAAGAAAGATTATGAAGTATTCAAATATCTTCTTTCTTTTTGTCATTTTGGAGAAAGTATCAATATATCTAAATTTGAAGATTTAAGGAAAGTTCCTATTAAAGAGTGGTGGTATAATGCAAGCATTATTAGCCTAAATAGGGTATCTATTACATATATTTTTAGGACAATTAGAAGAGTTAGCAAGATTTTGAGGCAAATACTAATCTTTGGCTTAATATAGTCTCACACATGAATGCGCCCATCCATGTCCCTCTTTAAATATATGGTAAAGTTAGAGTGGAAGGCATAACCTATAACAAGATTATGTCCAAGATTTTGTCAAACTTAACAAAAATTTTAAAAGGATCCACATAATGATTCATGTCATATAGTCAATCAATTGGCTATAGTTCAGTGAGATAATTATTTAAAGGCATTCTTTATCTTATACATTTTCAAAGTATATGATAAAGTCTATGGGATAAATGTATATTACAAATAAAATTATGATGAGATCATAATTATGAGATTTATATTGCATTTATGTATTATCCTTAAATGTTTCGTCATTCTATTAAAATTGGACATTAATAAAGAATAAAAAGACTAACACACATTACCTTTTTCCTTATGAAAGAAGTAGTCGATCTTATAGACTAAAGTATGGAGATACTTAAACAAATGAGTAGATGCTCGTTAAACAAAAAATTTGCTGAACTAACCCTACATAAGAATTCTATTTAAAACATTTCTTGTATTTCTATGAAAATTCTTATTGTGATGATTGTATAAGTAATCCTCTGATTTGAGACCACCAAAATGTCTCGTATAGGGATTTCTTTGTTTTGATACTCTTATGACCAATTTTAGTTAAAAGATGGCTCAGTCAATAGTTATTAGATGCAGTATGAAATATATAGAGATAGTTGAGTAATAAATATAAGATTCATCACCTTCAAGTAATTAGGGAGAATATTCCACTGTTCTTAATTAGTATTGATTTTGGAAATCCTTAAAAAAGATGGAATGACGCTTTGCAAATAGTTTTCAAAGATCATTAGTTGAATCAATTGCTAATAGTAGAGAACTAACATGATTGGACACAAATAGAGTAGACATTAATTTCATACTTTATGTATAATCGAAACATTGTAAGATGAAAGGAATGAATTATACCAAAAAAAAGGCACAAAAAGGTTAGTTAAAACTACTTTGACATTCTTAAATATTTGGTTAGTCATGATGTGTTATTAGATATCAATCTTGATCTATGATTATAAATTATTTAATTAGAGAATTTAAAGATAAATTGAAGGAGATTATTTTATCTAATCTTTAATATGATTTAGGTTTATAATTTATATTTATTGCCAACATATTTGAGAACCAAATAGGTCACACATAAATAACAAGTTGAAGAAAGGAAAGATCTTTTGATCAAGTTGGATTTGATTATAAAATTTGAACAACTTTATGATTAAATATAAGATATTTAATAAATAAAGATCAATATGAGATATTGGATCTTATTTAAGCCCAGGCCCAATTAGTATTTGATTAAAATTAATTATAATTCTAATTAAAGTTTAAGTAAATATTTTATTCGATTTAAATTAAACTACTAAATTGTTCGATACCTATTATAAATAGGCTTGAGCTCTAAGGAAGCTAGCACTTCTTGCCCAACCCTCTCTATAACAATTGTACAATTTTCTTAACATATTATGTGGATATCATTAGAGGTCAGAAAATTATACAGCTATAGTGGTTGAGATAAGCCAATTTTAGAAGCAGTTTGAGGGAAATGACAAGAAAATTATTGAGCTTGAGAATAAGATATAACTTAAGATTCATACTTTATTATGATTTATGTGTTAATTATTTCATAGAATTTTAGTGATCTTAGCTTTTGAAAAAGAAAATAAAACAAATTTGTATTTATTTCACTAAACATGAGATTAAATCTCGCCTTAATTTCCCAACACTATAGTCTTTAACATGAGCGTGCCTTAGATTGTGTCTAACTTCACGAAGTTATAAAGAGTTCCTTGATCTCAAATACAAGAATATCCTAGATTATACTTAATGGCATTAAAAATTCAATAACTAATATGGAATGACCCATAATTGTGTCTTAGGTCATGCTTACTCAAAACTCTAGTTCTTTTGTTTAGTATTTAAGGCATGTTTCATTTTAATTAGAATAACAATAACAATAATAATAACGACCTAATAAAAATCTTGCTAAATACAAGGTCTGGGGAGGTCCAGTATACATAGCTTTACCTCTAAATAATAGAGAGATTGTTTCTAAGCGAACTACAAGAAAAAATCACAATGATGATGACGACGATGATTATCACCCACAAGAAAAAAATCACAATGACGATGATGATGATCATAATAATAATAATTAGAACAACTTTGGACATATTTGTTATTCGGGAGTTGTTTGAGATTCTTTTACTTATTCTTAGAATTCTTTCTTTATAATGTTCAAACACTTAATGAATTTGGTTCTTGAGTTTTTATAATTAACAAAATAATTCTTTTAGACATCTATTTTAACTTTCTTGGGTTTGATTCAAACTTTTTTTAATGCATTCTATATGGTATTCCTAAGTAGGTTCACATTAATAAGTGATGACCCCTAAACATTTTCATAAATTAAATAGAGAGGACCTGCACTTTCGAGAGATGTTTGGAAAAATGGGAGCGCTTGTGGCTCTTATTACGTTGACAAGAGTTGCAAACAAAGGATTCAAAATTAAAGGACACACCTAAGAACATTGTTACAAAGCTAATAGCTTTTCAAGATGCATGGCGTAATCTATTGTGCCAATCAGTTATGGAGTTCTTACGACTAACGTATGCAACTGTTGAAAGTTTTTTTCAACAATCTTAGGGTGTGGCCACTCATAGATATCATCCTATTTTGTCCTCGAGTGAGTAGTGCCCCGTTAGTGAGATTGCTGACAACAAAAAGGAAGGGAAACATTCTAGAGATACATTATTCAACTTGTAAAATGTTTAAATTGAGACTAATTTTTCCATAGAATACACACAGAAAACATTGTTAATGCAAAAAGAATTTAGTAGAGATTTAGAATGGTAAAACCTGTAGGTGTGATCGGTGTACCTTGTCAATATCTTATTAAGACTGTGCTGGGGCCATCGTAGTCCCAGTGAAGAGACATATTGCTAAGGTCTGAGGTTACATGATGAGAACAACAAGAATAAACAAACCATCCTTTCTCAAATCCATGCGTAGAAAAGCTATAATTGACTGTTTTGGATTATTCTGTGGCAAGCATGCTTGAAGTTATAACATTCTTTTTAGGTGGCCATCTTGGTCACAAAATTGACATTTGAGGCTACAAGGACGTACATGAGAGCCACCTTAACTTTCCCATTAGAGATGTTGCTTTGATGCTATAAAGTGGGGTAAAGATTAATTGTCAAGGTATTGCCTTTTTCTTTACACAAAGTAACTATATATTTATACTGTGTACAAGATTAATTATAACCCTAATTTATTGGAATTACAAAAGTTGATTTACACGAGATGAATAGGCTAATTTGCAACTGCAGCAATATATGGTTAACTTGGTAATTTGGTCAAAGGTACAAAGCTGGAATTTTTCTCTAATCTAAGAGAAGTTTTCTCCTTTATAACTATGTCTTTCGATAAATGTTTTATGACGGTGAAAGTTGCACTCGCTATTTTTTAGATGTGTATTGGCTAGATTTCTAAGTACAAAAAATAGTTTAGAAATTACGAATTTAAGATAAATCACTTAACAGGCCAATAACTCAGCATATGATCGATCCATATCTACAATGTTCACATAGGCTAAGTTAATTATAGTTTGTCATTCTTATGACTTATTTTATATAGAATTATATGATATTTTCTTTTGTTTAATTCATTATTGTGTAACCAACAATTTTGAGGAGAGATCACGGATTTAAGCTTAAGTTTCTCCATACTTGTCTGATCAAAGTGAAATTGGAGTTATTTGAAAGCCAGCTCAAAGATCAACAA
>JANITW010000007.1:27812401-27825684 GCA_027564335.1 Erythroxylum williamsii
TATATATATATATATAAGACCCCGTCAGTGCTGTACACCGTACACCGTATATAGTACTTAGTACATCGTACACCCTAGATGGTATCAGAGCCTAGAAGATAAATAAGCTACTTAGGTTTGTTTGTTTCATTTCCTATGTTTCTAGAGTTTATTTTGGAATTAAGTTTTATGTTACTTATTTTCTATATTGTTTATCTTACTCTATAAATGATATGAATAAAGAGTTTATTGTATTAAAAGAGCAAGACAATTCATTAAAAATAGATAAAGAAATAATTGAAATCCAAAAAACCATTATTTATTATAGAAATAGGATATTAGAATATTGTGAACAGATTACTCTTGATTTATAATCCATAATAAATCATAAGATAAATGAAAAAGATAAAGAAAACCAGATAACAATTATGGATCAACTAGAAACTAAGAAAAGTATATTTATTAGTCACCTAGAAAAACTAAAAGATGTCAATAAGTAACTCAGATAGTGATCAATGTATCCCATCTTAAATAGATAGTTTAATAACCCAAATAGGAAATTTAGATCTTTATGATAATTTTGTTAATATTAAGACATCAGGTATCAAAACTGAAAATCCTAATATAACAGATATCCCTAGTTCAATTAAAAATTCATATATACGACAAAAGTTAGAACAGAGTTTTAATAGACCAGTCACTGGATATGCAGGATTAATGCATACAGGAGTTAATTTAGATAAATATACACCATATGAGAAAATGAAAGCTGATACTATTAATCAATTTGGAATTTACTTAGATTTAGATTGTATTGATAATATTGAAGAAGCAATAGATAAATGGGAAACTGCTCTAAGAATAGCTGTTGTAGTTAATAAAATAGATTTTGATATTGCTAAAGGATTTATGGAAAAAAAACCTTAGTAAATAGTGCACAAAGATTTTGGCAAAATCTAAATGAAGAAACTAAGCAAACAATATATGTTGATCCAGATAATTTCATAACAAAAGTAGTCGAAACCTTTCGATTAGAATTTTATGGAGAAGGAAAATATGTGAAAGATCCTAATACAATAACACGATATACTATTGCTTTGATGAGATTACAATTATGTGATATATGTGAAATAGAAAAATATATTTGTATTTTTCAAGATTATTATTATCATATTTATAATCAAGTTTCCAATACAAGCAATTATTTGTCATTATTTTTTGCTAAGATTCCAGATCCTTAGGGAACAAAGTTAATAGATACATATATACTAGGAAATATAGATACTTTAGGAAAATGGATTGAACATGTTAGAGATAAATTAAGTAATTGGTGTGCTGATGCTATATTGGCTAGAGCCAGTAAAGGATTAAAGAAAAGAATTTCTTTATGTTGTGATAAGCCGAAAATGTCAATAATGATAGGATGTGATAGATCTTATTATTATGGAAAGATAAAACGCAAATATAAAAGGAAAAAATAATATAAATATAGAAAACCATATTTTAAGAAAAGAAAATTTAGTTATTATAAACACAAAGGATATAAGAAAACCTATAAACCTACCTATAGACGGAAAAAAACTAATCCAAAAGAATGTAGATGTTATTACTATAAAGAGATAGGTCACTGTGCGAATAATTGTCCTAGAAGAAATGAGAAAAATAAAAAGAAAATTGAAATAGATGAAGATATATAGGAAATGATAAGAACAGGAACTTATTAAAATAAATGATTTTAACATAGATTCAGAAGCAAGTATTTTTATTATCACAGATACAGAAAATACTTCAGAAGAAGAAGAAAGTAGTGAATAAATGGAAATTAATACAAATCAAGCTGATAATGAACAAACCATAGATAATCAGATAGAACAAATAGGAGAATATAAACAAGATATTTTAATAGATAAGAAAAAATTAAAACAGATTCAAAATGAAAAATTTTCATTATCAAATTATTCAGGATTTCGAATTAGCACTTTGTAAAGATTAGGTATTAAACCTCAAAATCATAATTTGTTTTATGGCTTAAATATTCAAGAAAGAGCTTTAGAAGTTTCATTAACTTCTAATAAAGTAATGATACCTCTGTTAGCCAAGAAGCATATTCAAGAAAAATTACAGAAGATAAAGTCAGAAATACGAAATACTCTTGGTTGGATACATATTGGAGCTATACAGATAATAATCAAGTCAGCATTTAAAGAAGGGTTAGATACACCAATAGAATTAGCCATTATGGATAATAGAATAATAAATAGAGAAGAAGCATGTTTATGACTTCTTAAAGGAAATTTACAATACAGGAAATTAAAATTTAATATATATCCATGAATATTTTATCATATAAAAGATAAGGATTTTGATAAAACCTCAAGCCTAATACAAGATTTTAAAAGAAAAGTTTTCTTTATACAACATAATAGACCTTATTTGATAACGTATATTATTTCATATGCGATATCTAATGCACATCATTCTGAATGTTTTATGATTAAAGATACAATAGATTTTCCTTATCTATTTAATGAGGGTTGTCAGATACAAATTCCCACATTACCAAAGATAGAAGAAATAGAATCAAGATTATTAAACCTAGATTTACAAGAAAAACCATTAATGATAACTAGTAATATATCACCTAGATTATCTTTTACCAATACTGGAGTTATAAGCCAGCCTATAACCAGACCATTAAGTCTTGAAAGATATAATAATAAATTAATTATGGAAAAAATGATAATTTTAGAAATTGTAAGATAAAGGGAGAATATGATGATGGAATCTCTTTTATTCCAGTATGGGAATTATATTAGTACTACACTTTGTAATAATTTACAGAAATATAGATTAGATGAACCTCACCAATATACAAATTTTACTGGTGAAGTACCTACAATAGATGAAGCAATAGAAACTTTAATAAGATTTGGACAAGATATGTTGCCAATAAGACTGTTAATTAAAACAGAAGGATATAATGATACTCTAGAAATAATGTTAGGTATAACATTCCTTGAAACTGTTAAACCATATCAGATAAATTCTTACGGATTAAAGATAACTTATAATGGAAAACTAATATATATTCCTAAATGACAAGTCCTTATAGTATATATATTCCTGTAGGAGTAACCTATAAAGAATATAAAGTAGAATATTTTGCTGCATTTATTGATAGTGGCTCAGGAGCATGTTTATGTAAAAAAGATTGTTTTCCACAAGATTACCATAAAGATTTACCGGTAATAAAAGAAAAAGATATATCTAACAATATTATAGAAATAAATAAAGGCATTGAACAACTGATAATTTTACTAGGATTATTCTTAATAAAATGTCCACCCTTTTATTTTCATAATACAAGTACTGATATTTTATTAGGAAATAATTTTCTACAATTATTTCGTAAAATTATTTTTGATACAGTAACCAATCAGATACTATTTAAAACCCCCTGTCATCATTTTATAGTCGTTAAACGACTTAAACACTCATATGCTAAACCTTGTCCTATTACCTTTATCCCTCGCACAGCCCAGCGTGGTGATCTTGGTTATATAACTAAATCGATTTTTTCCAAAACTCATCCTTTATTGGAATACCAGCTACAATTAAAGGAACTTGATACAACAATAGATACTATTAGTACAAAATTAGAACGGTGTTATACAAAGAATTCCTTCAAATTTTGGGATAAAAATCAATTATATTCTAAATTAGAAATGATAGATAAAAAGAAACTTATTAAGTAAAACCTATGAGATACAATGAAGAAGACCAAAAAGAATTTAAGATACAGATAATAGAGTCATTAGATTTAGGATTTATTCGAACTAGTCAGTCACCTCACAATTTACCAGCTTTTATCGTAAGAGGACATACAGAGCAAGTGAGAGGTAAGGCAAGAATGGTGATAAATTATTAAAAATTAAATGATAATACAGTATTTGATGGATATTTTCTTCCACATAATGAAATTCTGATTAATAGAACAAAGAATAAAACGATATTTTCAAAATTTGATTGTAAAAGTGGATTTTGGCAAATAAAAATGCATCCTGATAGTATTCAATACACAATATTTTCTACTCCACAAAGACAATATGAAGTGTTAGTAATGCCTTTTGAATTAAAAAATGCACCACAAATATTTCAGAGAAAAATGGATAAAATCTTTAAAGATTATTCTTATATATATGTATATATTGATGATATTTTGATAGCTTCTGAAGATATTTCAAATCATTTAAAACATCTAGATAAATTTGTTGATATTTGTATATAACATGGATTAGGATTATCAAGAAAGAAATCTAAATTATTAAAAAATAAAGTAGAGTTCTTAGATATGCAAGTAGATGGACAAGGAATAGAACTTCATAGTCATATATTAGAAAAGATTTCAAAATTTCCTGATAAATTAATATATAAAAAGCAAATGCAAAGCTTTTTAGGAATATTAACATATGCTTCTGATTTTATACAAAATTTAGCTCAATTACAAAAACCTTTTCAAGATTTACTTAAAAAAGATAAGATATTTAGTTTTACTCCAGAATTAGAATTTCAAGTAAAAGCTATAAAAGGATTATGCAAAACTTTACCTAAATTATATTTACCTAGTAACAAAGATAATTTAATATTAGAAACTGATGTTTCAGAAAATTATTAGAGCGGAATCTTAAAAAAGATAGATTATAACAATAATGAAAAAATAGGAGAAAGTATATGTCGATATTGTTCAGGAACATTTACAGATACTGAAACTAGATATCATATCAATGAAAAAGAATTATTAGTGGTCGTAAAAAGCTATAAAAAATTGGATCAAGTTAGTGATGTAGTTGTTGATATGTAAATAAAGCTTTGTTCAAACTCTATTTTGCCTTAGTAATGAGATTGAGAATTGAAGAAGTTTATTTTTCATATGTTTATATTTACCTTTTGGTTGAGTTGTTAAATTGTTGGGGTTGGAAATGGAAGTGCATGATAGAGTTGGATTGTTGGGTTCTAGGTTGTGATTCAAAGGTTTCGTCGCGGCAAAGGTGTGACTTTGGCCACAACGAACCTTTCCCAAAGGGTGTTTTGTGTTAAATTTTGTAACTTCATCATGGCGTATTTTTCCTGAAAGATACTTGGTTTTAATATGGGGACGTTGCTTCGCCGCGTATTTGTTCTGAAGGGTATCGGCTTGACCTTGAACCTTCGCTGTAGCGAAGCCAGGCTTTCATCAAGGCGCATTTGTCCCAAAGGGTTCATTCGCTCAACTTTAGACCTTTGCTGCGACTAACTTTCCCTGAAGGGTCCTTGGAAATGATTCCTCAGTTTTACCGCAGCAAATCTACCATTGCTAACGCTGAATTTTTCCTTACAAATTGACTGCTTTTAACTTCCCGCTCCCATGATCTTGACCTAACCATCCGTTTTGTCATCTTGTAATAAGTAACGAGACCCGAGCTCAACAAATCATGTTATAGAATTTAAAGTGATCTTGACTTTCAGTAAATCAAACAAAATAGTTTAGTTCTTATTTTTCTTTTTTTGTAGGATTGGATCTTGTTCCAATTTTTCAATATTTAAATAGTTTTTTAGTTGTTTTATTAATATTGAAAATTTGAAGAAATTCCCATATTTAACAAGAAATCAATGCTAATTTTAAATTTAAACTAAAATGAATAATATGTCCAAATTAAACAAAACTAATTCAAGAAAATTTGATTTAATTTGAGTTAATTGGATCAATATTTAATAATTTATTAGCGATAAATAAAAAAGCATATCAACAACTTTTATTTTCCTAATATGATATTTTAATAGATGAAAATTTATATATAAAAATATAAGAGCTTTAATTATGTTACAAATAATATTTTAAATAATTTTTGTAGAAAAGTAATATTTTTGACTAAGCCAACAAATTAAAAGAAAGTAAATAGTTTGATGTTTAGTTTGACAAAAATATTGAGCTTGTAAATTATCAGGCATGATATTTTTCACTAACTATACTCTTCATACAAACACATTTTAAAAATTTCAATAAAAATAAATAAAGAAAAATCTATGATATAAATTGAAAATTATTTTAAATTATATCAAAAACAATCTTTAAATCAAATTTACTTTGAAAAAATATTATCCAAAGAGATTAAAAGGCATAAGATTTCAATTTTCAAATAAGTAATTTAAAATTTAAATATTCTACAAAAACAAATAGTTACTTTATTGTTGGCCCAAGTGGAGTTTAATAAATAAAAGTAAAATACAATTTTTATTAAAGAGAAAACTAATAGCAATTAATCAAAAAGGAAAAGTTTGAATGAATTATTTAATAGATAACTGATAGGATATTATTTGATTATATTAATTGGAATTAACTATTTTGTTGTGACTATATTTTGGTGCTTAAATAGGAAAATTAATATTATTTTGTTTTAAGAGTGGAGATTACATCAAATTGAAGCATTATTGGTTAAAGTCATGAATTTTAGAAAAGTGGACATATTATTGTAATGGATAAGGCGAGATCATGCTTAATGGATAAAGCGAGATCATGCTTAATGTCATATTCATTCCAAGAGTTTGAATTCAAAGAAACTCATTTCCATTCCTATTATGAAGGATTTAGATTTATTTTAGATAGAAACATTTGAAATATATAAGGAGGCTAGGTTTTGAGTAGGAAAGAAGACAAAACACAACCAACACTTCAACATATTTTAATTAAAAGTATGTTTGGTTTTGTTTTCTTATATTTTATGAATAATTAATATTGATTAATCTAATAAATTAATTTAATATTGGTTATTCTATAGCTATTCGTAAATTTTGTAATTTGTAATTGTCTTGAAAGATTGATATAAGTAGCAAATATGTTATTTATAAATTTGCATATTTAATTTATAAGAAATAAGAAAACTAAATGTAACTATCTCAATTATTTAATTTAGAGTTTAGTCTTTTTTATTAAGTTTATTGCTATCATTTAATTGATATGTAATGTTATTATACTCAACCAATTCATGGTAATTTTTAGTATGAATTTAAATGTGTTCTAATTCCTTTCACACCATGTTGTACTTACATATTGACTCAAAATTTGTATTACAAACTTTTGTAATTCTAGAACATTGCTTTCAAATTAGTCCCACTAAGCAACTGTAAGACAATAAAAGTAGCATTATAAAGAAAATAAAATGATGATTAATTTTCAAGAAGTAATAAAAGTGAAAAAATATACTTGGATTAAGTTTGTCTTATTGGCAAATAGCAATTAGCATCCCAAAATCACTAGAAGTATCTTTATAAATCTCCATTTGTGAGCTCATGAGATCCTGCATCATCTCATGGGCAACAATTATCATAATAGTTAATAGCATTCTCCTATTAACTTTAACTTTCTTTGTGAAACTTAGTTTGAGATAGATACTAAGATTAAAAAATGCCCCATGAGTAAATAATGGAGAGTAAAGTTGCCTTTCTCATCTCTCATTGATGACTACAAGATAAGGTGTGTACAAAGAAGGTCTATTTTTTAGATTGGCCTCGATTGTTTCCTATACCCTCTCCATTTTATCATAAGAATAACCTATTGCTACCTTCTCATTTCTTTCAGCTAGATGAAGTACCTTTACCAAAGGCTTGCAAACTTGAATGAAAAATTGACATTGAAACTAAAATTATCTTCAAGTATAATTTTGAAAACCTTCAATCCAGCATTAGACTTAACATGCTAAGATGTAACTCACTTGTAAATATTTGTCTCAACTCCTTCTTTATCAGAATAAAACACTAAAGTGATAAGAAAATAGTTGTAAATCTTGTAATAGTAGGACGATACAAATTCTTACCATTAGTCAAATCCTTTTTTATTAAATTCAGGACCCATGTACGATTGTACATGAACTTTGTCACCTTTTTTGCTTTCTTTATAGTCTCATTAATAATAGAAAAATACCTAACATCTCGTATATTTTCCACATCAGGCTATTGTAATGTGCAACACATGGAATTCGTTAAAAAGAATTATACTTGCTTACAATCTTATTCCAACTATTTTATAAGTTAAATCATTATCAGTAAGAAACTGAACAATATTTTCAACATTCTTAAAAAAAGCCAGATGCATTAATAGACTTTAAAAATATTGTCCTCTTTTACAGAAAAAACCAAAAAAATTAATAATAGATTTATGTTTTCTATTTGTCCGACCATCACACATGATTGAACATTCAAAGGTAGACCAAGCCATTCTTCTTTCATTCAAATAATTTTTTTTTAAACATAGTTGATTAGAAGTTTACCTCTTTAGTTATCAATTGAGTGAGTTTTGTATCCTAGACTGTAAGAGGTAATAGTATCGACTATAGGTTGATAATAATAAGATTGGGCATCATTGAATATTATACTTGAATCATACTACCATCTAGTCATTGTCAAGTCCACTTTATGAGTCACTCCTCTAAATTTTAAGGCGTTCCAGATTAGAGGTTGAGCTCCAAGAGTTGTTCATGGCGCAAAAAATTTGATAGTTGTCTTCTTCCTTTCTTGACATCAAGTGCAATAATTCCTTCTTATTAGGTAGGAATACTACCACCTTTATCATCCCTACTATCATCCTGAATACTAATAAAAGAACTTCCATACCACTTTCCTAGTTCAATATAAGTCTTCTATCTTTCTCATGTTGATACTCTTCAAGCAATGTCTTCATTTGTTATTTCACATCATGACTCATTTTTTTTAAGGATCCATGTCACCTTTTATCTTAGCTAAATGCTTCTTTAATTTGGTGATTCCCCCACCTCAAATTCTTGTTACAATGCAAACTAATGTATGGTTTTTCATTCCAAAAACTAATCTAGCATGAGACAAAGTTAGATCATTGAATCTTCCTATACCTAAAGCAACTAAATTATCAGGTGTTCTTAAACTTTCCTCCATTTATCTATAAAAATAAGTGAAGATACGCATTAAAATTAACATAATAACTTCATATCAAAATCAAGTTGTGTATAATAACAGGGAAAAATATAGCAACAACAGTTTCTTAACAATCGTATGATATATACATGCAAGTGACCTTTATAAACTTATATGAATCATTCCTTTAGAAACACTTTCACAGCTATAATCCATTTAGTGTGATTACATAATTTAAACATAAAGTCACAACTCATAATTATAACCCATTTTGTTTAATTACATAATTCTACCATAAAGTGACAATTATAACCATTTTGTATGATTGCATATTTCAACTATAAATCACAACTATAACGCATTATTTATGATTACATAATTTAACCACAAACTCATAAGTCATATATATAGGTGAATTTGTGTAATCACATAATTTAACCATAAAGTCATAAATAAAACTCATTTTGTGTGATGATATGATTTAAACATAAACTCACATTCATAACCTATTTTGTATGATTACATAAATTTGTAACTATAACTCATTTTGTATGATTACATAAGTTAATTATAAACTCATAACTGTAACTTATTTTCTGTGATTATATCTAACTATCATAAACTCGCATCTTTAAATTAATTCCTGTAATCACATAATTCAACAAAAATTAACTAACCTATTTTGTATATTACAAAATAAATTTATAATATATAATATAATTTATAATAAAGACAAAAATTTAATTAAATATTTCTTAAATTTCAAACACTAACACAAACTTCAATTTTGTATTGAATGATTGAATCCCCAATTTCTAGAATTCAACAACACAAATGTTAAAACACATCCAAAATTCCAAATACTATAATTCTATATAAAATCCTCAATTTAATTCCTCAATTTCCAAAATTCAAACAAAACCAACACATCTATACATTCTCGTATCCAACAAACTGTTATCCTCAATTTCCAAAAATGCAAAGTTTAAACTCATAAGTCACAACTATAAGTCGCTTATACTTACAAGAACTACTTAATTAATTTAACACTTAACAATTAATACAGCACAACACAAATCAACACACTACACACAGTTTAATTGTCAATGCTGATTTGCATTTTATAACCTTAAGGCTTGAAGTTTACGGCTCCTCTCAGTGTCAATAAGGTCGAGGTAATAGTGGCAGAGGTGGGACTTTGAGGCAACTATAGTGTCAAGGAAGGGTGAGGCGATGCAAGGCGAGGTGAGTAAATGACTGCAGTTCGTAGGCGAGAGAGGTGATTAGTGAGTGGTGAGAGCAAAAGCAGAGGTGCAAGTAGCTAGGAGTGGGTAGGGAAGGGGGTGGGATAGGTTAAGCTATAGGGATAATGTTTTAGAAACTATAATTTATTCCAAATTTTTAAAAAATTACAATTCAGTTTGATAAGTCACTGATATTTTAGTACTGACTCATAGTACAAAATTACTAGATATTGTACCATTTTCTAATTAGTAAGGTAGGTATCGACTGGTACCACCTAGTATAATATAATGCTCGAACCATTTTCCACTATTGTTAAAACAATTTAAATAGTCATAATTAATTTTAAGGGCCTTGAAAATTTGATTAAAATTTTGACATCGTTGTTAGGGATTTTATTTTCATAGTTTTTCTTGTGTTATTTATAATTTAGTGCTAATCTCTTTTCTTATATAACTCATTCTTCTTTGATAGGTGAATTATAATATAATAAAGAAATTGAGAAGAAAACATGTTGTTTAAGGAAAGAGACTAAGCAAAGAAGTGACCATTCACCTTCACAAGTGAACATTGAGATAGATCTAACAATTGGTAAAGATTCTAATTTTCAAAAAGTTGAAATCCTAATACTAGAACACTAAGGGAGTTAGTGGCACCAATTTTGAATCAACAACACTTATGCATACTATTTCCAAATGATGAGGTAGATTTCAATTGAAATTCAGTTCGATTCACTTACTCACTATTTTTCATGGTCTAGTAGGTGAAGATCCACTGAAACTCTTGAAATAATTTCTTAGTATTTGCTCTAGAATGCATTGGAGTGCCTAAAGAAAAAAAATAATCTTAGGGCCTTCTCATTTTCATTAAAAGATAAGGCAAAGGATTGGTTATATTATCTTACCTCTGGCTCAGTGACAACATGAATTGAGATGAAAAGTTTATTCTTAGAGAAGTTCTTTCTTACGTCACAAGTAGTTAATATTAGAAAGAAGACATGTGGGATAAGACAATTCATTGGAGAAACATTGTATAAATATTGGGAGAGGTTCAAGGAGTTATGTGTTAGTTGCCCATACCATCATATTCTTGACCAACTTTTGATTAAGTACTTTTATGAAGGACTGTTACCAATGGATATGAATATGGTACATGCAGCTAGTGGAGGAGCTTTGGTAAACAAAACACCAAAAATAGCTAACAATTTATATTGAACAGGGTTGAAAATTCTTAACAGTTCGGGGTAAGGATGAATGAAGTTGTTAAGTGAGTGAATGAGGAAAGTAATACAAACCTTGAGGGTAAAATTTTAGATTTAACTACTCTAATTCATCAAATGGTTGTACGTCAATTACAATTGACACGAGTGTGTAGAATAAGCTCATTCTTTAGATATCCTATGAATATATGCTCCAAATTTCAACAAGACTCCTTTTAAGAAGCTAATATAATAAGGAGATTTCCTAGTCAACCTCAACGAAAATATGACCAATCATTCTAATCTAGGATAGAAGAATCATTCAAACTTTAGCCATGAAAATCAAAGTGGGCAATAAAGATATCAACCTCATAATTTCAATAGACAACCTCAAGCTCCTACATATGCACAATCTCAACCTTCAAATTCAGGTGTGTCTTTGGATGAAATTATTAAGGTAGTTGCTACTACTACTCAATAATTTCAACAGGAAACAAGAGCAAGTCTTTAAAACTTAAGAAAGCATATTACTCAATTAGCCACCTCAGTTAGTAAATTGGAAGGGCAAACATCAGTAAAATTACTAACACACTCCACGGAACTGAAGATGTAAAAAAATTCAAATTCAAAGAAGGAAGAAGAGGATAGATTCGAATTAACAAAAACTAAATCTGATACGGGTAAAGATCAAACCAAGAAAGTTAGTAGGATCAAAATCACACCACAATCTGATTCAATTGATAAGCGAATTTAATTCCTAAGTTAAAAAGAACAAGAGGGTTTTCTCCTCTCAATATGGCCGACAGCTCATCGAAAACAAATATGATCAAAAGTTCCTCAGAAACCCTAAAAAATAAGTATTTATACCTAGGCTTAATGTTAAAAGACTTGGGCTTAAAATACATGAAAGCCCAAAATATAAATAAGTCCAAAAAAGATAATAAGCATGTACCTAAAGGTCTAGTCTGATTGAGGCGCCAAGTTTGGTCATAAGCGCGCCAGAAGAATAACCCAACACAATAGTTGTCAAGTTCCAAGTGAATTCGGTCCAAGGATTTCAGACAAGTGGATTAATTTGGGCTGTGATCTAACTAGCTCTCCTCTAATAGGCTTGGCTAGTTCCATCCGCTCCGTAAGTTGGCCCACCTATGTATAGAGAGCCTCCTTGAATCTCTCGATCCTAACTCTGGACATATGTCCAACTGGAATGATGAGCTCGCCCCTGTCACGTATGCCATCTCTAAGGTGTTCCTTACTCTTGCTCTTATCAATCCCTCCCTCCTCAAGAAGATTCATGAATCTGAATCCATATCGAAAGGAGAAAGGTCAGCTACATTAAAGGTAGCAGAAATATTGTACTTACCTAGAAGATCAATCATGAAAGCATTATTATTGATCCGTTCCAACACTTGAAATGGACCATCACCCCTAGGATCTAACTTGGACTTCCTTTGGGTAGGGAACTGTTCTTTCCTCATATGCAACCAAACCTAATCACCAAGTTCAAAAGTCACCAGCTTGCGCCCCTTGTTGGCTTGCTTGGTGATAACTTGTAGTTTTTTTTAATTTCTAGATCTATTTTGTCCTTGTTTTTACATTAATTGGTGTGGAATTTCTTTAGTTTTTATGAAATTTGTACTGCTCCCGTGTGTTTCTTGGAATTTGCAGATTTGTGAAATCACACGGTCAACCCGTGTGATTTCACACGGATCGTGTGATTTGTAGCAGGATGCGCGCAACTCACCCGAAGGTTACACGATCAGACCGTGTAATTTACATGGGCCGTATATGGCGGTTACTTTTGACAGTTTCAGAAATATTAAAAGAGGGGGGCTGGTTTTTGAGAAGGGAGAGAATTTTTACGAAGGAGAAGGAAGAAGATCGAGAAGGAGAAGAAGAGAACAAGGATCAGTGAAGAACAATTTGGAGATTGAGAGATCAA
>JANITW010000007.1:28256075-28274930 GCA_027564335.1 Erythroxylum williamsii
GTGCGCCTGAGCTCATATACGTTGAGCCATTGGCTCTGAAAACATTGGGCTCAAAAGCCCTAATACGTTGAGCATAAAGCTCTGAAAATCGTTGGGCACGAAGCCCTATGCGTTGAGCTTGAAGCTCTGAATACGGTGGCAGCACTGGTCACAACTGCCTTTATCTGATCATACTTCTATGCATGTATGCACATATCCAATTTACAATACATGCATCACTATAGAACTTCATATGTCTACATTTCACCATTTGAAACCAATTTATTCCAACTAGTGCACACAAAACACTTCTATATCACATTCCAATATTTCGGACACCTTTGGTCCGAAATCAATTAAAACAAACACACACAATCCATCCTTAACTCCACATGGTATAATTGCATAAAATGTAACACATATAGGTTGAGAAACCAACTATGTTACTCACCTCTGAACTTCCGAGCTACTGCTGGGAAGTCTCGTCTACGTCGGACGATCGACGATCCACTTGAGCCTCTATAACAATCAAAATATAAATAACATTACTAATTATATCAATTCCAATACTCAATGATGCATATGTATCGAATAATGTACGTACTATACATGTTATGACATTTCTGACCCTATTCCTGAATCTTCTCGATTCCGCATTTTCACTCTAATCCATAGCAATTCCTAATACCATAATTCAATTGACTATACTTCCAACAATTTCTAACTAATCCCATTTTAACCTCAAAATTCTCAAATTAAAAGAATCACTTTTTGGCCCAAAATAGACGTCCTCGTCACGACGTCTGGTTCCTCGTCGCGGCTTGAAATCTTCTGTTCGTTGCGACGTGCGTTGCTGCTCGTCGCGACTTGCAGACGAAATCCGCTTGTCGTGACGTACACATCCCTTCGTCGCGACGTACGCCAGAACTTTGCTCGTCGTGACTAATATTTATTTATTCGTCGCGACGTGCAAGAAGAAGCAGCTCGCTGCGGCGTGTTCATCACACGTCGCGACGTGCAAACTCAGAAAAACCTCCGAAACCCAGAAATTTCTCAGATCTTCTGATATAAATCCCTCCAAATCCATTCTAAACACTCCAAAACAACATTCTACACTTAATATTACTCATTCCTAAGCTTAGATCCACCAAATAACCATTATTCCCAAAATTTCAACCCTAAAATCAACGAAAATAACCATCGGAAACCCTAAATGCCAAATCCTCAAATATACAAATTAAATCATCCAATTAACTCTATCAATCAACCAATCAAACTATATAAGGCAAGAAAGAAGTAACTTACTTGATTAATAACCTCAAATCTTCAAAGATCACTCAAACTCCAACTCACACACCCACGGTAATCACCCAAGCAAAACCCATCTTCAATTCTTTCAACCCCAAGCCAGAAGATAGATCTAAGATAGAAGAGGAAGCAAATAGCAAAAAGGAATCAACAACAACTCCAAGGAGGATCCACGATGAAGAAGAAAAATCAAGAGCTAAAGGTCTTTCAAGGAGGAGAAAAATCGTGGAAGTTAAAATTCAAAGGTAAGAGTTTAAATATTAAAGGAGTAATAAGGCTTGTTTGGCAATTAAATGCCGCAAGACCAAATCCGAACCACCTCGATCCAATTTCTAATTCTAATTTCTCCCGAATTTCAGTAACTATGAATAATAATTCGTAAAAATCATAACTCCAATTATTTCATGCCAATTCTCAATCAATCTTGGAACCGAAATTCACTTAATCAGTCATTATGTAAATTTTCCGGTCCGGACCTAATACTCCGAAAATTCCAGAAAAATTCCTATAAATTCTCAAAAATAGAAAACTCATAATCGTATACTCCAATTTCATAATTCAATTTCCTAACTTTCATTTCTAACTCAAATTCAATTCTCGAGCCTAATTTGACCTAATTATAACACATGCCCTAATCATCTCCAAATCCAAGTTATCCAAATCAAACCAGAAATATGTCATACATGTATGTACGTACGAATACCAGTACAATCATTGCCAATTATACATAATTAAATCATGCATGAGCATGCCAAATATGAATGCAATGAACTGTACCCATCCCATCGGTGACGGGATGTTACAAGCTCGGAAGGACAGGTGAGTAACCTAGTTGGTTCCTCAATCTATATGTGTTTAATATTATGCACTTATACCATGAGGAGATGAATGGAGGGTTATGTGTGTTTACCTTTGATTGATTTCGGACCATAGGTGTCCGAAGTATTGAGAATTTGATATCGAAGTGCTATTTGTGTGTACTGTTTGTGAATGCTTCAATGAAATAAATTGTGAAAACTGTTATGACTGAAATACAGGACTGAAGGTCCGAAGGAATGGGAATTGGACATTGAAATGTAAACTGGCTGTAAATGTAAATTGGGACATGTTCATTCATGCATAAAGGCATGATCAGATAATGACAGTTGTAACCGGAGCAGCCAACGTATTTTAGAGCTTAAAGCTCAATGCAACAGGGCCTCGAGCCCAACGTAATTCAGAGCCACAGGCTCACCGTATCAGGGCATTCAGGCCCAACGTATTTCAGAGCCACCGACTCACCGTTAATGTGCCCGTCACTGTGACAGTCAGGCGCACGGTCACAACACCGTAATAAAATGGAAAGTTTCACATGTGCATTGCATATATGAATGATTAAATGTGGACTGTGTGAAAGGCGAAATGCCTTATAATTGTGAAATGACAGCGCATGTGATATTTCTGAAAGTGATACTGCGTGATACTTTGTGAATTGTTTGTATATGCATGAGTTGAGTGAACCATCGATGATGGTTTCTCACTGAGTTCGCAAACTCACCCAAAATTGCAATTATTATTCAAAGAATCGAAGAGTACCCCGTTAGACAGACGTGAGTATGCCTACTGCATGCAATTCAGAGACTGAGGTCGGGATCAGTTCACGTCTGCATTAGTGTCATTCTGATTCATACGTATATTTGTGTTTCTGCAAATTCTGTACATGAAATGGTTAAATACTGTTGAGTGTCTTTATGACTGAAATTGTGTTATGATTGAAAATATTTTCGTATTAAAGCGGGCCCAAATTGTTTACTGATTTTCGCGCATGTGATGGTTTTCAAAAAAATAAAAATTTCATACTGAGTTTTTGAACTGTTTTGACTGCTCTAGCATACCACCCTAGTGAGGCACGAGCTCGGATATCACCCTCGATGTCGAGTTTGGGTCTTGTGGGAGTGGGATGCTACAGTTATGGATTTAGACACTAAGTCAGTTTTTGTGTCAAGAGATGTAATGTTCCATGAAAAAGTCTTTCCCTTTGCAGACAGTGCTACAAATGCCATAAGAGAATCTGAACCCCTGTTTACTAACACCCTGACAAATGAAAATGCAGATTTTCCCACACAAATGCCTACCATGATCGACCACCTACCAACCGAACAAGACCCCTTACCACCTGATCATGAGCCACCCAACTACACACCACAGAATAATTCACCAACCCAAAATGCCCAACCTAATGATGTTCCATAAAGGAAAAGCAACAGACCACACACAACCCCAAAATACTTGCAAGATTATGTCCTCCAAACTACAGCACATCAGTTCATTCATTCCCTTGATGATTGCAATGCAGTGTTACGGTTTTGTTGTCCTGCAGGAACAAGGGAAGAAGGAGTTAGCAAGCTAGACATCAAACATAACAAAAGTTACAGCAGTTACATAGGTGATGTTTCTAGAATGTTTGAACCTCTATCTTATGAAACTGCTAGTAAGGACCAAAGCTGGGTGCAGTCTATGCATGAGCAATCCTTGAGAAGAATGGAACTTGGGAGCTTACCGAACTACCTAAGGGGAAAAAGGCCATAGCCTCGAAATGGGTCCACAAAATAAAATATAACTCAGATGGAACCGTGGATAAGCTAAAATCCAGACTTGTAGCAAAGAGGTTTTGTCAAAAAGTGGGAGCTGACTATTCAGAAGTCTTCTCCCCAGTAGCAAAGGTTGTGACAATAAGGATGTTTTTGGCTATAGTTGCCTCTAAGCAATGGCCAATACACCAATGTGATATAAATGATGCTTTTCTCCATGGCTATTTAGAGGAAGAATTGTACATGCTACCACCTCAAGGCTATAGAAAAGCCGAGCCAGGACAGGTATGCAAATTAATCAGGTCAATCTACGGGTTAAAGCAAGCTGGGAGACAATGGAACAAAGAGATATCCTCCACACTGTCCTTACTGGGTTTCACTAAATCTGAAGCAGATCACTGTCTGTTTACTAAGGGCACAAAGGATGACTTCATAGCAGTAATTATATACGTGGATGACATCCTAATTACAGGTGCAGATGAAGAACAAATGGAAGTTGTTAAGAAGGCTTTAAATACGAAATTCACTATCAAGGATCTAGGTTATGCAAAGTTTTTCTTAGGCATTGAAATAGCAAGAGGAGAAAGTGGAATGATGCTTACCCAGGGCAAGTATATTCGGGACATCCTGAAGGAACATAACTTACTGGAGTGCTCCCCTTGTACAACACCCATAGTCCCTGGAACAAAATTGACAATTGACGAAGGTGAGTTACTTGAGAAACCCGAAGAATACTTGTAGATTGGTGGGAAAATTACAGTATTTGGGGTTCACAAGACCTGACATTACGTATGTCACACAAAAACTCAGCCAGTTTATGAGTAACCCTAGGATCCCACACTGGGCAGCAGCAAAAAGAGTGATGAAATACCTTAACGGAACCCACAATTTGGGGATTTTTTAAGCAACGGAAGAGAACCCTCACCTTACAGCATATTCTGATGCGGATTGGGGAAGCTATGCCTTCTCCAGGCGCTCCTTAACGGGCTTTTGTGTGTTCCTTGGTCGATCGCCGATCTCCTGGAAAACGAAGAAACAGTCGACGGTGAGTCGCTCATCAACTGAATCAGAATACAGAAGCTTGGCCTCGACGACCTGCGAGTTAAAATGGATGACACAGTTGCTCGAAACTTACAAGATCCAGGTCAAGAAACCCTTACCTTTGTATTGTGACAATCAAGCAGCCATCCACATCTCGAAAAATTCGGTCTTCCATGAAAGGACAAAACATCTGGAGATCGATCTTCATCTGGTTCGTGACTGTGTGAACTTAGGGTTCCTCAAGTTGAAGCATGTGAAGACCAATCAGCAACTTGCTGATGTTTTTACAAAAGCCCTTCCTGCACGCGTGTTTTGGAGTCTCATTAGTCAAGTCGGGGTTGTTGGTTTTCAACCAAACCACCGACTTGAAGGGGGCGTGATAGAAGACCCAATGAATAGAAGACCCAATGACACCTACTTTACTGGGCTAGCTACAGCAACACCATCGGGCCCAACTTTGGTTCCATTTTATTTCCCTTGTACATAGCCCTTCCTCTTGATACAGCCTGTCACTGTATGTAGCTAAGGAATATACCAGCTGTCTGATTCGGTAGTTAGTTTTTCCCTTGATTCTAGGGTCACCATCCAATAGAATAGCTTTGTCTTGTGTATAAATAATCCTTTGAAGTTTCTATACAAATGATGAAAGAATACTCTTTCCTCACCTACTGCTATTCTCTACTTTATTTTACAGAAGGAGATTCTTAAATGATGGTGCTGCCTCCTTCTTTCAACCAGTAGCTAAGTTATTTTTTTAGCTTCCACCTTGTACATCTAGTGTGATCCTCCCCAAACAGCTAACGTGTCTTCTCTTAAATCACTAGCTAATGTATATTTTTTTATCACCAGCTGCCTCACGTTGAAGTCTCCAAAAGGCTTTGTCACATTGCTTTCTTCCACCACTCTTGCGTGATTTTTTTTCATCTCCAGCAGGTCACGATCTTTTCTTTTCCAACCAGTTTAAAGTCTTTTGTCTCCCCTAACTAACGTGTTTTTCTCATTCCTTTTCACGTCCCAGCACTGTTTGTTGTTCACGCCAAGCTTAATCTTTCTTCATGTATGCTGCCGCCCTTAATTCTTTTGTTTCCTCT
Organism: Erythroxylum williamsii; assembly: GCA_027564335.1. Lineage (NCBI taxonomy): Eukaryota > Viridiplantae > Streptophyta > Magnoliopsida > Malpighiales > Erythroxylaceae > Erythroxylum > Erythroxylum williamsii. The sequence continues at coordinate 28,262,065 of JANITW010000007.1, forward strand.
GCATTTAATATCCACCACGCAAACTCATGCTTAGGTCCTTTGTCTTCACGTCTTCATTTTTTTAAATATGGTTTCCACCGCAAGTTGTTTTGTCTTTTTCTCCTTTCTTTGGCTTTTTATTTCCTTTCTTCAACGTTTTCAGCTCCTTTAAATCACGCCACTTGCTGCTCCTTTGTTTCAGCTCTCCAGCTATTTTTTTCTTCTCTCCATTTTATTATCTTTCAGCACACATTTAGTTGTTACTCTCCTTCTATGCCGCTAACTAGCTTCTTGCCTTTTTAATTAATTAAATTTTTTATCCAAGGCAAACTTAAACATTGACGTGTCTTCTTAGGTGTAAAGAGCTCCAAATTTGTGACTTTTTGCTCTCATTGTCCAACTCCAATATGTACCTAAAATTAAAACAAATAATTCTTAATTAGTACAATTTAAATATTAAATGGACAATAGTTTAGCAAACTGTATCAAAAATTAATATAAAAATGTCCATTAATAGTTTTATAAGATAGTATGCTTTAATTAAAATCTTGAATTTACCTAATTCACCATCTTTTTTAGTGTCATTACGAAATAACAAAAATCTTGGGTTTATTTGAATTAAGTGAGTTTTAGACTAAATCAAGTTGAAAGTTGTATGGATAAGTTTATATAATTTCTTTCAATTTATCTAAACTAAAAACTTCTTTTTATCATACCTTACCTAAGCCACATTACAACCCTTTTCAAGTCCTTTGATTTATGCATTAAGTTCATTTTTGTTAGTAGTAGAGATATGATTCATAAGCAAGTTTATGAAATAACTCACTATGCTTTAATTTAAGAGCTTCATAAATCATAAACACTTGTATAAATAAAATCCATAAGAGGGTGTCAAGTCTTGTGTTACTTAATTTGATGGAATTGATGAGATGTTATTTTTAATTCTAAAGAAGTGTCCTATAAGTGTTTGTTCTCTCAATTGTTGTTTTATCCTAAACCTTTAACATGAATTAGCTTTCAAGATATTTCTGAATAATATGAAAGAAGGTGAGAGGTTGTTGTGAGGATTATTGATGTATGCTTGAGGACAAGCATGAGGCCGGTGTAGGGGGAATTTGATAAGATATTATTTGATTATTTTAATTGGAATTATATCTTTTTTTGGACTATATTTTGGTGCTTAAATGAGAACATTAATATTTTTTATTTTTAAGAGATGATAAGTGGAGATTGCCTCAAATTTGAGCATTATTATTCAAAATCATAAATTTTTTAAAATGTAGACATATTACTGCATTGGATAAGGTGAGATCATGCTCCAAGAATTTGATTTGAATTAGGAAACTTATTTTCATCCCCATTATATAGGGATTTAGATTTGTTTTAGATAGGAATCTTTACAATTAAGAAACTTATTTCCATCCCTGAAGGAAGATGAAGTCCAAAAACTACTTTGTGCTAGCCATTCCATTGGAAAACTTGGAAGCATAATCTCGTCGTTTAAGAAATGAAAGATGTACATGAGAGATATGCGAGGAGAAAGTAAGGCAAACCCTGGAAAAATAAAGACGTCTATATGCATCTTCTTTTTGAAAGTTTTAGAGAAATCAAGATGTAGCCACGTGGATGTGTTATTGAGATGTTAAATGTTTTTAGGTTATGGAGGGACGTATGGTTAGTTTACTTGTTTTGTAAAGCATGTACAATTTTCCAATATCATTAATATAATTTAATTTTTCAAAAAGAAGATAAGAGGAGGCTAGGTTTTGAGAGTATGAAAGAAGACAAAAACATGTCTAACACTTCTACACATCATTCTCTTTCATTTCTTCGTAGTTTTCTTTAAAATCTTTCATCTTTTCTTCTATTCTTGGTGTGGGAGCTAAAGATGTGTGGTCAAATTCAAATATTTTAATTTAATGGGATTTAAAACTTTAGTTGTAACCTTACGAGGTTTTGTTCTAAACTTATATTTATGTTTTAATTCAAGTATTCCTTATTATGTGTTCTTATATTTTATAAATAATTAATATTAATTAATCTAACAAATTAATTTGATGTTAGCTATCCATGAATTCAATGATTTGTAATTTTCATGAAGGATTGGTACAAATAGCTAATAAGTTATTTATGACTTTGCATATTTAATTTATGAGAAATAAGAAAATTAAATTGAATAATTATAGTTATTTAGATTATTTGATTTAGGGTCTAGTATTTTTCACTGAGCTTATTGGTATCATTTAATTGATATGGAATTGATGATAAGTTTTTGTTTGAATGTTGAGTTTTAACCAATGAATTTAGAAAATTTTGAGACTTATTATGGTTATCCTAAGTTAACCCTTTGAATTGTGAAAATTATTCTTTTTAGACGAGTGATCAATATTACAATTAAATGAAATCTTGAATTTCTCACTTTTATATTCAGTTAATTTATTTTGATTCCTTGTTACATTTAGTTTATCAGTTAATTAATCATAAACCTCCACCTTGTTTTGTCAATTGAAATTAAGAAATTGGTTCTTAGTTTTCTAAAGATTCGAGCTGGTTCCACGACTACTAAAAGAGTTTAAAGAATAAAAATTAATTTTGTGGGCTTCCATAACCCGATCAATGACATTCTCTTAAATAATAATATCTCTAATACTTAGATTATTTATTAAATAAAAATAACTTATTTAATAAAATTTAACATAATAGTAAACTAGCAACACCAAAAATCATAGTAAACTTAATAATATTTGTTAGGTGTGCCTATGGTTCAAAAATCAAATTATAATTTACTTTTCTATTCTAAAGTTAAACAATTTTATTTTAAAAATAGTATTTTCAACTTTTTAATAATTTGATCCCGACGGGCAGATTTTAATGTTTTGTACTCAGTATATAATGTTAACTATAAAACCCTTCATTATTGTACAGCCAACGTTAGACTTAAGTTGTTTAAGTTGGCATTTATAAGAAGTGAACAAGAACAATAACAACAACAACAACAACAACAACAACAACAACAACCACAACAACAACAACAAGAACAAGGACAAGAACAACAAGAACAACAACAAGAACAAGAACAAGGACAAGAACAAGGGCAAGAACAAGAACAAGAACAAGAACAAGAACAAGAACAAGAACAAGAACAAGAACAAGAACAAGAACAAGAACAAACAACAACAACAACAACAACTATTACTACTACTACTACAATTACTACTACTACTACTACTCCTAATTCTACTGCTACTGCTACTACTACTCCTCCTCCTCCTCCTCCTACTACTACTACTGTTGCTGCTGCTGCTACTCCTACTCCTACTTCTACTTCTACTTCTACTGCTACTTCTACTTCTACTGCTATTGCTACTGCTACTGCTATGGCTACTGCTACTGCTACTCCCACTGCTACTCCGACTCCTACTCCTACTGCTCCTCCCACTACTACTGCTCCTACTGCTCCTACTGCTACTGCTACTGCTCTTATTGCTACTGCTACTGCTACTGCTCTTATTGCTACTGCTACTGCTACTCCTACTACTACTGCTACTACTACTCCTTCTCCTGCTCCTACTACTACTACTGCTGCTACTCCTGCTCCTGCTCCTGCTCCTACTACTACTACTACTACTAATATTCCTACTAGTACTACTACTACTCTTACTACTACTCTTACTCCTACTCCTCCTCCTCCTCCTACTACTACTCCTACTACTCCTCCTACTACTACTACTGCTACTCCTCCTCCTCCTCCTCCTCCTCCTACTCCTCCTCCTCCTCCTCCAACTACTACTACTACTACTCCTACTACGACTACTACTACTACTACTACTACTACTACTACTACTACTACTACTACTACTACTACTACTACTACTACTACTACTACCACCACCACCACCACTACTACTACTACCACTACTACCATTACTACTACTACTACTTCTACTACTACTACTACTACTACGACTACGATTACTACAACAACTACTACTACTAATGAGAAAGGTTTCCAATTTGATTTTGAATTTCATCTAATTGTTTTTGTTGTGGATCTATTAATGGTTCTATAATTCTAAGTGGTCTTTGGATAAACAGGGGTCTTGGAATTCTAGCTGATGCTGATCTAAGGAGTGGTATCGGGGTAGAGGATGCTGATTCAGAAAAAGAATGTCTTCTATTAATCAAAGATTGTTGAAAAGGGTATTGTATAGCTGGTAATGGTTGTAATTTGGTATGAAACTTGGTTCCTACCTTTGCTACATCTTGAAAAAGTTGATCTAGATAAATCTGATCTGTATGTTTAAAATCGATACTATGGTGAGAGTTTGTTAATGCATAACTAATTTGATAAGTAATAGAAAAAGAGTATTGTCTAAGGGTCATTAATTCGTCTCTATAGAATTTGTAAGCAATGGTAATGGTGTCTTGTAAATCAGAAGAGAGTAAAGGTATTCCTAATTTTAATCGAGTATTGAATTTAATTTTTCCATAAGCTAAATTCCCATTCATCATATGTTGGATCCCAAAATTTTTTTTTATGATGTCATTAAGCATGAATTGTGATAATTATGTGTTTATGGCTTAGTTTGATTAATGTGAGAGTATTAGTGGATAATTGAGATTAATTATGGTTTAAATAAGAATTATGGGATTAAAATGTTTGAGGGTATTTTGGGAAATTTACTTAGGTTGGAATGGTTTAAGCTTTGTAAGGAGGGTATAATGATCTTTATGCTACCTTTGACTTAAAGTAGGAAATTAGAAGGAAAAGAAGAGAAGAAAAAGAAGAAGAGGAGTTGTCGTAGGTGAGGAAGAAGAGAAGAGAAGAGAGGGTTTTGCGATCTAGTGATTTTTCGACAAATTCAAAGTGTTTTCGGGTAAGTTTCACTTTGTTTAAACTTGTTTTGGTTGGATTAAGCTCTAAGATAGGTTGAATGTAGCAGAATCGATGGTTTTAGGGTTTTAGGAAGAAAATGGTTAGATTTCGTGGGTTTATGAGTTTGTGTCTGATTTTAAGGTTTGAATGGGTTAGAAATGTAGTATAAGTCATGATCTAAGGCTTAGGTGTGTATTGCATTTGAGTTTGGGAAAGGATTGAAGTTGGAAAATGCTGGAATTTGGGGTTCGGAGTCACCCCTCCAACCCGGACAAATGTGCACGTCGCGATGTGCGTGAGGTGAGCACGTCGTGACGCACACATTTGTGATCGCCGCGACGAGCCAGGCTTCGCCGCGGCGAGCCCCAGGTTGTTCGAAAGAGATAATTTTTGGTATTTTGGGCATATCTTTTGGTGTAGATGTCCAATTGAGGTGATTTTTAATTCGTTGTGAACTAGAGATCAGGACGATCGTTGAACTTGCAAGGCATCGGAAACTTCAAGATAATTAGGAGCTTTTGACTTAAGTTAGTAGTTTGGTTGGCCCTCCGAGCATATCATCATCATGGAGCATTTTCATGTATTTTGGTTTTCAACTTTAACATGTTTTATGTTATTTTGAGAATTGTTTGAATTTCCTTTGGATTTCGTGAAATTGTAATGGCATGAAGCCCCTTTGATTTATGGGGTGTTTTCCTTCATAATTAGAATGATATGTCTTAATGTGTGCGAATCGCAATTTGTATGGACGTTGGGATCGGGTCCGTGGTTTGGACGCTCGGCGTGGGCGCAGCCCGAGGGGCCACCTCGGGATTTGGGGATCCGGGACCCAGGCCCAACATCATACCTATAACTTGATCATTGAGATTAGTCATTCGTTCATCTAAAATAGCCATTCTAATTGGTGAATCTATTCCTTCTTGAAAAGTTGATTTAAGGAGAATTTGTATTGTAGATAAATGAATATATCCAATTTTCTTTCGTCTATTTTCTGGTATTTGTTGTAATTGTTTGATAATTTGGTCTTGATCGATAAGACTGATTCGAATATGTCCATTACATTGGTCAATTCGTATTGGTGTTTCATAAATCATTTTTCCAAAATAGATGAGATTTTGTCTATTAAAGAATTTTTTAATAACTGATTTGTGTATATCTTGTCCTGATTTTAAATCTAATTGGGGCTTTGGCTATTTGTTGTTGTTTCCTAGTATCTTGAGATAATAAGGTGGATACTTGAAAAGTACCTAATGATTCGGTTAATTCTAAGGTATCAACATCTAATATTTTTGAATCTTTTTCTTTTTGAAAAGAAGTCATAGTGGAGAATGATAATTTTGATGGGTGACAAATCTAATATGTTCCAAAGTTCCTAAATGTTCTGTATATAATTGATGTAATTGTTGAACTACTGCTAAATGTTCTTCGTATGGTCTTCTTCCGATTCGATTTATTCCTACAAAAATAAGATAATTAATACATGTCTCATTGTACTGTATATGATCTAAATATTTATTGATCTGTTGTTGAGTGTGTTGTATTTGTTGATCTAAATCTTCACAAATAGGACAAATCATTCTAAATCATATATGATATCATCGTCTACATTGTCATAATCTGTATTCGTAATTGCTTCAATTTCTTCATTATTATTGTCAAATTCATATATAATGTCATCGTTGTCATGATCTACGATATAGTATACATCAGTATTGAGCCTAAATATATGTCTCCATAGATAATCTAAACAGATAGGCATGAAATCTCTACTAATGTCAAAATAAAATAATAATTGATCAGAATGAATAAGTAAAATACTAGCATAAATAAAGAATGATAGAGATTGAATATAAGCAAAGAGTAAAGCAATTAGTGATAATTGATAAACAAGATATGGTAAACACTAATTAAAGAAATACTGTAATGTAAGAAATGATGTCATGATAGTGTGAATAGAATGTTAATCAATTATGAGTTTCATTTGGTCTTGAGCTTCTAATCTCTGCTTTTTGACTTGATTATAAAGATATAAGGCTTGATTTAATCCAATTCTTGCGGATATTAAAAGTTGCATATTCTGATGTTCTTTAGCTAAAACTATTTGATCATTAAGTTTTTGAACAAAATCTAATTGTTAATGTTCTAATTCTTCATAAAAACGGATTAATTGTTTAAGGTGACGTCTTAGTTCAAAATACATTTTATTAATCAATTAATCAATAAGTAACTTGCTTTGATCAAGATAATAGTTTCGAATATGATACAAATCTGCTAACCAAACATAAAGGAGTTGAATTAGTTCGCTAGTCTGATTCATCATAGTTGATGCCATTTCTCTAATTTGTTGTGCATCTTCATATAAGGGATGGTCTTCAGAAACTTGATACATGGGATCCTGATAGGTATTGTGCGCTCGTTTGTTGCGTGCAATAGTAGTTTGCAGTAATTCATCGATTTGTGCTTCCTTTTCATAAGATTCTTTGATGAGTCGTTTGAGTGCGTGCTTGCGGTTGAAGTATGAAGAATTCATGGTGGTAATGATACTAATGTAAAAGAACAAGTGTTAAAGCATAATGAATGTTTGGTAAAATAATAGAAATTGAGAATGTAATAATAATAATGTGATGATCAGATACGGAAGTAAACAATCTATGTTCATACCTGTTTCTGTTCATAATGCGCCTGCTCCTTTCAATGGGCATGGACGCGGGCACGTCAGGCTTTTCAATGGGCATGAATGCAGATAAGGTCCTGACCCGGCGTAGGGGTGGGGGCCCAGGCCTCGGCCCGGACGCGGGTGCGGGTGCGGGTGTGGGTGCGGTTTTTGCACACCTGAACCTTAGTAAACTGAAAAGCTGTCCAAAGGAAAAGATGGTAGACCAAATTGATACTTGAATAAGAGCATTTCCATGCTTGCGGTACAAAGAATAGTTGACTGTGGTTATAATAAATTGACCAAAGGCACAAGTCAAGGCAGTAATGCAAGGAAAGAACCCAACACGAACCCCAGGCCCAGGTGGTGGATCAAAGAGCCAACTTCTCCAGTTAGTTTCCCCCTTCCGAAAATCCCACTCTTCTATAAGCTTGTAGATGAGTTCCGAGATACTGATCAGCACTGCTGATACGGACATTATAAGGCACAGTAATAGAAAAGGCTTGTGCTGCGAGGAGAGCTGGTCGAATACTATTGACATTAGCTCCACGATTAAGTTGGCCAGTAAAAATATCAATTCCAATACCTGCCCATACGCCCAAAAGAAGTTCATCATGATCTCTATGCTTAAATAAAATTTCTAGGAAACTATGTTCTTTTGTCGTGTACAATGCATCATTGAATTTGACCTCTCTTTTTGAGCCATCCCTCTTACGGGACGCATCGGGGTTGACATCAGGTTCACTCGGATCGGATGCTCCGTCATCGTCTGAATCGGCTTCCGGTGAAGTTGCAGGGGAACCATTATCAGGTTGGATTTCACTTTCTTCCTCTTCACTACCAATAGGAACCTGAAAACACACTTAAAATTAACCCCACGCCGTAACTAAAAGTTGATCTATGCTAATACTGTGAAGTTTAAAAGTTGATGACAAGTATATAGACATCAATGATTATTGATTACTATCGAATAAGTATATATTCATGGAAGAACGTACGATGGGGTATTTTAGAAGTCTTTAATTCAACATTTTCTCGCTCTTTTGTGATTGAATAAACATAGGATAAATTTGTTATTAGGGATGATTGAGTAATTATAGGAATCTGCTAAAGCTTTCCTTGAAGTAGAATTTTTGCCAAAGCGTAATTCTATCTATATATATCCTTAGCTTGGTACGAGAGAAGAAAAGCACTGCAGGTTTTAACCCTAAAGTATCATTGTTTACAGAAGACACCGTAACAGTTCCATAAGCAAAGAATATGAATTAAGCATGCTCTGTTACTAGTGAAATATAAAAGCCCTGTAACCGTTTCATAAGTAACGAATAGAAATTAAGCATTTTTACTGATGAAGGGAACAAACTACTTGATCTTGGGATTTTGAGAGTCAGATCAGAAAATTGGTGAAATTAAAGGAAAGGAGAAGGAACGAACCTGGATGCTTTGTTCCTCTAAACTTGCCATGTTCTCTGTTAACTTACTGTAACGAACAAGAGAGGAAAGAATAGTAGAGAGCAAAATTTAGGATGTTTTAAGCTTATGTTTCTGTTTTTTGATACGCTTATGTTTCTGTTATATCATACATTGTTTTAAGCTTATGTTTTGATTTTTTTCCGAAGCCAGTAGGGTTGATTTGTCATCTCTTCTCAACGAGGAAAAGAGGAGGAAGAAGACTAGGATGTTTTGATTTTTTTCCGAAGCCAGTAGGGTTGATTTGTCGTCTCTTCTCAACGCCGAAAAGAGGAGGAAGAAGACTAGGATGTTTTGATTTATTCTTGCTTTTTCGTTTCTTCTCAACTCGGAAAAGAGGATGAAGACTCCTTCTCCTCTACAACCAAGAGGCTTTCCCAAATATAAGTATGATAATAACATTTCATATATATATATAAAAGACTTAACAGATATATATATATATTTGTGCGTGTGTTATAACAACCTAGAATAGGTTAAGACTTTTCGTTTTTAGGCTTTGAGATCTAATATAACAAGCTTTTGCTAGCTCGGGGCTGTAATGATACGTAAAGAAAGGGTTAAAATTTAATGAATGAGTCATGTCTATGTGATGTTTTATTGGCTATGATTTGAATCCATAATATATGCCTTTTTTTTATTACGATTGAAGGCTTAGGCCTTAATAATCACATTTACGTTAAGCAAGACCTTATTATCTCTATTGATGTTTTAAATTAAATGTAGCATAAAGAATTAGAAATAAGCTAAGGACTGAGTACAGAGGCCATGGAGTAGATATTCCTAGGGTAGCAAGGGAACGATATTGTTTATTATCCATTTCTGTACATTACAACATGAAGGATTTCCGTTTCTTTTGGAGCTTACATGTCTACATTGATTGAGTCGATGGATAGACAGCCGTTTATATTACAACGTATATTTCTGTACATTACAACATATGATTTGTCTGGCACGCAAAGGAATAACCTTCACCTACTCACAAATGGTTAGAAAGAAGATAATGGTTGTCTTCGATCACTGCTTCTAACGTTTCTTCTTCAACCCTCGTGATTTTGCTTTATAACGGGCCGTATAACCCACTGTTGTCGGCCGCAATGATCTCTGTCGCACCACATGACAATACTCAGGATCCTCCGACTGTCCATCACTTCTTATCCATTGTATCATCTGATGATACATGGGGAAGAATCGCATTTGGATGGCTGAGTAAGTGAAGTAGGCAAGGAGAGTAGAGAATGTCACAAAGAGTGTTATTAGCCAGTACGATGGGGCTGATGCACAGGCTTCAATGAAAACCTTGTATGCAGTCGTTGATATCTTGGGCTTCATCGCACCATAAGCCAAGAGAAATATGTACCAGAATACAATACCACCCCAGATGAAGATATGCTGTATGATGGTGAAGTAACTGACAGAAAGTGCCATCTGACAGTTCACTACCCACACAACACACGTGTACATGGAGGCCCCAAGTATCTCCAAGTCTGCAACTTTACCACCTTTGCGAAATGCTTGATTCTCCATTGCACCAATGCAGAAGAAGAAGATCAACGTTGCACTTAATACTCCGTTGAATATCCAGCCAAGGATACGTAACCAGCTAAATAGGATATTTTGTACACCTTCTTGGTATAAAAGTGGGAACTGCTATGCCAAGACCAAGAATTAAATGTCATTTTCGTCCGGGTAAAATAAGACAAGGCTATGGGTTGAACCTACCTGGAGGCAAAAGCGGGCTGATACATCCTGATCAAGTACTCCCAAAGCAATCACCGGCAGTGAAGTAAAGAAGACATTATACAGAGATAGAAACCAATCATTATATGCTGCTTGTCCGGAGAATGATGCATACGCCTCGTAAAAGAAAAGGGTGAACCCGAACGTGATGTTCTTGTAAAAGAAATAGCATATCTGTCAAATCGTCAAAGACGATGAGGTACTTAGATCCAAAGAGTCGCATCTACTTGCACTTGCAACATAAAAAAGAAATTCCAAGACATCTTCAAAATCTAATAACTCAACAACAACCTCAGAGAATCTGCAAGTATGCTTTATCCATTAACTTTTTCAAAGAACAAAAAAAGTATGAGAAACTCAAGACTCGATATTACCATGCATGAGATCCTTCTGTAGCACCAGTGTCCATGAACGAGTAGCAAGCGCTCCAAAAACGGGAATTGTGCAATTGCTATGTCACTAGACATGACTGCCTGATATTATAACCAAAAGATAAAATCAATAAAAAAAGCAAGTTGAGAAACTATAAATTTAAGCTGATTCGCGTAACCTTGGAGAAAAATGTTTACTACGTACCTGCATCCCTTCAACACCACTGATACCGATACCAATATCTGCTTCTTGAAGCATACCGACATCATTTGCTCCATCACCAATTGCTAGAGTAGTATTACCTGTTTTTACTTTAACCATCCCTGTGACCTGAATTTTTGGTAACAACATTTTGGTTAAATTATAGGATTCGTATATTTTCATTTTAACCTAGTTGCCATATAATTATCTAAATAGCTAATAATCACCGAGCAGTTTAATAATGGGACTCCCTCATAGATGAAATTTAGGAGAAATGAAGTAGTAGCTTATGTATTACCAGTAATACATGGAATGCCTCATTTTTTAGGCATTCTCAACATGACCACAGAAGAGGATTAATTACAATGCAGAGCTTACCATTTCATTTGTTGCTTGTCTAAGGAACAGAATATGCATCAGTAACTACAAATTTCTTTTAACATTTACACGAAAGTGAGATAGGAATAATAAGTTGCATCCTGATCATAACAAACAAAAGTTGCCGAAAATTTTTGTAGCAACTTACAAGAGCTTTCTATTTGGGAGATGAATGGCAGCAAATGACAGAGGCAAATCCAACTGCAAGGTCTAGAAACATGTCCTTCACATCATCTTCTAGAGCATAACTGAGCGAATTAAGTTCAATGATCAATGTCAATACATCAGAACTTTCAATTGGCGCAGTCAGCAATGCTTTTGCCTCGTTTATCTGATTTACTACACTGGACTTCCAAGCCTACATCGTCAATAAACTCAAGAGTCAATGGAGAAGCCCTTTATTGAGAAAATAATCGACTTTCTATCCTTAATGATTTGATGTAGAAGATATGACTATTGTAAAGATATAATCAAAACCTAACAGAAATAATCTCCAACATTCTAGCATTATTTGGACATGAAAGATCATCACATAGACCTTGATAACAACCCATTCGTTAAGTAAATACCCAATGAATTACCTGCACCAAAATTGAAATTACCGTTATAGGGACTTGCAACATAACCACAAACCCGACAGATTATATAGTGAGGTCTAGAGAAATCATAGACCTCCAGGACGCAATCTTTTCTTACATATTGATTGGACTGGCAACCAAACTCTTACGGCAACAGCCATAATCAATTTTGATGATTAAGAGCTCGCTTTCATGAGACTCTATATCATTATTATTGTTGGGCCGGGTCCCGGATCTCCATTCCCGAGGCGGCCCCTCGGGCTGTGCCGGCGACGGGCGCCCCATAACTTCAGACCCGATCCCAACATCCATACACAATCGCGATTCGCACACATTAAGATATATCATTCTAAATAGGAAGGAAACACCCCATAGATCAAAGGGGCTTCATGCCATTACAATTGCAAGAAAACCAAACAATTCTCAAAATAGCATAATACATGTCAAGGTTTTGAATTCAAAATACATGAGAAGGCTCCATGATGGTATGCTCGGAGGGCCAACCAAAATACTAACTTAAGTCAAAAGCTCCTAATTTGAAGTTTTCGATGCCTTGCAAGTTCAACGATCGTCCTGATCTGCACCTGAGGAGGGGAGCGTAATGGGGTGAGTTGCGAAG
>JANITW010000007.1:28412008-28429346 GCA_027564335.1 Erythroxylum williamsii
CACATGTGCATTGCATATACAAATGATTGAACATGAATTGTGTTAAAGGCGAAACGCCTTATAAATGTGAAATTGAATGCATGTGATTATCTGAATGTGTTAATATATATGATATGATGTGAATTGTGTGTATATGCATGGGTTGGGAGAACCATCGATGATGGTTTCTCATTGAGTTCGCAAACTCACCCAACATTGCACCTATTTTTTCAGGAATTTAAGAGTACCCTGTTAGTGAAACGGGAGTATGATTACTACAAGCAAGGCAGAGTTTGGTGTCGGGATCAGTTTCATATCTGCATTTGAGTCATTCTGGTTATATGTGAAAAATTGTATTTTCGCAGATAAATATTTTTATTGTATTGGGCCCAAATTGGCTGTGAATATATATGTGTATGAATGGTTTTATGACTGAAATTGGATTTTGACTGAAAATATTTTTGGTATCGTTACCCAAATTGTTTACCGATATCTGCGCACTCTATTGTTCTCGAAAAGAAATTAATTGGTTTTCTGAGTTTTAAACTGATTTGACCGTTCTAGCATACTACCCTCGTAAGGCACGGGCTCGGATATCACCATCGATATCGGGTTCGGGTCTTGCGGGAGTGGGATGCTACAGAGGATATGGCAACAAAGTCGGAGAAATATGTCAAAATCATATAGATGACAAAATGTATTGACATTTTAAGTTGACTAATGTCTTATAAACTTTGACGACGACATGTAAGATGTATATCAACATCATGATAGCAAAATGCAAGGCGTTGCATGGAGTAGGGCTGAAAGGTATAGTACCTTAATGAAATTGTTTCACTTAATTTAGCCTATTAAAAGCATAACTGTGGACTACAACAATATGATAATAGTTGTCATTAGAAGAAAATGATTGCATGATTTTTCTTGCCTATATGTGATACGATAGAGATCGTATGTAATTCTAATTCATGCTTATGAGTATTTGATATTGAATTTAGATTCAACATTATTGTAATGTTCAATGCATGGTTATAAATGGATTGTTAAGTATAACTAGTTGATCCAATTTTATACAAAAAGTTGGTATATGTGAGATCAAAGGAGACTTATGCTTAACATAAATGGCAAGAATAAAAAGTTGGATAACAATTAAGATAGATCTAACAATTGGTGAAGATTTTAATTTCCAAAAATTTGAAGAAAAGATGGCAAATCCTAATACTAGAACACTAAAGGAGTTAGTGGCACCAATTTTGAATCAACAACACTTATGAATATGATTTCCATATGATGAGGTATATTTCAATTGAAATTTAGTTTGAATCACTTACTCACTATTTTTCATAGTCTACCAGGTGAAGATCCACTTAAACTCTTGAAAGAATTTCTTAGTATTTATTCTAGAATGAATTTGAGTGCCTAAAGAAAAAATTAACCTTAGAGCCTTCTCATTGTCATCAAAAGATAAGGCAAAGGATTGGCTATATTATATTGCCTCTGACTCAGTGACAACATGAAATGAGATGAAAAGGTTACTCTTGGAGAAGTTTTTTTCTATGTCACGAGTAGCTAATATCAAAAAGAAGATATGTGGGACAAGACAATTCATTGTAGAAACATTGTATAAGTATTGGGAGAGGTTCAAGGAGTTATGTGCTAGTTGTCCATACCATCATATTCCTAACCAACTTTTGATTTAGTACTTTTATGAAGGGCTATTACCAATAGATATGAGTATGGTAAATGCAGCTAGTGGAGGAACTTTAGTAAACAAAACACCAAAAATAGCTAGACAATTTATATTGAATAGAGCCGAAAATTCTTAACAGTTTGGGATAAGGATGAATGGAGTTGTTAAGTGGGTGAATGAGGAAAGTAATACAAACCTTGAGGGTAAAATTTCAGATTTAACTACTATAATTCGTCAAATGGTTATACATCAATTACAATTGACACGAGTGTATGGAATAAGCTCATTGTCTAGATATCCTATAAATATATGCTCTAAATTCCAACAAGACTCCTTTTAAGAAGCTAACATAATAGGAAGATTTCCTAGTCAACCTCAATGAAAATATGGCCAATCATTCAAATCTAGGATAGAAGAATCATCCGAACTTTAGCCATGAAAATCAAGGAGGGCAATAAAGATATCAACCTCACAATTTCAATAGACAACCTCAAGCCCCTACCTATGCTCAATCTCAATCTTCAAATTTAGGTGTGTCTTTGGATGAAATTATTTAAGTTAGTTACTACTAATACTCAATAATTTCAATAAGAAACAAGAGCAAGTCTTTAAAACTTAAGAAAGCATATTACTCAGTTAGCCACCTCAATTAGTAAATTAGAAGGGCAAACATCAGGAAAATTACCTTCGCAAATGATGGTGAATTCTAAGGAGAATGTGAGTTCAATGACATTGAGAAGTAGGAAGGAAATTCAATACGAATCTTCATAGCCAATGGAGGTAGAAAAGTATGAAGAAGGAGAAAAGAAAGATGAACCTTTAACTCAAGAATCAATAAAGATAAAAAAAAGTTGATTTATCTTTATTAATAGCAACTCATACACTTGTATCTCCTTTCCCTTGTAGGTTGGCTAAATCAAAAGAAGAGGAACATGAAATAGAGGTCTTAGAAACCTTCAAAAAGGTGGAAATCAATAAAACACTTCTTAAATCCATCAAGCAATTATAAAGTTTGTAAAGTTCTTGAAAGAAATATCCATAAATAAAAGGAGGTTGAAGGATAAGGAGAGAATAATTTTGCATAAAAATGTATAAGCTATGATAAATAGGAAATTATTAGAAAAATGCAAAGATCTAAATATGTTTACACTTATGTGTGTAATTGTTAATAAGAAAATTGAGCGTATCATGCTAGAATTAAGTGCATCTGTTAATGTCATGCCATACTCCTTTTACCGAGCTTTAAATATGAATTTTTTGCAAGAAACTAATGTGATTATTTAACTATCTAATTGTTCTTATGTGTTTCATATTGGTGTGATAGAGTATGTTTTAGTCCAAGTTAACAGTTTGGTATTTTTAGTGGACTTCTACATCTTGAAAATTGTTGGGGAAAGTGTTGACCATTTGACTTTGATTTTATTAGTAAGGCTATTTATGAAGATGAACAAAACGAAAATTCATGTGGATAAGGGTGCTCTTTTTGTTAAGTTTGATAGACAGATAATGAATTTCAATGTTTTTGAAGCAACGAAATACCCCAATGATTTTCAATTCATCTATCATATGGATAATATCGATTCAATTGTGCAAGTTATTTTTAAAGAAGAAAGAGAAGATGATGAGTCAAAGTTTAATGCTAAACTGAACATGAATGAGCAACATTCGAAGATAGAATTGAAGTCCCTACCTAATCACCTAAAGGTTGTCCATTTACGTGAAGGACGGTCACTGCATGTAATCATCTCAAAAGGGTTAACTAAAGGATAAGAAAAAAAATGTTAAGCCAGTAAGGGAAACACTAGGAAGACTCAATCCAACAATGAAAAATGGATTTGTAAATATGGATTTAGCAAAAGATAAGGAGGCAAGGAAATTATAATTGCAAGAGCTAGAGGACTAAAGTTAGATGATTACAAGAATTTGATAATCTACAAAGAGAAAACAAAAATATTTAATGATAATTTGATCTTGAGGAAACAATTTGAGGTGGGACAAAAAAGTGTTATTATATGATTCTCGATTAAAGCTTATGTCTGATAGTTACATTTTAGTTATCTTCGTTCTTTTATTGTCACTAATATATTTCCTCATTGTGCAGTGAAAATAAAAAATTTAAATACCAAGAAAATTTTTAAGGTGAACGGAATTTGACACTTCTCCAATAAGTGAAAGTTTGAGAATAAAATGTTTTATCAAGCATAACGATGTTGAAAATTTATGCTTTTTCGGAGGGAAACCAAAATATGATAGTTTTCATTAATTCTGTTTTAATTATATATAGTTTTCATTTGCTTGTTTTTGAGAAGTTAATTTATTGGCTTAAGGGAGAAATGGGTCTTAAAATTCCATAACGCTAAATTTTATAAGGCATGATCACACTTATGTAATTCAGTTGCAAGTATTAAAGACTTAAAATTCCAGAACACTAAATCTCATAAGGCAAGATCATGCCTTATGCTATTTAACTTTCTGGAATGAAAACTCCTAAAATTCTATAATATTAAATCTCATAAGATGATATCATGCTTTATACAATTTAACTTTTTGGAATGGAATCCTTAAAATTCTAAAATACTAACATTCATAAGGCGTCTACATATTAGTAGTTTGTTTGATTTTAAAGAAAATTGTAAATTTTTTAATAAAAATAAAAAACAAATAGTATTTAAAAATTAAAATTTTATTTATAAATTAATATTTTAAAAAGCCAAAAAAGTAAACCCTATTTTATTTTGTTTCTTTTTCAGCAAGCAACCCCACGCCTAGCAGACGCACTAAGCAACTTATAGCATACTCAGCAAATGTGGCCATACATACACATACATCTTGTTTCAGTTGCTCACAACTCAGGGGAATATTCTACTTTGTGCTTTATTTTTTGTTGATTATTTTTGTAACATGTGAGCATCTTATGCATACATTAGGGACAATTTATGATAGCCTTAAAGTTTTAGGATTCTTATTTAGAAATAATCCCCAAATTAGGATATATTTTTTGTTTAAGTTATAATGCATGAGATAGACAAGCACAATTATTATTTTTATTAAATTACTTTTAATTATCTCATTGGTTTTGTTGAATGAAAGTGAACAAGGCTTAATGCATTTTGACACCTATATGAGCTTTAAGCCTATAAGAATTCATCACATTTGTGCTCATACATATCTTTTTATTGTGAGTTATCAAACATAGTTTGTTTATGCTAGAATCTGTGTTTGAATACATGTTGCGACCATATTGTTTTTATGATTTTGTGTATAAAGATGATAAGGGCACTTAGGATAACCACTGTTGACCTAAACAAGTCTACCTTACTTTTTATCCTTAAAAAACTATTTTGAGCCTTAACCTTTCTTTTCTTGCATTCTAATCTTGCTACAAGCCAAATTTACCCCCTTTTTAATGTCTTTAATGATTTTGAACCCCTAAATTGAAGGAATTGTGTCAAGCTGATTTGCATAGGATTTTGACTATTTTCATAAAAAGTAAATTAGTTGATTCAAGTTGCATTGTTTTAATTTTTTTCAATTATTTTTAAGAATGGGGGAGAAGTATAAAAGAAGAAAGAAAACAAAAAAGAAAAAACTAAAAATAAAAGTAAAAAAGATGAGGTGATTGAAAAGGATGCTATTTGAATTAAGTGAGTTTTAAACTAAATTAAGTTGAAAGTTGTATGGATAAGTTTGTATAATTTCTTTCAATTTATTTAACCTAAAACCTTCTTTTTATCATACCTTATCTAAGCCACATTACAACCCTTATCAAGTCCTTTTGATTTATGCATTAAGTTCAATTTTTTTAGCAGTAGAGATATAATTCATGAGCAAGTTTATGAAATAACTCATTATGCTTTAATTTAAGAGCTTAATAAATCATAAACACTTGTATAAAGTAAAATCCATAAGAGGGTATCAAGTCTTGTGTTACTTAATTTTGTTGGAATTGATGAGATGTTATTTTTTAATTCTAAAAATGTGTCCTATAAGTGTTTGTTCTCTCAATTGTTGTTTTATCCTAAACCTTTAATGTGAATTAGCTTTCAAGATATTTCTGAATAATATGAAAGAAGATGAGAGGTTATTATGAGGATTATTGATGTATTAAATTGATGTATGCTTGAGGACAAGCATAAGCCCGGTGTAAGGAGAATTTGTTAAGATATTATTTGATTGTCTTAATTAGAATTATATCTTTTGTTTGGACTATATTCTGGTGCTTACATAGGAAAAAAAAATTTGTTTTCAAAGATGACAAGTGGAGATTGCATCAAATTTGAGCATTATTATTAAAAATCACAATTTTTTAAAAAAAATAGACATATTACTGCGATGGATAAGGTGAAATCACACTCCAAGAATTTGAATTCAATTAGAAAACTTATTTGCAGATTTAGATTTGTTTTAGATAGGAAGCTTTGTAATTAGGAAGCTTATTTCCATCCTTGAAGGAAGATGAAGTCCCAAAACAACTTTGTGCTAGTCGTTCCATTGGAAGACATGGAAGCATAATCTCTTAACTTAAGAAATGAAGGATATACATGAGAGATATGTGAGGAGAAAGTAAAGCAAACCCTGGAGAAATTAAGATGTCTAGACGCTTCTTCTTTTTGAAAGTTCTAGAGAAATCAAGATGTAACCACATGGATGTGTTATTGAGATGTTAAATGTTTTTGGGTTATGGGAGGGACGTATGGTTAGTTTACTTGTTTTGTAAAGCATGTACAAATTTCTAATATCATTAAATAATTTAATTTTTCAAAAAGAAGATAGGAGGAGGCTAGGTTTTGAGAGTAGGAGAGAAGACAAAAACATGTCTAACACTTCTACACATTATTCTCTTTCATTTCTTCATAGTTTTCTCTTAATCTTTCATCTTTTCTTCTATTTTTGGTATTAAAACTAAAGATGTGTGGTTAAATTCAAATATTCTGATTTAAAGGGATTTAAAAATCTAGTTATAACCTTACGAGGGTTTGTTCTAAACTTATATTTATGTCTTAATTCAAGTATTTCTTATTTTGTGTTTTTATATTTTATGAATAATTAATATTAATTAATCTAACAAATTAATTTGATGTTGGCTATCCATGAATTCAATAATTTGTAATTTTCGTGAAGGATTGGTACAAATAACTAATAAGTTATTTATGACTTTGCATATTTAACTTATGAGAAATAAGAAAAATAAATTGAATAATTATAGTTATTTCAATTATTTAATTTAGAGTCTAGTGTTTTTCACTAAACTAATTGGTATCATTTAATTGATATGAAATTCTATCATACTCAATCAATTGATGATAAGTTTTGGTTTGAATGTTGAGTTTCAACCAATAAATTTAGAAAAATTTGACACTTATTATGACTATCCTAAGATGTTTCAAATTAACTCATTGAATTGTGAAAATTATTCCTTTTAAATCAGCGAGCATTGTTACAATTAAATGAGATCTTGAATTTTTATTTTTAAATTCAAAAAATATATTTGAATGAATTTATCATTTGCATTTTTTATTTTAGATTCTTTCAATTTTTATATTTATAAAAACTATAAAAATTAATTTTCATTTTTCATAATTTATTTTACTATTCACTAAATGTATAATATAATAATTAGGACTACTATAACTGGAATAACGAATTAAAAAGTATAGCTTTTTTTGAAATTTTCATTTCAGCTCTCAACTTCTAAAAGTTTTAAATTAAGTGCCTACAATTTTAAAAATAAAATAACTCAATTTTAAGGATTATTTTCGAAACAAGTGAAAATTGATATTCTGGAGGTTATTGTGACTTTTCGTACTTGTCAACATGATTTTTGACGCTCATGTCACAAAGACATTGATGGTTTCATATTCAAAATGTGATTATTTGTTTAATAATCAAAAATCAAAGAGGAAATAACATTCCAAGTAATCTCTTCAAATATCATTTTTTTTATATTATTTTATCAATCAGATAAAATAATATAAAAGTTGGGCTATCTGATTTTTTTAGAAAAAGTTTAGACACTTAACTTAAAATTTTAAAAGTTGAAAACTCAAAATAAAAAAACTAAGAAAAATAACTTTATAATCGATTATCATAATATAATTAGCTAAAATAAAAAATAAAAATATTTCAAAATTTTTACGTATTTAATTATTTAGTTTAAACTCAACCCAAAATATTTAATTCCATATCCTTGAATTTAGAAACAAAATATTCCAGAGATAATCATAGAACATAAACAATAGGATGACACGGTGGTTACGTTAACTTACCAGCTTTGTTGGAGATGCAGTGATAAATGAATTCAATTAACGAGATCGTATCTTCTATTTTAGTTAAACAATTCTAACTTTATTCTATTAAATCTCGTCTATATATTTATATAAAATTTACATAAATTTGTGGATTAAATTAAGTAGATTAGGGTGGGGACGGTTTTTTTTTTTGTTAGCTCACGAGGTGTTCTAGGAAGATCCTAACTGTGAGAAGGTACCTTTAAGCCATCTACTCTCAAACTAATCCCCGCTTGCACTGCGTCAACCCGTAAGAGATAAAAGCTGACCAAACAGATTTTTCCATTCTTAGGACTCGAACTCGAAACCTCTGATTAAAGAATGAGAGTGTTGAACCACTCACGCCAACTTGTTTAGTTAGAGTAGGGACTGCCAGTGGAACAGGTGATCGAACATTAATTCAACATCCACGTAACGTGAGAATCTTGGTCACTTGTCACATTTTACCTGTCCATCAGCAACTTTCAGGAAAACAAGACCAAAAGGAAAGCCAAAAGCTTCAGAATTCAAGAAACAGCCTTAAATCAACGTCAATTACTTGCAAACCCTTAAAACTAGAAATAAAGGAACTGCCTTGTATTCAATTCCAGCTTAAACCACAATGATCCGTAGTTGAACTGAACTATTAATGAGAACTATACAACAAACGAAAAACCTTGTATTCAATTTCAGCTTAAACCACAATGATCCGTAGTTGAATTGAACTATACAACAAACGAACAATCACATTGAACGCATCCTTAAATCACATCACATCACATCACATCGCATCACTGTTAAATGCTCTTATGGGGGCTGAACTTGGTTGCCGATGATTTCAGTTCTTGCACCCCTTGAAGTTTAGTAAACTAAAAAACTGTCCAAAGGCAAAGAGGGTAGACCAAATTGATATTTTAATAGGAGCATTTCCATGCTTGCGGTACAAAGAATAGTTGACCGTGGTTATAATAAATTGACCAAAGGCACAAGTCAAGGCAATAATGCAAGGAAAGAACCCTACACGAACCCCAGATGGTGGATCAAATAGACAACGTCGCCAGCTACGTACCTCCTTCCAAATAGCCATCTCTTTTGTAAGCTTGTAGACGAGCTCCAAGATACTAATCAGCACTGCTGATATGGACATTATGAGACACAGTAATAGAAAAGGGGCCTTGTGCTGCGAGGAGAGCTGGTCGAACACTATTGACATCAGCTCCACGATGGAGTTGGCCAGGCAAAATATCAATTCCAATACCTGCCCATACGCCCAAAAGAAGTTCATGAACTCTATGCTTAAAAATTTTCTAGGAAACTATGCTCTTTTGTTGTGTACAATGCATCATTAAATTTGACCTCTATTTTTGAGCCATCCCTCCTACGGGGTGCATCGTGATTCTCATTATGGCCAGGACTGACATGTTGGCCACTGGTGGACGGGAAGTTATGATCAATATCAGTTTCACTCCGGTCGAATGCTCCGTCATCGTCTGGCTCAGCTTCTAAGCAGCTGTAGAAAGTTGCAGGGGAATCACTACAAAGTTGGATTTCACTAATTTCTTCATCTCCAAAACTAATAGCAACCTGAAAACACACTCAAAATTAAACCCGCACCGCAACTAAAAGTTGATCTATGCTAATACCGTGAAGTTTAAAAGTTGATGCCAAGCATATAGACATCAATGATTATTGATTACTATAGAATAAGTATTTATTCATGGAAGAATGCAAACATTTTCTCTCTTTCGTCTTCTAGGTCCTTTTCTCCTCTATTCTTTATTTCTTCTTTAAGGAAACGATATAATCACAACAAATTGTAGAGCTTTGGAATTTTGCAAACATGACGGAAGATAATAGAGACCATGAGTTCAAGAAGCTTGAAGAAGATATCCAACTTCGTAATAGATGCAAAAACATTTACCACGAACATAAGATATGTACGAAAAGATCAACGTTCAATCAATTTATGCAAACACAAGAGAAATTCTGCTCCAAAGTATCATAGTTGAACAACAGAATCAAAAGTTAACGGACAAAATCAAAAGTTCTATGATAATGATAATGTCAGAAGGATAGACAGATTTTCAAGTAAAGAGCCTTGTGTGTAATCTAAATTTCAATATGAGTAGTGAAGCATTACTTATGGAAATCTCAAATAGATGTTAATGGAGAACTATTTAAATATCTGGAGGAAAACAAAAATCAGTATGATATTAGAATCTGATTAAAGGAAGCTTATTTTGGTCAAGAAGAAGAAGAAAGAATAATTGTTTTCTTTTAATCCTCACCCAATCTCCTTGAAAAAATACGTTGTCCACATCCATTTGGATAAGTTCCCACTTTTGAATAGTTGCTATTACTAGAAGTGTTCAGACAATCGCCATTTTAGTATCTAGAGCAATCCTTTGATTTGATGATTTCCCAATATGACAAGTCGAGTCTTATGCCGCTCTATGGTCGTATCTAAGTTGTACATAATCTTTTATATATATATATATATATATATATATTGACACCCTATCGCTTTCTTCCCTCATGGTAATGTCATCAATGTCCAAGGGTCTTTTCTTATGGCTTCTCTTCAATTTGGGTCTTTTACCACTTCCGAGAAACTTGTAGGCTTAGTCCCTATTGTTACTGCTATTAAGAAAACTCGATGTTTATCAAAAAAATTAGTGTCACATACTTAGTGTTAGACCCCTAAGTTTTGGAGCATTTTTCAGCTACCTTAATGAGGAGTCTTAGGCAAGAGGTTAGCTGGATTCACGCATGAAGGAGGCATGCAAAAATACTAAAGAAAATATGGGCAAGTGGGATCTAACTTGGTGCGAATTTTGGTAGAGCATCGAATCTTGTGGAGATTGACTCGACCCAGGCTAAGGTCTTGACGAACTAAGGACTTAGCCCATGCTAAGATGAATAGACCACGACTAATGGATTTGTTGTGGGAGCATTGGATCAGGCCAATGTGCTAGTGGGCTTCGACGAGATCACATTGCATCATCAACGGATAGAGATCGTAGGGAGATCTTGGATAATGTGGTGACAACTAGGAGTCAGAGTTGCAGTGGAACCGAAAGTCTGAAGAAAGTATAGTTCTTCGTGGACAAGGATGTTAGTTTCCGAGTTAAATGTAACCTCTATCTCATTGTTATCTTATCTTATCAGTTAGAGTCCTATTTAGACAGGGGTGTCGTCTAATTAGTCCACGTGATGTAATATAATAAGGATAGATGTGATCTAACATAATCTTAGGCAGTTCAAATTGAGCAGGATTCTGAATGTAATTTGGAATGCAAGTTAGGATGCCTATATATAGCTCATTCGAGCTTTACTCTTCTCATTAAATCAGAGAGAGCATTTTTGTACTCTTTTGATTGAAAGTAATATAAAGTTGGTTTTATACTGTATCTCTGTGCGTACTTGTTGTCTTTGTTCTTATTGTTCTTTTAAGTATTGTTTCTTCGAGGGTGTACGAGGGAAACACTTCGAGGGTTTCGAGAAAGGCTAAGTTTTTGGTTTAACGGATCTAAACGAGACTGTCGTGCGAAAGGTGTGAGCAAGAAACTTCGGTGACAGTTTGAGTTCCTAGATTATCTTTGTAACAACTAGTATCAGAGCCAACGTTTGGAATGGCAGTGGGCAACTTGACAGAACGGGTATCTAGGGTGAAGGCACTCATTGGTCCTATTCTTCAGGGGGAGGAAGAGGTCACTTCCCACAATGCTCGGTTTGAGATGATAGAGGCATGGATCCAATAGTTGCAGCAACAGATTGGAGATATGTTGAAGACATTGGAGGATGCTCAATTTGATATCGCCATCCTAAGGCGTGTTATTGCAACTAGTGACGGGGATTGGGCCGAAAGCTCCACACCGCAACTTTCTTCTGTAAAGGTGCGTAAACCAAGGGTGCTCAAGTTGGAGAACTTTTTGTGGGATATAGAGCAGTACTTTACTGTTGCTAGAGTATCCAATGCTGATAAGGTCAATGTGATGGTCATGTAATTGGATGGAGATGCCAAGCTCTGGTGGAGGACGAGGACCTCTGTGGAGATTAGCATGGGTAGAGTTCCTGTGGAAACATGGGTGCAAATGAAGAAGGAGCTAAAGGATCAGTTCCTTCCTATGAATACTTCTTGGCTCACGAGAGATGCCTTAAAGCGGCTCAAGCAAGATGGATCAGTAAGAGATTATGTTAAATCTTTTAACTCTCTAATGTTGGATATTGAGAACATGTCAGATGAGGACAAGCTCTTCAATTTCCTATCCGGGTTATAACCGTGGGCTCAAAAGGATTACGGAGGCAGAATGTGAAGGATGTGGTTGGCGCAATCGCGGCTGCCGATGCCTTGGTGAATTTTCGACTAGCGAAAGACTCTAAGGCGAGCTCCTCAAATCTTCTAAGGGCAAAGGCCACGCCCAACAGGAGAGGACCGAGGGGAAAAAGAAGAAGGATTCCAAAAAGGGAGACTTCAAAAGCAAGGGCAAGCAGAATGGGGGCTCGAAGAACGAGGAGACATCCTCGAAGAAAGGCAAGATTGCTTATTACTTGTGCGGCGATCCACACTTTGCCAGGGAATGCCCAAGGAAGGAGAAGCTGAATGCCTCGATTGCCGAAGAAGATGGTGAATTTTCAGAAGAAGCGGTGCTAAATCCGATAGCCTTGCTTAATGTGGTTAGCATTGAGACAGTTCCCTTTGAAAAACTGATGTATGTGGGTATACAGGTTGGGGAGAAAGACGTGACTGCAATGGTGGATATTGGTGTAACCCACAATTTCCTAGGAGAGAAAATGGTTCGAAAGTTGGGCGTGAGGGTGTCCAAGGCTCCGATGAAAATTACAACCGCTGCGGGTAAGGCACAAGCAGTTACGGGAATTGCTTACAACGTTCCAGTGAGCATTGGAAGTTGGCGTGCCAAGATGAACTTCATCATGATACCATTGGAGGATTTTGAGATGATACTGGGGATCAATTTCCTAAAAGCAGCAAAGGTGGTGCTATACCTAAGTTTGGGAGGTATGATGTTAATGAATGAACAAAATTCCTTCTACATGAATTGTTGTAGTTTCGATAGAGGAATGACGAAGGCTACAACATCGGTAGGACATGTTTTTACCATGAGTATTGAGAAAGGGTTGAAGAAAGGTATGGAGACCTATCTCACTGCCATGTGGGAGATCAGTGAAGATCACGTGGTAGAAGTCCCTGATGATGTTGCAAGTTTGTTGAGGGAGTTTCAGGATGTGATGCCGAAAGAGTTGGAGAAAACTCTTCCCCCTCGTCGAGAGGTAGATCACAGGATCAAGTTGGTTCCTGGAGTGATCTCATCTGCACGTGCCCCATATAGGATGTCCCCGATAGAATTGGCAAAACTTTAGAAACAACGTAGTGAGTTGTTGGAGGCAGGTTTCATCCAACCATCAAAAGCTCTGTACGGTTCTCCGGTATTGTTTTAGAAGAAGCAAGACGGTACACTGAGGATGTGTATAGACTATCGAGTATTGAACAAGGTAACGATCAAAAACAAGTATCCGATACCTTTGATTCAAGATTTGATGGATAAGTTATCGAGGGTTGAGGTGTTCACAAAGTTGGATCTTCAAAGTGGGTATTGGCAAGTGTGGATAGCTGAGGACAATGAGCAAAAGACAATGTACGTAACACGATATAGATCCTATGAATTTTTAGTTATGTCGTTTGGATTAACTAATGCCCCTGCTACATTTTACAACCTAATGAACGACGTGCTATACGACTTTTTGGATGAGTTCATTGTGGTCTATTTAGACGACATCATAGTGTATAACACGAATATGGCGGAACATGTGGAACATTTGAGGCGAGTGTTCGAAAGACTGAGGCAGCACAAGCTCTATGTGAAGATGGACAAGTGTGAGTTTGCTCAGTTAGAGATCAGATTCTTGGGTCATGTGGTGAGCAAGGGTCAAGTCAGGATAGATCCGAGGAAGGTGAAAGCAATAGTTGAGTGGCAGGCTCTTACGCCAGTACGAGAATTGCAGAGTTTTCTCGGCTTAATAAACTATTATAGGCGGTTCATAGGAGGATACTCCAACAAAGCAATGCCATTAATAGACTTGCTAAAGAAGAAGCAAGAGTGGTGTTGGTCAAGTGCATGTGTGGAGGCATTTGAAAAACTTAAAGCCACAATCTCAACAGAACCAATGTTGAAGCTGCCCGAGTTCGATCTTCCATTTGAGGTACATACTGACGCTTCGGACAAAGCCATTGGTGGAGTCCTTGTACAAGAAGGTCATCCAGTTGCATTTGAGAGCCGAAAGCTCAATGGTACGGAGCAGCAGTACTCGACCTACAAGAAGGAGATGCTTGCAGTGGTGCATTGCTTGGAGACGTGGCGAGTATATTTGTTAAGAACCAGGTTTGTTGTTCGAATAGACAATGTTGCTAACATATTTTTCAGGACCCAAAAGTCCGCAAAACAAGCTCGGTGGTAGGAGTTCCTTGCTGAATATAACTTTGTGTGTGAGCATAAACTGGGATGGCACAACAACGTGGCAGATGCCTTGAGTAGGAAGGAGGTATTTGTGGCCCTTTATTCGATCACGAGGGTGGAGTCCAACCTGTTGGAGCAAATCAAAACGGCAGCTCTGCTAGACACCATGTATTGTAAGTTAATTACTCAAGTAAAGGAGGGTGTTGTACACAAGTTTTGGCTCGATGATGATGGGCTATTGATGACTAAGAGTAGTCAAGTGTACGTGCCGAGTTTTAGTGGATTGCAGAGACAATTGTTGAGGGAGACGCATGACTCGCAGTGGGCTGGTCACCTAGGAGTCCAACAGATGCTAGCGTTCTTAACACCTTCCCACTTTTGGCTGAAGATGGAGAATGATGTGGAATGTTACGTCAAGACGTGCCTTATGTGCCAGTTGGATAAACCAGAGAGGAAAAAGCAAACCGGTTTGCTACAACCCTTATCCATCCCCGAGAGACATTGGATGTTGGTCTCAATGGATTTCAATGGTGGCTTTCCAAAGGTGGACAACATGGCGTCAATCATGGTGGTGGTTGATAGATTCTTCAAGTATGCAATCTTCGTGCGAACTCCTGTAACTTATCCCTCGGATGTTGAGATCAAACTGTTCTACAAGAACGTGGTCAAGTATTTTGGAGTACCAGCAGATATTGTGAGTGACCGAGATGCCAGATTTACAGGTCGATTCTGGACATCTCTTTTTAACTTGATGGGTTATGAGTTAAAGTTTTCAACGACGAATCACCCACAAACGAATGACAAAATAGAACGAATTAACAGTTTGTTGAAGGAGTATCTTCGGCATTACGTAAGTGCAAGCCAACGTAATTGGTTGAATTTACTTGATACTGCACAGTTTTGTTATAACTCGCACAGATCTTCGGCTATGGAGAAGAGTCCCTTTAAGATTGTGTTGGTACAACAGCCTCTCACTCCATTGGAGATTACTCAACCAAGGACAAGTGACAAATGTCCTATGTTGCATAAGTTTGCGGTGGAGAAGCAAGAGTTGTTAGATGAGGCGAGGGATAGTCTTCGTAAAGCTTCTCGACAGATGAAGAAGCAAGCGAATCTTCAGAGGAGACCGTTAAAGTTTGATGTGGGAGATAAGGTTTTGTTGAAACTAACCCCGCAGATTTGGAAGAAGATCTCGAGCAAGCAAATACATAGGGATTTGGTGTTGAAGTATGATGGACTGTTTGAAGTGCTACAGAAAGTGGAGAACGTGGTGTATCGATTAAAGTTACCCGAGCGGTTAAAGGTACACCCTACTTTTTATGTTAGTTTTCTCAAGCCTTACTATGAAGATGCATCAGATCTGAATAGGAGTCAGGTGAAGCATGCACCATTGGTTGTGTGAAAACAGTTCGATGATCAAGTGGAGAAGATCTTAGACTACCAGATCATTGGTCAACATAAGAAAAAATGACGAACCGAGTTCTTAATCCAATGGAAGGGTAAGCCTGTCGCGGAAGCAACATGGGAGAAAGATACAACCTTGTGGCAGTTTGAGGACCAGGTGAACGCCTACCTTCAGACTAATTCGACGAGGGCGTCGAATCCATCTAGTGTGTGTGGTTTGTTAGACCCCTAAGTTCCATAGCACTTCTCAGCTACCTTGATGAGGAGCCTTAGGCAAGGGGTTAGCTGGATTCACACATGAGGGAGGCATGCGAAAATACTAAGGCAAATATGGGCGAGTGGGATCGAACGTGGTGCGAATTTTAGTAGAGCATCAAACCTTGTGAAGATTGACTCGACCCAAGCTAAGGTCTTGATGGACTAAGGACTTAGCCCATACTCGGATGAATGGACCACAACTAATGGACTTGTTGTGGGAGCATTGGATCAGGCCAATGTGCTAGTGGGCTTTAACGAGATCACATTGCATCATCAACAGATAGAGATCGTAGGGAGATCGTAGATGGTGTGGTGACAACTGGGAGTTAGAGTTGCAATGGAACCGAACTTCTGAAGAAAGTAGAGTTCTTCATGGGCAAGGACGTTAGTTTTCAAGTTAAATGTAACCTCTATCTCATTGTTATCTTATCTTATCAGTTAGAGTCCTATTTATACGGATGTGTCATCTAATTGGTCCACGTGATGTAATCTGATAAGGATAGACGTGATCTAGCACGATCTTAGGCAATTCAGATTGAGCAGGATTCTGAATGTAACTTGGAAGGCAAGTTAGGATGCGTATATATAGCTCATTCGAGCTTTTCTCTTCTCATTGAATCAGAGAGAGCATTCTTTGTATTCTTTTGAGGGAAAGTAATATAAAGTTGGTTTTATACCGTATCTCTGTGTGTACTTGTTGCCTTTATTCTTATTGTTCTTTTAAGTATTGTTTCTTCGAGAATATGCGAGGGAAACACTTCAAAGGTTTCGGAAAAGGCTGAGTCTTTGCTTTAGCGGATTTAAGCAAAATTGTCGTGCAAAGGGTGTGAGCAAGAAATTTCGGTAAAAGTTTGAGTTCCTAGATTGCCTTTGTAACACTTAGCTATAGGACAAGGAGTACATGAGATCTTTGATGTTGTGGTGGTTTATACGACGCATCTTTGAATTTCACTAGCCGTGACGTTGTCCTTTTCCATGTTCTTATTACACTGCTTACTTTGTGGTATGTTTGTTTGTCCCCACCTTAGTTTCTCCATCCTTGTCCTCTATGTTATCTGTAATATGCTCTCTTTGGTTTATTTCGCTCCCCTTAACTTCCACACCTCTTAGCTCACCTTGCCCCATGTTCATCCCCCTTACTTCTATGTTGGGTGCATATTCAAAATCTTGCCCCATCTCACCATCATTCCTCCATTTAGAAAAGTAATCACATTATTTTATTCCCTATTTGGTCCCATATCAACTTCTTTGAAGAAAAAATTCAT
>JANITW010000007.1:28493186-28506896 GCA_027564335.1 Erythroxylum williamsii
ATTGGATTTGAAAATTTGTTTTCAAATCAAATTAAATTTCTATTTGGAATAGGAATTTAATTTATTTAGGAATCAATAGTTTTAATCTAATTTAAGTTTTCCAAGGAGTTGGAAATGTTATTTTAGATTATGAAGATCAATAACTAGAATCAGACGAAGTTTGGTGTTTTATGCATATAATTTAATTATAAATGCATAAGTTGCATACTTTATTTACATGGTTGATATATATATTGAATGCATTTTAAATTGTATGTTTTATATGTGTGATATTTTACATGTAATTTGTGTTTGATTGATGAATGAAATTAAAATCTCTTGTTAAAATTTTAATTACATGTTAAGAACATAATTGTTGCCTTCCATTGTTATAAGAATAAACCAGAGTTCTGTTTATTGTAGGTTTGTTAAGCAAACTAAAGGCCGCTTTAACCCGAACCTGTTTAATTTTATGATAATGGATTTTATTTAACTAAATTTGTGTGATTTGGATGAGCAAACTTATGATTATATGAATTTATAAACAAGGTTAGGAATAATATATAAGATATATTTTGGCAAGAGTTGTCACCTAACGAATCTAGGAGTCACATGAGATGTGATTGATAAAGTTGTTTTTTACCTAATTTAGGTCTTGTTGGTTTGTTGAGCAAACTCAAGGTTCACTATAATTGAATGGGATCCTAGCCCATTAGAGAGATTAGAGTAATCTTTCCAAATAGTAGTAAGGGCTATTATTTCGAATAAAATAGTGGGAGTAACCAAATGCATGATTAAAGTCCTAATCTTATTTAGTAATCATGACATATAATTGATGACTTGCTTTTCTTACATTTATATTTTGTTTTTAGTAAAACTTACCTTGTTTAGTATATTTGATGCTAAATTACTGAACCCAAGTTCTTGGACATAGGATATGTTTAAGAAAAGTTCTCAAAAGTTAGATGGAAAATTGTATGTTCATTATGCAATTTTGCTATAATCCCCACTAAGAATATGGCGACAAAGTTGTAGAGATACTCCAAAATCATTTAGATGACAAAATGTATTGACATTTTGAGTTGACT
This sequence comes from Erythroxylum williamsii, assembly GCA_027564335.1. Lineage (NCBI taxonomy): Eukaryota > Viridiplantae > Streptophyta > Magnoliopsida > Malpighiales > Erythroxylaceae > Erythroxylum > Erythroxylum williamsii. Next base: position 28,494,254 of record JANITW010000007.1, read on the forward strand.
AATATCTTGTAAACTTTGACGACGACATGTAAGATGTATGTCAACACCATGATAGTAAAATGCAAAGGGTTGCATAGAGTAGGGCTGAAAAGTATAGTGCCTTGATGAAATTATTCCACTTAATTTAGCCTACTAAAAGCATAATTGTGGACTACAATTAAAGGCTTAGCAACAGTGTGATAGTAGTTGTCATTAGAAGAAAATGATTGCATGATTTTTCTTGCCTATATGTGATATGATAGAGATCATTTGTATATCTAATTCATGCTTATGAGTATTTGAAATTGAATTTAGATTCTACATTATTGTAATGCTTAATGCATGATTAGAAATAGATTGTTAAGTAAAACTAGTTGATCCAATTTTATATAAAGAGTTTGTATGTGTTGGATCAAAGGAGACTTATGCTTAACATAAATGGAAAGAATTAAAAGTTGGATAACAATTGGTGAAGATTTTAGTTTCCAAAAAGATGAAGAAAAGAGGGTAAATCCTACTACTAGAATGTTAAGGGAGTTAGTGGCACCAATTTTGAATCAACAACACTTATGCATATGATTTCCAGATGATGAGATAGATTTCAATTGAAATTTAGTTTGATTTACTTACTCACTATTTTCATAGTCTGGCAGGTGAAGATCTACTTAAACTCTTAAAAGAATTTCTTCGTATTTGTTCTAGAATTGAAGTGTTAAAGAAAACATTAATCTTAGAGCCTTCTCAATCTTAATAAAAGATAAGGCAAAGGATTATTGGCTATATTATCTTGCCTCTGGCTCAGTGACAACATGCAATAAGATGATAAGGTTATTATTGGCGAAGTTCTTTCCTACGTCACGAGCAGTTAATATCAGAAAGAAGATATGTGGGATAAGAGAATTCATTGGAGAAACATTGTATAAATATTGGGAAAGGTTCAAGGAGTTATGTGCTAGTTGCCCATTCCATCATATTCCTGACCAACTTTTGATTCATTACTTTGATGAAGGGCTATTACTTCAATTAGCCACCTCAGTTAGTAAATTGGAAGGGCAAACATCAGGAAAATTACTTTCACAAATGATGGCGAATTCTAAGCAGAATGTGAGTTCAATGACATTAAGAATTGGGAAGAAAATTCAATCCGAATCTTTATTGCCAATGGAGGTAGAAAAGTATAAAGAAGGAGAAAAGAAATATGAACCTCTAACTCAAGAATCAATAAAGGTAAAATGTTGATATCTTTATTAATAGCAACTCATGCATGTGTATCTCCTTTCCCTTGCAGGTTGGCTAAATCAAAAGAAGAGGAACTTGAAATAGAGGTCTTAGAAACCTTTAGAAAGGTGGAAATCAATAAACCACTTCTTAAATCCATCAAGCAAATTATAAAGTATGTAAAGTTCTTGAAAGAAATATCCATAAATAAATGGAGGTTGAAGGATAAGGAGAGAATAATTTTGCGTAAAAATGTATAAGTTGTAATAAATAGGAAATTACTAGAAAAATGCAAAGATCAAAATATGTTTACACTTCTGTGTGTAATTGGTAATAATAAAATTGAGTGTGTCATGCTAGAATTAGGTGCATCTATTAAAGTCATGCCATACTCCATTTATCGAGCTTTAAATATGATTTTTTGTAAGAAATTAATGTGATTATTTAACTAGCTAACTATTCTTATGTGTGTCATATTGGTGTGATAGAGGATGTTTTGGTCCAAGTTAACAGTTTGGTATTTTTAGTAGATTTTTACATCTTGAAAATAGTTAGGGATAGTGTTCACCATTTGACTTCAATTTTGTTAGGAAGGCTATTTATAAAGATGAACAAAATGAAAATTAATGTGAATGAGGGTACTCTTTTTCGTTAAGTTTGATGGAGAGATAATGAAGTTCAATGTTTTTGAAGCAATGACGTACCCTAATGATTTTCAATTCATCTATCATATGGATAATATCGATTCAATTGTGCAAGTTATTTTTAAAGAAGAAAGAGATGATGATGAGTCAAAGTTTAATGCTAAACTGAACATGAATGAGCAACATTTGAAGATAGAATTGAAGTCCCTACCTAATCACCTGAAGGTTGTCCATTTAGGTGAAGGAGCATCACTACATGTAATCATCTCAAAAGGGTTAACTAAAGGACAAGAAAAAAATGTTAAGACAATAAAGGAAACACTAGGAAGACTCAATCCAACAATGAAAAATGGACTTGTAAACATGGATTTGGCAAAAGATAGGGAGGCAAGGAAATTCTAATTGCAAGAGCTAGAGGACCTAAGGTTGGATGCTTATGAGAATTTGATAATCTACAAAGAGAAAACAAAATTATTCAATGATAATATGATCTTGAGGAAACAATTTGAGGTGGGACAAAAAGTGTTATTATATAATTCTCGATTAAAGCTTATATTAGGTGGTTGCATTTTAGTTGTCTTCGTTCTTTTATTGTCATTAATATATTTCCTCATTGTGCAGTGAAAAAAAGTTTAAATACCAAGAAGATTTTTAAGGTGAATGGATACAAATAGAAACCATTTTATCAAGATGTAGTGGATATTAATTTGACACTTCTCCAACATGTGAAAGTTTGAGAATAAAAACTTTTATCGAGCATAACGATGTTGAACACTTATGCTTTTTGGAAGGCAACCCAAAATATGATAGTTTTCATTAGTTCAATTTTAGTTATATATATTTTTCATTTGCTTCTTTTTTAGAAGTTAATTTATTGGCTTAAGGGAGAAATGAGTCTTAAAATTCCATAATGCTAAATTTTATAAGGCATGATCACACTTATGTAATTCAGTTGTAAGTATCAAAGACTTAAAATTCTAGAATATTAAATCTCATAAGACAAGATCATGCCTTATGCTATTTAACTTTCTGGAATGTAAACTCCTAAATTTCTATAATATTAAATCTCATAAGATGATATTATGCGTTATATGACTTAACTTTTTGGAATGGAATCCCTAAAATTCTAAAATACTAACATTCATAAGACGTGATGACGCCTGTTAGTAGTTTGTTTGATTTTAAAGAAATTGTAAAATTTTTAATAAAAATAAAAAAATATTATTTAAAAATTAAAATTTTATTTATCAAATAAATTTTAAAAAATATTTTAGAAAGTCAAAAAAGTAAAACCCTATTTTATTTTTTTTCTTTTTCAACAAGCAACCCACGCCTAGCAGACACACTAAGCCACCCATAGCATACTCAGCAAATGTGGCCATACACACATATGCATCTCATTTCAGTTGCTCACAACTCAGGGGAATATTCTACTTTGTGCTTTATTTTTTGTTGATTATTTTTATGACTTGTGAGCATCTATTGCATACATTGGGGACAATGTATGATTTAGGAGTGGGGGAGCAAGAAAATATATGATGATGGACTTTTTGATTTGTGCTTGAACTCATGAATATTATGATTCATATATTGATTGTTCATCGTGATAGCCTTAAAGTTTTATGATTGTTATTTAGAAATAATCCCCAAGTTAGGATACATTTTTTATTTAAGTTATAATGCATGAGAGAGACAAGCACAATTAGTGTTTTCATTAAATTACTTTTAAGTATCTCATTGGCTTTGTTGAATGAAAGTGAACAAGACTTAATGCATTTTGATACCTATGTGAGCTTTGAGCCTATGAGAATTCAGCACATTTGTGCTCATACATATCTTTTTGTTGTGTTTTATCAAACATAGTTTGTTCATGCTAGAATTTGTGTTTGAATACATGTTGAGACCATATTGTTTTATGATTTTGTGTATAAAAATGATAAGGGCACTTAGGATAACCATTGTTGACCTAAACAAGTCTACTTTACTTTTTATCCCAAAAAAACTAATTTGAGCCTTAACCTTTCTTTTCTTGCGTACTAATCTTGTTATAAGCCAAATTTACCCCCTTTTAATGTCTTTAATGATTTTCAACCCCTAAATTGAAGGAATTGTATCAAGCTGATTTGCATAGCATTTTGACTATTTCCATAAAAAGTAAATTAGTTGATTCAAGTTGCACTGTTTTAATTTTTTCAATTATTTTTAAGAATGGGGAAGAAGTATAGGAAAAGAAAGAAAAAAAATTAAAAAGAAAAGTAAAAAAGATGAGGTGATTGAAAACGATGCTATTTGAATTAAGTGAGTTTAAAACTAAATTAAGTTGAAAGTTATATGGATGAGTTTATATACTTTCTTTCAATTTATCTAACCTAAAACCTTCTTTTTATCATACCTTACCTAAGTCACATTACAACCCTTATCAAGTCCTTTTGATTTATATATTAAGTTCATTTTTTTTAGCAGTAGAGATATAACTCTTGAGCAAGTTTTTGAAATAACTCGTTATGCTTTAATTTAAGAGCTTAATAAATCATAAACACTTTTATAAAGTAAAATCCATAAGAGGGTGTCAAGTCTTGTGTTACTTAATTTTGATGAAATTGATGAGATGCTATGTTTTAATTCTAAAAATGTGTCCTATAAGTGTTTGTTCTCTCAATTGTTGTTTTATCCTAACACTTTAATGTGAATTAGCTTTCAAGATATTTCTGAATAACATGAAAGAAGATGAGAGGTTGTTATGAGGATTATTAATGTATTAAATTGATGTATGCTTGAGGACAAGCACGAGGCTGGTGTAGGGGGAATTTGATAAGATATTATTTTATTGTATTCATTGGAATTATATCTTTTGTTTGGACTATATTTTCGTGCTTAAATAGAAAAAATTAATATTTTTTTTTTGTTTTTGAAGATGACAAGTGAATATTGCATCAAATTTGAGCATTATTATTCAAAATCACAAATTTTTTAAAAAGTAGATATATTACTACAATGAATAAGGTGAAATCATGCTCTAAGAATTTGAATTCAATTAGGAAACTTATTTTCATCCCTATTATGTAGGGATTTAGATTTGTTTTAGATAGAAATCTTTGCAATTAGAAAACTTATTTCTATCCTTGAAGGAAGATGAAGTCCTAAAACTACTTTATGCTAGTCGTTCCATTGGAATACTTGGAAGCATAATCTCATCGCTTAAGAAATGAAGGATGTACATGAGAGATTTGTGAGGAGAAAGTAAAGCAAACCTTGCAGAAATCAAGATGTATTGATGTGTCTTATTTTTGAAAGTTCTAGAGAAATCAAGATGTAGCCACATGGATGTGTTATTGAGATGTTAAATGTTTTTGGGTTATAGGAGGGATGTATGGTTAGTTTACTTGTTTTGTAAAGCATGTACAAATTTTCAATATCATTAATATAATTTAACTTTTCAAAAAGAAGATAGGAGGAGGCTTGGTTTTAAGAGTAAGACAGAAGACAAAAACATGTCTAACACTTCTACACATCATTCTCTTTCATTTCTTCGTAATTTTCTCTCAATCTTTCATCTTTTCTTCTATTTTGGTGTTAGAACTAAAAATGTGTGATTAAATTCAAATATTCTGATTTAAAGGGATTTAAAACTCTAGTTGTAACTTTATGAGGTTTTGTTCTAAACTTATATTTATGTTTTAATTCCAATATTTCATATGTTGTGTTTTATATTTTATGAATAATTAATATTAATTAATCTAACAAATTAATTTGATGTTGGCTATCCATGAATGCAATGATTTGTAATTTTCATGAAGGATTGGTACAAATAGCTAATAAGTTATTTATGACTTGGCATATTTAACTTATGAGAAATAAGAAAATTAAATTGAATAATTATAGTTATTTCAATTATTTAATTTAGGGTCTAGTATTTTTCACTTAGCTTATTAGTATCATTTAATTGATATGGAATGTTATCATACTCAATCAATTGATGATAAGTTTTGGTTTGAATATTGAGTTTTAACCACTGAATTTTGAAAATTTAAGACTTATTATGACTATCCTAAGATGTTTCAAATTAACTCCTTGCATTGTGAAAATTATTCTTTTTAGACCGGTGATCAATGTTGCAATTAAATGAGATCTTGAATTTCTCACTTTTATATTCAGTTAATTTATTTTGATTCCTTGTTACATTTAGTTTATCAATTAATTAATCATAAACCTCCACTTTGTTTTGTCAATTGAAATTAAGAAATTGGCTTTTAGTTCTTTAAGGATTCGACTTGGTTTCGCGACTACTAAAAGAGTTTAAAGAATCAAAATTAATTTTCTATCCTTAAGTTAAATAATTTTATTTTAATGTTTTGTACTTAGTATCTAATATTAACTGTATAACCCTTCGTTATTGTACAACCAACATTAGACTTTAGTTGTTTAAGTTAGCATTTATAATTAAAGAAGCTAAGAGTTCAAACAAAATCATATTTAAGTTTATGTTTGAACTCTTAATTAAAAATTTTAAAAGTTGAAATCTCAAAATAAAAAACTAAGAAAACTTACTTTATTATAACTTTATTTTAAATAGCATGCAACAATAATTTGAATCACATTAATCTTATTTTGTTATAAAACTTTACTAAGTTTTATTAGATGTTTATTATAGAGGTGGAACCAAAAATTGTATTTAGTAGAAGATTATAGTATTATTAAACGTATAAAATAATTACTATTAATTATAAATTATCATCATCATCATACACAGTTCGAAGTCCTATAATAAAGTGGGGTCTGGAAAAGTTTGATAGTGCAGCTTTACCCCTATATAGTAGAGAGACTGTTTCTGGTAGACTTATATGTAGATGTGACAACAAAAGAGTGATGCAGGTTAAAGAGTAAAAAAATAAAACTAGCATGCTAAATAATTATGTAAATAAAATTACAATAAATATATAAATAAATAATAATTAATAAATATAATATAATTCGACTTTTAAAATAAAGTATATTTTAAAATTAAAATATAACAAAATATATCATCTCTTTATCTGTAGAAAAGCACCAATACTTAGCACTAATACCTAGATAATACTATTAATTATAAATTATATCAAGCATAAATAATTTTATTAAAAATAATAACATACTTGAATCAAATTTAATTTTGAATGAACAAGAAGTCAAATTTAAATTTGAATAAATAAATTTAATCTTGAACTTTTTAAATTTTAAATCTATTTGTTAGACAACGTTTAAAATTTTTCAATCCAACGTCAAATTAAACTCAACCCAAAATATTTAATTCCATATACTTGAATTTAGAAACAAAATATTCCAAAGAAAATCATATAACATAAACATTAGGATGACATGGGGATTGTGTTAACTCACCAGCTTTGTTAGAGATGCATGAAGATACAAATCATTCACTAATTCAACAACCAATTAACCTTAGAATCTTGGTCACTTGCCAAATTTCACCTGTCCATCAACTTCTAGGTAAGCAAAGACCAAAAGGAAAGCAAAAGATTCAGAATTCAAGAAACAACCTTAAATCAACATCAGTTAGTTCCAAAACATTAAAACTAGAAATAAAGGAACTGCGTTGTATTCAATTCCAACTTAAACCATAATGATCCGTAGCTAAACTGAACTATTGATGAGAACTATACGACAAATGAACAATCACATTGGACACACCCTTAAATCACATCACATCACATCATTGTTAACACCTCTTATGGGGTGGAAATTGGTTGACGATGATTTAAGTTTTTACACCCCTAGAACTTAGAACTTAGTGCTCTGCTTGTCTATTACAGGTATCCTTCCTCCGTCAGTGACCCTCAGGCTGGACAAACTTATATGGGGACATACAGAGGACGGCCACTTTACGACGTCTTTTGCCTATTCCATGATATTGCACCACGATACCACTATACATCCTACCTCTTGGCGTACTATTTGGAAATGGTAGGGACCTCCACGCTTCGAGCTTTCCTATGGATACTTTTGCATGACAAGTTTCTTACTAATAAACAGCGCATTCACTGAGGATTCACTTCAGACAATACTTGCTACCATTGTCACCGAGAGGAATCCTCTCTCCACGTGGTGCAAGATTGCTCCCAAGCCCGCTCCTTATGGGGACGGTTTCCCTCTCAAGTCATCATGGCTGAATTCTTTTCCATGGACGACAAAGACTGGCTCATTTGGAGCCTACTCTCGCATAGGGTGATCGGAGGCTTCGACTGGGCTATCATTTTTGGCACGACATACTGGTTTCTCTTGCCTTGGAGAAATCAAGCCATCTTCGACGATTCCTTCCCCTGGCTGATCTCTCCGGAGCAGCCCATCTTGGAGTATGTTCACCACATCCACTTGGCTGTTAGCTGGCAACTTCGAACTCAGCTGACCGCGGCCACCTGGCATGTCATTCATGTAGGATGGAGCAAACCTGCTCCAGGATGGGTAAAACTCAATATTGATGGTGCCTTCAAAGGGTCCAGCAACTCTGCCACAACAGGAGGGCTATTGCGCGATAGCTCTGGCACCCGGTTTCGAGGATTTTCCCACAACATTGGCGGGTGTTCCTTATTGATAGCAGAATTTTGGGGGGTGCTTTCGAGCCTTCAACTAGCTTGGTCTCTGGGCTACTGACACATAGCCTTAGAAGTGGATTCACACACTGTGACCGATCTACTCTCTTCTCCACAAGCGCAGCCTTATTCCTTAAACCCTCTCGTGTTGGGCATTCACGAACTGCTTTCCTACAACTAGGTTGTTTTAATCAGGCATATTTACCGAGAGGGTAATCATAGTGCAGACTAGCTCGCAAATCTTACAGGACAGTTCTCTTTAGGAATCCCTACTTTTAATCACCCACCCAGGGGTTGCATCCCTCTCCTAGTAGAGGATGAGTCAGGGGCCTGTCACCCACGATACAGTATGTAATTTGTCTTTACCTTCCCTTTTTATAGAATAAAGGCAAAGATGGTAGACCAAATTGATATTTTAATAGGAACATTTCCATGCTTTCGGTACAAAGAATGGTTGACTATAGTGAAGGAAAGTGTAAGGTTTAGCAGTAGAAGAACTAAACCAGACACATAAACAATTGGGATTTTAAGTGATCATCTTATTGAAACTGAACACGACTTTTAATAGCCTTATAAATAACAAGATAGAAAGAGAACATACCACAAATAATGCTCAAGTTCGTCAAGTTCTTCATGTAATTTCTGAAATGCTTCCAACTAATTAGCTCAAGTCTGAAATTGTTCATGGTAGGGTAACCTGACCCGTTCATAAATAACCTGAACCTGAACCTGAATGTTAGGTTCGGCAATTTCGCGAACCTGAACCTGAACCTGAACCTAAAGAACCTATAAGATCGGTTAACCTATTTTCAGGTTCGGTTCTCAGGATAACCAGAACCTACTTATATCAATATATATGACAAAAAATTATAAAAATAATTAATGAAAACAAATACAAATTATTCATAAAAGTATGCATATAAAATCCATCAAAGATTAATCCAATATGTTAAACCCAAGCAAAGTAAATATAAGCCAAACAATGTCTTATAAAAGATCTATATTAGAAAAAAAAGATAAATTTTTACACAATTATTCTTCGAATAGGATGGTAGGATGATCCATTGTTATACATGAAGCCACATTTGTAGAAAATAAAGAATAAAAAGAGTTTGACTTGTTATTTATTTTTTAATTGAAAAAAGAAATTTTATTTTTTGTATATTAAAACAATGTAAAGTAAATTAGATTACCTGATTCAATTTACTAAATTTCTTCAATTCTCTCTTCCAGTAAAGAGGAGCTTGTGATTTTCTTAACCAAACTTATCCACAAATAAAAGCCTCCACCATCTTTGGAGTAAGAAAGCTACAAAATGAATCAAGCACTCGACCTCCTGTACTAAAAGCCGACTTAAATGCAATAGTAGATATAGGCATAGTTAAAACATCTCGAGCCATTAAAGCAAACACTGGATACTTAGCAGAATTTAGTTTTCACCAACTCAAGACATTGAAATTCTTGTCTTTGGGTTCACAATCTTCAACTAAATATTTATCTAGCTCACTTTTGGTTTCCCCACTTGCTTGACTAGCCTCTTGCTCATCAAAAATATTATCCAAAACTGTTGTAACTTCCTTGACATTATCAACTTCTATATCACTTGAAGCTTGAGATTGGACACTTGATTATGCAACAAGAAAAGACACGGAGGATCGGTAGAAATCAAACATCAAATCTAAAGTGATTTTTATTTTTTCACACAGCCGCTCATATTTGACATCATCATATGCTTTATCAATCACAAAGTTCACATACTTCAATTTACAGCGTGGATCGAGAACTGTAGAAATAAACAATATGTAATTGATATTAACATCTTCCCAATACTTATCATGATTCTTCTTCATCCTCTTAGCCATGTTTCTTGCACTAAAATCACCAAGTCCACATCTCTTTGAAATAACCATCCGAATGTCAAAATTTTCTTTCATGTACTCATGAGCAGTTACATAATGAGAGCCAAACAATTTTAAAGTAGCATCATAAAAGATAGAAAGAAAAGGTAGGAAGTTACATGCATACTCCCAATCACTTTCACTGGGAACACCTTTATTATTTTTATTCTCACCTCTGCTATTCTTCTTTTCAGAAAGGTCTTCAACATATAATCTTAACTCTCTAGTAAATCAAATGCTTTTTAAAATTTCACTGACTCTATCATTAGATGAGTAGAATTCCATCTTGTTTCAACATCTAGACAAACAATACTCTTGCTATCTATTTTCTCTTTTTCTATACAAGACTTGAACTTTTCCATTCTAGCAGGAGAAAATCGAACATATTTCACAACATTGAGAATCCTAATGATTGAATCACCCAATTTTGACAACCCCTATTTCACAATTAAACCTAAGATGTGTGCAGCACATCTCATTTGTAAGAACTCACCTTTCAATACACCACCCTTCCAACTGTTAATTTTTTTTCTTAAGTATTGAATAGCTACATCATTTGGAGTTACATTATCCACTGTTATAGTGAATACTTTTTCAATATCCCAACTAGCCAAACAAATCTCAATAGCCTTACTAATTGTATCACCTGAATGACCAGAAATTGGGCAAATGTTTAGAATTCTTTTGCATACTTTCCAATCATCATCAATAAAATGTTTTATGAGACACATATAACTGAGTTTTTGACATGATGTCCAAGTATCTATAGTAAGACAAACCCTAGAAGGCAATTTCTTAAAAAACTCCATCTTTTTTCTCTCTTCTAAGTAAAGTGTATAAAAATCTCTAGTCACCATAGTGCAAGTAGGAACTTTAAATTTTGGTTGGATATCTACAAAAAAATCATGAAACCCCTCTTGCTCTACGTGATGAAAAGGTAACTCAACAATAATAATCATTCTAACAAGTGCCTTCCTACATATTTCTTGATCAAACATCCATGTTATCATTCTACATGATGTGCCATTCTTCACCTTTTTCTACCATTGCTCCTTCTATAGTTTTTTGTGCACTTTTGGGTTCCTTGTGCTTGTTATATGGATACTTAACATATCTATTCAAGTGATTGATCAGGCTGGTAATACCATTATTCTTTTTAAAAGCAATAGGTTTTTTTTTGCAGTATTGACACACACTAACTCTATCATTAGTTTTACCTGACTTGGTATAGTGTTCACAAACCTAAGCTCGTTTCTTGTTTGAAGAGGTGGTAGGAGGCTTAAGTAGATTTGATGCATTAGAATCAAGTGTTTGGGGATTACCAAAAGTTGTTACAAAAGCCATGTCAACACCACCAAGGCTCTGAGAAGTGAGAAGTATTTCCATTAGTTCCGTGATTCAATGGTAGGGCATTGCTAATGTAGTCTATAAAGGTTGACATCTGATAAAAAAATAAAAAAATTAAAGCTTTTGTAGATGTAGATTTCATGAACAATAAAACAGAATAAGTTAGGATATTGAAAAGAAAAGGTTCTACATGTAAAAATAGAGATAAAAAATAATTACTTGTTCTCTTTAAGAATCAAGATCGTGATTTGATCTTTTATGTTTGAGGAGGAGAAATATATGGTGAGTGTTATAGTTTAAGAAATGAGAGGTTAAGAAGTGATTGTAAGATGAAAGATTGAACGAAATTTTTTTCTTCTCTGAACGAATAGAATGACCTTTAACTTTTCTTTTTTTTCATCGAGGAAAAAACCTTTCAACTTCAATGGCTGATATTTGATAAAAGATCAATTGTAATTCAAGCGATCTTATCTATAAATTTACAAGGTTTGTATTAAGATTGTTGGATTAAATTATCTTAGTAATTTTATCAATTATTCATATAAGAACAAACTACATTGCTATATCAATGTTTTATATAAGAAAAAACTGCATTGTTATTCTCAATTTAAATATTAAAATGATTGTTATTCATTATATTAATAACAATTGAACACAAAATCTTACATAAGGTTTTTATGATAATGTCTCGTTTCTTAATAAACTTTTAATAGAGCTTTCTATTACTTTCCAATCAGAAGTGCTTAGAATAGGACTTTGAAGATGAATTATACACTCAATATGGTTTCTTATTACTATGAATCAATGAGGGAACGAACCGCTCTACTAGTGTTAGACCCCGAATTTTTTTTATGATGTTATTAAGCATAAATTGTGATAATTGTGGTTTTATGCCTTGATTTGATTAAATTGAGAACATTAGTGGGTTTATTTGAGTTTAGTATGGTTGAATGAGAATTAATGGGTAAAAGTT
>JANITW010000007.1:28532053-28547157 GCA_027564335.1 Erythroxylum williamsii
AAGTATTAATAAAAATATTTTATTTTTAACATAAATAATTTAAAATTATTATTTATAATATTTATTTTATATATTTTTAATTATTAAATCAAAATTTATTTGAAATTTATATATTTTAAAATATATTTTAAATTTAATTATATTTATTAATAATTATTAAATTAAAATTGTGATTATTATTTATTATTATGACTCTTTAAGACAGGGTTAAAAACATATAGGTCAACTGTATAATATGACAATAGATTATTTTGAAATTTTAAAAAAAATAGGGATTATTTAATAAATTTAGAAAATTACTCGAAACGGTACTCGGTATTAACCAGTACCAGTATAGTACCGAATCAGAACTCAATTCGATACCAATCCGGTACGGTATTCGTAACATTGGTTGAAGAGGATGTAGTGTTTTATAAAAGAGTTATAGTAGAATTGAGAGAGAATAAATGATTAAATTAGCTAGCATATTTTTTAGATTAAATTTCTGAAGAAAGTAATATAAATACCAAGGGGGTGCTGAGATTTAGAATTCAAGTAAAGTGCTACTACTTTCTTTAGATTGGGAAAATTTTTACTTTCCTAACTACTCAAAAAAATGAACCAAACATAATAATATAAATTTTAGGAAAAAGATTACTTTCCTAAGTAAGAATCTATGCTAACCAAACAAGGCCTTAGGGTATGTTGATTCCTTCCCACATGAATCTCTCTCTTTTTTAGGCATTATACCTATTATCAACCACAAACACAATTTTAATGGGATTCATCCCTGTGAAAATACACCTTGAATAGTTTATATATATATATATATATATGGAAACCTACAAACCTATCAATCTGTAATGTTGACCTCGAACAAAAATTCTTCCGTTGATAACTATATGTTCTTCAAGTAAAAGACTTGTTAAAAAGAAGGACTGAAACACCACGAGTGGAGGTGTAATTGAATAAGTGACCAACATATCTCATCTGATATTTGGTAACATAAAACATCAATCCCAAGCTTGTGCAGCAAAGCAAACCCCTTTGGAAGGAAGAAATTTGTCTTTATGCCTTTAAAATTGCTACCCTTAATCTTTCTTATGTAACTCTTGATTTTGAAGTCTATTATTGTCCTAGAAAAGAAACTATAGGTAAGAATTAGAAAACTTCGAATTACTTTTATTAGTTTTGCGAGATTAACAAATGAACGTTCTATGAAATGCTTTATGAGAGTACTTATAATAATTTTGAAGGAAAAGGTTCTAATTGTGAGACTTTTCCACTTGATAAAAATGTTTCGTCGATTTTTTGTTGCTCATGATCCTACTTTCTATTTGAACATTTGTAATGATTAATGTGATAGTCAATATTAGGCTGTCAAAAGTTAAGGGTATTAGCTTTCAAACCTAAGGTTTAGGGTTCAAATATGGGCTCAAACTCCTAATGTTTCTTTACAAGTTAAATCAATCTAAATTAGTAGACATGAACTAATATGCAAATTTGCAGATATCACTATTAATTATTAGTAGTTATAGGATACAAGCAAAGTATCTCACACAGAAAAGTCTTTCTTTTTTTATAAATATTTTAATCATTTTCTAAACATTTAATTATAGTACTTCTCTTTTAGTTATTTAGCCTAAATATTTTCTTACTTAACCTAAATATTTTCTTGTAATGACTTATTTGATTTTTGTAACCTTTTTATTGTATTATTTATCTTATTACTTATTTTTATATTTTTTTAATACTTATTTGTATTTTTAATTATTATCTTTTATTTACTTTACTATTTTAATATGTTTATGTATATTTTTACAAATAGATATATAAACACTTTTTTTCATGTGGGTCTATCAAAATAGTCTCTCTATAAATTAAGGGTAAGATTATATATTGCAGATCTTCTCAAACCCTGCATATCAGCAAGACTTTTACTAGTTGTTTGTTGTTATTGGTGTTGTTTTACTATTATTGGTATTTCAGGTGCAGCTCATATTGTATAACTACTTAATCACTAGAAAATCTTACGACTAAGAAACAGAGATGTAAAACAAGACAGTTTATTCATCAAAATTTTCTGAATAAGCGTGATGGATGAAAAATTACCGCAGCAGCTGCAGCCTTATCACTCATTTTCTCCAAAGCTTTGATTTCTGGCGTCTCTGAACTGATTATTATTTGTCTCATACCTTGTCTTAGTAAACTACAAGCAAACCTGAAAGGATTCACTCCGAGTTAGTATTGGAGCACTTGACATGTGACTGCATTAAATGTTCCCATGGTTGGGATGGTCAAGTAACTATACCCAATATTGATTGCTGTCTCCATCTTGTCTCCAGTTAAAACCCATATCTTAATGCCAGCTTGAGCAAGCTTGTCAATGCACTCTGGAACCTGGAAAGACATTGTATTCTATTAGTCTCCGAGAAATAGATGGATCACAGACAACTTTTTTTTTGAGAAGTGAAGGTAAATCAATAACTTTTTTCTCAAGTCTATGATGTGATTTTGATTTTAGAGTAATTAGCTTTCTGAATTGATAAAGCTCTTTAGACAGATTAGCCTTCAAGTGATTTTCTCAATGGGCTAAGACAATGGCTTCTTAGCAGTGACATGAAATACCAAACATTCTCAGACTGCACCAGAATATACCCCATTTTGAAGTTTGTCTTCAACAGCTGTAGCACCAAGAAGAATCAAATCTCTCTCAATCTTTTCTGCAACTTGCTCGATGATTTCTTCACGATCTACACTTAATGAGTTTTTGGCCTCAGCGAACTCTTTGTTGAACTCATTGAATTCTTCCTGGTCTAGTTCACGATATGCCAGCACCAAAGTCCTCAAACCAGCATCAGCATACTCATTAATCTGCTCCCTGGTTTGTTCCTCAAACTCTATTCCATTCGATGCAAATCTTTTGAACATAACACTGTTCGTAAAACCAAGTATGAATTGCAACAAATGTTTAAAGTATGTAAATCCATGTGCATGAGAAAGGAAACAACAATGATTTATGATTGAATAGATATTGAGCTCATAGCTTTTGTTATGCCTGATTCATTCAATGTTGATCAGATTCCAAATTGTTCTTCCAATGACTTATTAGTTCATTTTACTTACCTATCGGCACCTTTACAAAACAGGAGCAGCTTTCCGTTTTGATCTCTTACAACTACAGACATGCGCTTTCTAGAGCTGCTAAACTCAATAACATCCAAAAGTTCATAACGTCTGCAGGAAAGGAAAATTCAAGCTCTGTTAGTCGAGGAAGAGAATTCCATCTTGATGGATAGCAGCTTATGAATTATGAACTAGACAGATTGCCTGCACTTCCAAATAAATCGAAGGACAAGAAACTAACTGACCGGTCAACTTTGTTACCAGAGATTGGATCTAACTCTCGCAGAGTGATGCTTGTTTGTGTCCTTTCATAAAATTCATAGCCAAGTTCTCTCGCAGCAATCACAAATGCTGCCTCATCTGGTGATTCAGCTTCATATGAAATTTTCCCAGTTTCTTCATCAATGTCTGGTATTGCAGTGTGGCAAACAGCTAGCACTCTAAAAAACATTTGAATCACATCTGCACGAGGTTCATTTATCCAACGACCATTAGTGATCCTCTCATCCACAAAGTTGTACCCTTTTATCGAAGGTTTTCCTTCTAGTTCCTCAGCATGAGCCTCTTCTTCAGTGATGTTAAGTGGTAAAGGAGACCCCTTTTTCCGAGCCATAGTTCTTTCCACTTCAGTAATTCCTCGGCCATAAGAAGTCCCTGCCACAGAACATTTGATGAATTCCATCGAGTTGGAAGTAAGTGTCCCTGTTTTATCAGACAGTATGGTGTCAACTTGGCCAAGTTCTTCATTCAAATTTGAAGTACGAGCTCGTGCCGGCTTATCTGTTTCTTCATGGTACATATTCACGTCTTGGTTAATGAATATGCTTTGAAGAACCTTGACAATTTCTATGGATACGTACAAAGAGATGGGAATTAAATAACTGTACAACAAAAGTGCAGTCAGAAAATGCAAGATTGCTGCAACTGATGCTTTTTTCGGGTCATAGTAAATTTTAGACTCATCTGGTCTAAGATACCATCTTTTCATCTTTCCATTCTCGAGATCTTCCCTCGTTGCAACTCCAAAGAAAATGGATCCAATAAAAGACATTAAGGCCAAGACAAAGAACAAGAAATAGATAATCTTATCCATTCTCCTTTCAATTTTGCTTCTCTTGGAAGGTGGTGCAGTTGAATTCTGAATAACCTTTGTATCCTGACCTGTGAAGACAACCGCTCCATAAATGTGATCTGTGTTTCTTAGTTTGGAGTCCCTAAGAAGAAGCTGTTGAGGTGTTAGAGGGTACTGTTGATCTCCAACCTCCAAACTGCCAACAAAGGAATACAAATTTGGATTTGGATCTTCACATCTAACAATAGCCTTAAAATCCCCAAAGCTGGAGTCATCATGCAGATTTGAGGTCGCATCCAGTGCTTGTTTCAGTTTCAAATTTGTTTCCCCATCAAGATTACTGGTTTCAACATAGCAAATTGCTTCTTCATAACTTGATGAAAGTAGGATAATATCAGCAGGAAAGAATTCATCCTTCTCGACCTTAACTATGTCTCCTACTTTCAAATCCATCCATCTAGTATGATCAAAAACGCCATCACCATAATGCACTTTTACCTTGCGATTGTTCATTTCGATATCCTGATCAAATTTCCATATACAGATCAAACTCAAATTTTGATTTTGTTATCATCAAAAGTTCAACTTTTGATTAGATAGCAGTGGAAGACAAACGAGAATCAAGTCCAATACCACGTCTTGATCCCCTGCGTGAGGAATTGACATTCCACAAAGATTGTAATAAAAAGATTCAAAAAACAAAAAGTAGAAAGAAAGAAGGAAAGTGATTACCCACTACAAAAACAGGAACCAAACTACTGGCCCTCCCTTAAGCAACCCATCAAGAAAAGAGCGAAACAACATAAAATACGGTCCTGTACCATTTGAAGAAGTGAAATTTCAGAAACTTCTATTAATAATATCAAGTTATTCAAGCTGACCTGCGTTTTTCTCCTCCAATCTTTAAGTCCCTCTTTAGTCATGGTAGCACCGATAACAACAACAAGAGGAACCCAATGTTGCACATATAAGGGAATAAATATTAGCTACCCTCCTGAATTGTTCAAAGAGTGACTTGGGGAAAAATGTTGCAAGCGTATACTTGGTAGTTCTAACATAGTTGCTCCCATAATTAAGCAAATTAACCAGCTTCAAAGCTTTCTGGGTCATTACAAAACACTACCCTCGAGAATCCGGGACCTCCAATCAGTGAATGTTCGCTTCTGAAAGACGACTTTCCGCATGAAAATGCATGGATTCTGCTAAAATGTTGCTTCCTTTTTCTGCCACCGGCCATTTTATTCAAGTGTCAGCTTTTTGTCTGTAAACTTTTTCAGGCACAGACAATCCTCAAACTTGAACAGATTCGCTGCTCAGAAGCAGCAACTGGTCAGGAACACAGCAGGACCTAGGGGCTTCATGTACAGTAAGTTGAAGCGTATGTTCAGAGAACAAAAAAAGCAGGACTGAATCATATCCCAGCATAGCCACCAAATCCACAAGTTGACCAGCAAAGAAATAGACCAGAAGAAAACTGAAAAACTAAAGGAAATTATAAAAGACAAGCGAAAAACTAAACTGGAAAGATACTGTATTTAACAAGAAGAAGAAGAACGGTAAGGTGGAAAGAGAAGATAGTCAAGATTGAACAGAACTGAACAACGTTAAAATGGAAAAGAAAGAGAGTAAAATAGCAAGAACCCAGAAAGAAGAAAGGCTATTTCAATCTAAAACTACCAATTTTTATAACACGAACTAGATCCTGTATGGACCAGACAAAAGAACTGAAGATGTTTTTGTAATGGTTAATTTGTAGTTCAAATTTCTGGTGACCAAGTAGCCATTTCTTACTTTTGACTCGCAGATAGAAAAACGAAGGCAGCACAAACATAACATAACGTGGATTTCAAGCTCCCTCTCATCTAAATGCATACTAAACGAAACTCAACCAGCGTCGTTGAAACAAAAATAGTAGAAAAATGAAACCCCCCGTAAAGTCTAACAGGTCTTTACATTAAAAATTATAGCAGTCTCCAATTTTTAAGTCAAGTTTTAACTGCTAAAAGACCAAGTGGACACATAAATGTTAACAGATAAGTTGGAATAGGGAGCAAGAATCCAGTATGTCAAAAGAGAAAAAACAGGATTTGACGGAACATAGAGAAAGGGCGAGGACGTGGAGGGCTTTACATGATTGATTGGGCTACATGGTCAACCGGTAAACCGTTAGGTGTCAAACTAAGGCTGCAGCTAGGTTTATTTATGTCATCACGTCATAAACAAGTGCATAAGCACTTGCGTAGACAGAAAACAAAAAAGGAATTATGCTTTTCTTGTCGCGAACTTGTTTTCCAAATTGATTTTATGATTCTTGATATTTAATTTTCTTTTATTTAATATCAGTTAGAAAATAAGTAAATAAAAATTTCACATAAAATATTACTTTTGTTTATGTAAAGATGCTCGTTATGATGATTAGATCAATAATCTTTTAACGTGATATCATCATAATAGCTTCTACGGCTGTTATTATTTTTTAATGCTACTTAAAGAGATATTACACCTCAGGGATAACTAAATTAGTAACCATTGGATAGTACATCGTCTATACAGAAGCAATTAACCAATATATGATTTATTAATTTAAAGTAATTAAAGAGAATGTTTTATCGTTTTCGATTAATATCTATTTGAAAAATCTTTGACAAAAATAAAATGACACCTTGAAAATAGTTTTAAGTATCATTAAAAATTAATTGCTAATGATAGAGAACAAATATGATTGGACTCAATAGAGTAAATTATTAATTTCATACACTATATATTGATTAAAACACTATATAATAAAATGATTGAATTGTATGAAAAAAAAAAGTTACGAAAAGGTTAGTCAAAATTTTATTGAAAATTTTAATATTTGAGTAATCATGATGTATTATTAAAGGTCAATCCCAATCAATAAATGTAGAATTTAATTAAAGCATTAAAAATAAATTAAATAATTTAGCTAAACCTAATATAATTTGATAATATAATTTATATTAATTGACAACATACTTAAGAACCTATGAATGATTAAAGAGAGATGAAAAGCCTAAAGGATGAGTGAGATATAGATTCAGGATATTTTGCAAAAAAAGAAAAAACTCAATTCTAATTTGAAGAATTAAATACTTAAATCTTTGAAATTGTATCCTAATGTCAAAGTTTATTTGATATATTAAATAATAATAATAGTAATAATAATGGCACATCACCCTCTTCTAATTAATAGTAGGGTCAAATATAGCTTACATACGATAAGTTTTAATTAAAGCAAGAAGTTGACGGTGATACAACAAAGTTATATATGTTAATATATACATTTTTCACAACTATATTTATGTTCACTGTATAGATTAGTTCTGTACTCAATGTATGTAATTTTTTTTAGTATTTTTATAAAGAGACTGTTTTCGTAATTTTATAACTATAAAAGAACAATTTTACCAATCACTCTCTTCAAAATTGTTGCTTGCATATCAACTAATTATCTTATATCCAATTCTTGTTATTTCATGAAATTGTAATCCCCTGACTTTTGAATTTTGTAAATTTTGTCTTTTTTGAATCTGCTATCTTTAATGTTCGTATTTTATGGTTGCATGAAGAGGATATTTAACGGAGTGTACAATTAAGAATTATACATAATTTTAAAGTTAGGATCGGTCCAACATTTTGCATCCAATTGACGGCCAAGGACCATCACCATTTCTTTCAACTTCTTCTACCTCACACTTCTTGATGTTGGTGTGGATCTCATGCGGGTACTAATTATTTTAATTATGTTAAATTATTTAATAATTTATTTAAAATTCGTTATTAATAAAATATTAAATATACATTTAATATTTTGCAGGGTCATGCTTAAAAGATTTTGTTTCTGC
Source organism: Erythroxylum williamsii (assembly GCA_027564335.1). Classification (NCBI taxonomy): domain Eukaryota; kingdom Viridiplantae; phylum Streptophyta; class Magnoliopsida; order Malpighiales; family Erythroxylaceae; genus Erythroxylum; species Erythroxylum williamsii. The sequence goes on from JANITW010000007.1 coordinate 28,540,097, forward strand.
AGGCAACTCACTATGCATATACAAAGTGTTTTACAAATAAAGCAAGAACAAAGGGGAAAAATTTATAACAGAAAATACTGAACAACTTACCAAAGACGAGGGCTGTGTGAATGTATCTGAAAGATTAAATTGGAGATTAACATTTGCAGAACCAAGAGGATGCTCAAGTCCTTTGAGCTTCTTTCCAAAGGCCATTCCCCTAATATTTGGCCATGGCTCTTGTACGAAGTCTCCAAGAGAGTCGTAAATAAACTGACTCGTGTTTATTCAATTAACCCACACAGTACAACAAGTTAGATTGTTTACATATATACAGAATAAGAAAACAGTAAACTAATATTTACAAAACTACAATACTTTAACAGAAACGACATCATCTGACAAAATGAATACCATCCACTATCACTTAATAGCTCTCTGCATTCATTTTTCTGTGTAGACGACTTCCCATCTAAAGCAGGTCGGCTTCCTTTGATCACTATGTTTTTGCCTTTCCTCCCGCAACTTCCTTACGTAATACTGATGACCATTTCCACTGCTAAGAAAACTGAATTGTGGATTTGACTAATTTTTCTCTCTAGAAAGGTCCTCAAATAATTTACCACATCGAGCAACTAAAGTTGCAACTCCCTCAATTAAGATTTTTTAGGAGGAATCTCAGGTGGCGGTGGAAAGCCCTGCTGGTGTCCAATATCAAGAGGACCTTGAAACTTATGATGGGGCACAAAATCCTTAGGAATTGTTGGTGGATCGAATCTGAAATACAAAACAAGAATCAAAAGTTATTCTGCAGGCAAGGAAACAAAAAAGGAAAAAAAAAAGAAAGAGGCTGGGGGAGATGGAACCATAGCAACATCTAAAATTTCTACCACTCCTCGGAGTACAAAAATCAACAATGACATAATGAGACTTATGTAGTAAATTGCAGATTCTCTTAATCTATAAATTGGTAAATTGTTTGGCCAGTATAACTATTAATCCATCACATCAACAATAATATCCTTTGAGCAATCATAAAGTCATATTTGATAACATTTATCTAATAAGACAATGATTTCTCAGTCACCTCTCTAACATGAAGTCAGAAGTTGATGCAACTCGGAAACTAGGTAAAACACCCTCCTCTTTCCACACCAATCTTTTCTTGTGGTCCATTCTAGTCTCTTCATCTTCTTGGACACAAGAATCTTCTAGGTCATAAGCTGATGAAAAGTTGGGATTAGTGAGTACTGCCCTCTTTTTATTGGAAGATCAGAAATATGATGACAACTAGTTAATTAAGAAAGATCAGCATGAATATTATATCCACTTTCGCTAGAAAAAAGGAAATAAGATTGTAATATTAAAATTGCACACTAATATGCTAATGGGTAACAAAGGATATGATGAACACACTTCCCTTTTTTCACTTTTTTAAAATAATATTTTTAAATGCACCGCAGTTCAGTCATGACTAGTTGATCAACCGTTAAAAGTAGAAAAGAAAATCATCCTTAACATACTGAGTGATGTTGCTTTTTAATTACTTCTATAACCTTTTGTCTATGGATAATTTCAGAGGAAAGAGTAACGACAACTCATGAATATCCAGAGTCCAGTTGTCTCTTTTGTTTTCTTAAGAAATATAGGCAACAGTCCCTAGGAGTCAGGATCCTCTGTCCAAGATTATTCTGTCCTATCCTGTCTATTGAATCTCAGTCATCTATTTATGTGGGTCTTGTATCTATTTATATGGGTCCCGTGTAGGTCTGCATAAATGAATGGTTAAAATTCAAATGGACATAATAGGACAGAGTAATCTTGGACAGAGGATCCGGACTCAATCCGAGCCAGGATCCTCTGTCCAAGATTGCTCTGTCCTATCCTATCCATTGAATCTCAGTCATCTATTTATGTGAGTCCCGTATCCATTTATATGAGTCTCGTGTAGGTCTCGCATAAATGAATGGTTAAAATTTAAATGGACAGAATAGGACAGAGTAATCTTAGACAGAAGATCCGGACTCGGTCCTTAGACCATTAATAGTTCCTCTCTTATTACAGCTGACCAGGCCGTTAGAAGTGCCTAACTCATCCCCAAAAGCTAGCTCAAGAGGAGGAGGTTTGCACATTATTATAAATTGTTGAATGCTCTTATACTTGTCCGATGTGGGATTCCTGACACACCCCCCTCAGTCCAGAGCAGGACTGGACATCTGATAGATATATTAGGCAAAGGGACATAACCGGGCACTGCTCCAAACCATCGAGACAAATTGACTTGGCTCTGATACCATGTTAGAAGTACCTAACTCATCCCCAAAAGCTAGCTTAAGAGAAGGAGGTTTGCACACTATTATAAATTCTTGAATGCCTTTATAGTTGTCCGATGTAGGATTCCTGACACAGGCAGGCACATAGCAGTAGTAATAATGTAATAACATCATAGATGAACGAACCAGTAGTATAAATATCCTCATCTTCAGCATCATATTCTTAAGTGCTCCAATTCCAAAGCCAGAACCAACCTTTCCTGCTGATGATTCAAATGATGAGTAGAATCAATCTCAAGATAAGTTCTTCAAATTCATGCAGGAAGGATGGTAAAGAAGATCATAATAGCATATAGAAAATGGAACCATAAAACACAAATTTGTCAGATAAAATAACATACATTTCAAACCAAACAGACTATCTTTTATTGATAAAACTTTTCTCTCGCCTGTCTCCTTCCCTGATACACGTGATCTTTTTTTCTAACAGAAAACAGGGCCTAAATTCAGGGGGATAAAAAAAAGAAACATAAATAAAATACATTTCATTCAAGAACCAGATACCTCTAAACTCAGGAGCATGTTTATAGGGATCATACCCAAAGCCGTACATGTCCTGCTTAGGGTTAAGCACATAAACCTGAAGTTGAAAGAAATGTAATAGGCCTGTTTATATTGCAAACACTATCAAGAACTACTCAAATATCTAAACCATTATAGAAGATAAATGTAGAAAATTAGCTATTACAAGATTTCATAATAAGAATCACCACACTCCACACCCAACCATTTCTATCTCAAGTACAAATCATGTGAAGTTGTTTAAGTAAGACATAAAGGCATAAGTGCACACAATGAACAGAATGTTCACTCGTTACCTGATTCTAGTAAAATCCAAACAATTCATAACAACAATTAAAAAAAACCCAGTGAAAGTGTTGCTGATATGTAGGGTTTGGAGAGATTCAATAATACACAACATGACCTCTAATTAGTAGAGAGGTTGTTTCCGATAGACTCGCATAAAAAAAAAGAAAAAAAGATATTTAAGTAATATATATATATATATATATATATATTAAAATGATAAAATAATAATAACTAACATTAAAATAAAAATAAAAATAAAATGGACATAAAAATAATTATAAATAAATAAGTATAAATAAAAATATTAAAATAAATAATACAATAAATATAAAACAAGGAAAGAATAAAAAAAGACAAATACATAAACAAAAAAAAGTAACTAAATCAAATAAATCATTACAATAAAACATTTAAGTAAGAAAATGTTAACTAAATAACTAAGAAAGAAGTATTACATATTAAATGTTTAGGCTAAATAAAAAACATAACATTCAAAAGAAAATGTTTAAAAGACTTGTAAGAAAAAGTAAGAACTTTTTATGTAAGATGATTTACACGTATCCTAGTACATCAAAGTTTTCTATTGAGTAAGTTCTAGCAGAGTCATATCATTTTTTATCGCCTTTTCTCTGTTCTCCTTATGGTCCCTAAGTAGAATCTTCTCGCTCCTTCTCACTGGAGTATCAGGGTGTCTTCTCTTAACATGCCTAAATCACCTAAGCCTTGTTTCTCTTAATTTTTCATCAATATTAGTCATATTTAATTTGTCTCTTATCATTACATTACTAATTTTATATCTTCTAGTAAGGTTGCATATCTAACAGAACATACTCATCTCCACCATCATTAACTTATGATTATGCACCTTTTGATAGGCCAACACTTCGCTCTAAAGAACATGGTCAATCTAATCGCTAAAAGATGGAATTTACCTTTGAGCTTTAATAGTGTTTTAAAACTCCTAATGCACTTCTCCATGTAAGCTACCCTAATCTGATACGATGAACTTGTCTTCATTGATCTCTCTATTTCTTTGGATGATAAATCCTAAATACTTAAAACACTCTTTCTATGATATAACTTCTGAACCAATCTTTACCTCCAAATCAGAAGCCACCCTTTCACCAGAAAAGTTACACTCTAAATATTCAATCTTAGTTTTGCTCAATTTAAAGCCCTTCAACTCTAACGTATCTCTCCAAAGTTCTAACTTAACATTGATACCCTTTTTTGTCTCATCCACTAAAATAATGTCATCAACAAACAACAAGGTACATCTCCTTGGATATGCTTGGTGAGCTCATCCATCACTACTGCAAACAAAAAGAGGCTCAATGAAGAGCCTTGTTAGCCTAATATTGATAGAAAAATATTTTGTATCTCCTTCTATCGTCTTTACTCTAATCTTTACACCTACATACATATCCCTAATAAGTAACAACTCATATTTAGGTCATAAGAAGCCCTTCAACTTCTAAAAATCTCCACATGATTTCTCTAGGTATCCCATCATATGCCTTCTTTACGTCAACAAAAACCATGTGTAGGTTACATTATCTTTCCTTGTAATATTTCATTAATTTTCACTTGTTACGTGATTTTAGTAAAATGCAAACAATTCATGTTGGCAATAATTTAACAGGACATATGATATGTAAGATGCATTATTAGGGAAGAAAATATATAAAATCTCTTGATTAAAAAATAACTTCAGTAATGATCTTATTTAGGTCATATTCATCTTAGATAGGAAGTATTATTTTCATAAGTATATTTTTAGGCAAGGTATGTTAAACTATGTTAACAAATATCGGAGTTGATTTATATTTGTGCATTTAATTTTTCTAATTTTTGATTATGCTAGAAATGACTGCGGTAAAATCTGAAAGTTTGCGAAACTAATACACCCCTTTGGATTTTTCACAATTGAATAGATGTTTTGAAGCTAAAGAAGATGCAATGTGAAAAAACAAGGAATGTTTCAAAAATGCTACATATAGGATAAACATCAAAATGGAATTAATTTTAGAAATACAATCAACCAACAAACCACCTTGTTAAAGATGGAGCAAAAGGAATTCAAACATTGGGAGGCTTCTCGTAAGAGAGAAATAAGCATGCTTTTAAGGAAGTGTTATGGATTAATTAATTGAATATGAAGAAGATTTAAGGTCTTCAATCTTGGCTTATATTAAAAGTGGGAACTCCTCAATAACAAGAACCAAATTTGAAAATTAATATGTAAATTTATAAGATATGTCGTGATAGAAGCAATAGTAGCAAAATTTGAGATTGAGAAGTTCAATGGGAGTAATTTCTCATTGTGGAAGTTGAAGATAAAGGCAATTTTGAGGAAAGATAATTATCTGGCGGTCATCAGTGAATCGTCAGCTGGAGTCACAGATGAAAAGTGGAATGAGATAGATGAGAATGCTGTAGCTAATCTTCACCTAGCTTTAGCTGATGGAGTATTATCCAGCATAGAAGAAAAGAAGATTGTGAAGGAAATATGGGATCATCTCACAAAATTGTACGAGGTCAAATCACTCCATAATAAAATTTTCCTGAAAAGGAAACTATACACTTTATGCATGGCGGAATCCACTTCAGTGACGGAGCACTTAAATACTTTAAATACTCTATTTTCCCAATTCATATCATTAGGACACACAATAGAGATAAGTGAACGTGTAGAACTTCTACTCTAAAGTCTACCAGATTCGTATGATCAACTTACCATCAATTTAACAAACAACACAGACACTCTCGTCTTCGACAATATTGCAGCTGCTATTCTAGAATAAGAGAGTCAGTGCAAAAGTAAGAAAGACAGGCTGCCAAATTCGCAACAAGCGGAGGCCTTGGAGGTGACGAGAGGAAGATCAATAGAACGTGGCCTAAGTGGGATTTATAGTCATTGTAGATCAAAATTCAGGAGTAAGAAGAATTTCAAGTTCTATAATTATGGCAAGAAAGGCCACCTGAAGAAGGATTGTTGGAATCTGAATAAGAAAAATTTTGTTCCTCAAGGAAATGCTGCAAATACTTCAGATGATGGAGATGCAATGGTCTATGAAGCAGCAAAGACTATTGGAGGTAAGAGAAGATTTGTTGATCTATGGCTTCTCGATTCAGCAACTACTTTTCATATGACCTCTCGAAGAGAATGGTTCCATCAATATGAATATGTCTCTAGGGGATCTGTGTATAGCTGTAATGATCAAGCTTTGAAGATCTTTGGTATCGGCACCATCAAGTTAAAGATGTATGATGGGATAACTTAGATTGATGAAAAAGTGTGACATACGGAGGGCTTGAAGAATAATTTGTTGTCTATACGACAACTGGATGATCTTATTTTCATATTTGAGATTAAAAATAAGATCATGAAAATGATTAAAGGAGCACTAGTATTTATGAAAGCAGAGAAGATTGTTGCAAATATGTACATGCTGAAGGGAGTAACTTTACAAGAAGGAGAGGCATCTGTTGCGGTGACTAGTCAAGACCAAAATTTTGCAATGACGTGGCATAAAAAGCTTGGACATATATCAGAACAAGAAATGAAGATATTTGCAAAGAAGAATCTACTCCCAGGTCTTACAAAGGTATCACTACCCTTCTTTATGCATTGCATTGTGAGCAAGCAACATCGATTGAAGTTCAAGACATCAAAGTTCATAAGCAAAGAAAATCTAGAATTGATCAACTTTAATGTATGGCAAGCACCAATTACGCCCCTAGGAGGAGCAAATTTCTTTGTATCATTAATTGATGATTATTCGAGGATATGTTGTGTAACATCTCGTTACCCATGCTAGGGCTAGAATTGTGAATTTTGATAATTTGATGAGAAATTAGGAAAATGCACATCATGCATTATTAATTGTGACATGCACATTTTTGCACATTTATATGATTGTACATGCATTCCTTGAC
>JANITW010000007.1:28551532-28563346 GCA_027564335.1 Erythroxylum williamsii
AAATATATAAGATCTCTTGATTAAAAAGTAACTTCAATAATGTTCTTATTTAGGTCATAGTCATCTTAGTTACGAAGATAACATGTCAGAACAATTAGAAAAGATAACATGCAAGATAACAAGTCAGAACAATGAGAAAAGATCCTCACAGGAGTGCTTCTAGAAGACTGAAAATCATCATTGGCAGACTGAACCTCAACGTTTTCAAGGTCAATATCACCAGATTCGTAATCAGTGAACTGTCCTTTTGCATTATCAGAAGAAAATGCAAGCAAAGCTTTCCTAGCTTCTCTACGAGCATCTGCCAGACAAAAACAAAAACATATGATTGTAAGCTAAAACATTAGATTTCTAATACAATGGCCCTATGGAATGTTAAATTCCTATCAATATTTCTAAACTCAAGCTCCCACAAAAAAATCTTCTTCAATATAACTAAAGATGACTACTATTGCATGAAAATGGGACCTTCAATAAAAACTAGATGCAAAATTTTTATCATATGGGACCCAAAGCACAAATCAAAAAAGTAGAAAATTACCATAGAGTGAACTTGCACGAGAATCCTTAATTGAATGGCCATGTCTCCATCCCATTTTCAGTAGTAATGTTACACCTAACCAATAAGAAGATGTGAGGTTAAAGTGCTTAGCTAGTAAAAAAAATCCAAGAATAACACGATTACAGAGTCCGAACAAACCAATAGATTGTGCTGCCGGGAGAACTATCTCATCAGGAACAGGTCCAGGAATAACTGATTGCCTGCTAAACAAAGCAATAAAGAAATCTGAACTAACTCTCATAAAGACAAATATATCAAAATAAAAATGTATCAAGCTACCAAAAATGATAGTACTTTCATGTTAATGATTAAACTTATTATGTACGAAAATAATAGCCAAGTATCCTTTAATGTCCATAAACAAAAATTTGTAATAAAGTCACAACTATAGATTCTTTGGATTATAGGAATATAAAAGTTGACAACTCATTGACAAAATACAAACAACTTGCAGTTCTCACGTACGTTAACAACTTTAGAAACATGGTTATAGAGGTTGAGCTCCCTTACAATTTGACCTTTTATCATTGCAACCCTCATATTTTAAAATTTATAACTTACCCTCTTCTGGTATTGTTTAGCTAACACACAACCCTATTCGTTATATTTTGTTAGTTTACTATCCGTTTTTTAACCCAATACGATGTAGTATTAAAATTCTTAAACTCCAACATGACGCCAATTTGGGACTATGAATGGATGGCAACTAACAGAATGTGATGGAGGGAGGTTGTGTGTTAGATACCACAAGAGGGTAAGTAATAGTTCTTAAAATTCGAGGGTTGAAATGAAAAGAAACAAACTACAAGAAAGTCCTATATATTTAAGCCTTAGAAATATTATCATCCAAATAACTGAACTCTAAAGCTCACTGTGAACAAAAAATAACATGGTACAGTACACTTTGGGAAATCACTAAAAAAAAATTTGATACAACAGGAATAAGAGATAGGCACACAATAAGTTGGGTAATTGCACTTGTAAGTGATATAAAAAATGCTTCAATATGAGTCTAATATCATGAATATGCTATGACATGCACAGGTTAATGGGTTGACAAAGTCTTAAGGAGGTGCAGAAACATGCATAGAAACAAAAGAGAGATGGCTATCAGTAGTGGACATCTTGGAATGTTTTTATCCTTGTAAAAGAAAGTTAATTTCAGCTAGCATTGTGCATCCAGAATAGCACAACTTAACGCATGCCTCAGAGGGTAAAGCCTTGGCCATAACTTAAAAACTAGATGACAAACAGTCATCATGAAATTGTAAAATATGATAGAAATCATGGAACATCTAGGAACTCCTTCCATAAACATAATGGAAAACATAAAATAAGATTTTAATTTATCTTTCAAATCAACCAAACACGAAACTCAACAAACTGAGGTGGCATCACCATACACAAGGAAAAAATGGTAGCTGAATAGAATATCCTCCATGTATAACAATAAAAATATTGGAAGGGGTAAAGGCGATCATCAATAGGAAGCAATTTATCACATATTGTTTGGAAACCTGTGTTGTTGTTCTTTCTCGGCTTGTCTACGAGCAACTTCGGCAGCAGTGAATCCAAATGTATCAAACTGTGATGATGTACCCAATGATCTAGCTTCTAATTCCTGAAAGACTAAATCACATTAAAAAAGGATAAAACTCTAGTAATTAAAAGTCCATTCATTAGGATTGTAAGTGCATCATTATTTGCAACACCAAGATTAGAAGTTAAAAAATAAAGAGAGGCCACCAAGGAAACTCATTGACAACCATTATAATGAAAAGATATATCTGAAGAAACATATGGCTTATATATTTTGACAACTTGTCCATGAAGATATATGTTAACCACCCTAACCACAGAAACTGATGACTAAGGCATAAATGGTGATAATAAAGAAACGATTAATAATTTCCATAAATATTGGAGTGGTGGCATAACATTGGGATCATTATTTATTCAATATGTGTCACAGTATTCTTATTTACTGCTAAAAGGGTTGAAACACTCAATTAAAAATCCAGAAAACATAACAAATAAGATAAAACCATACTGCTCTCTCATCTTCATCTAAGAAGTTATGAATGCTTTGCTTTTTAACTTCAGCTCTGTTTTTCCTAGAAGATGTAAACGACGAGGGAGTCCAACCTGCAGCATGTTTCTCACAGATTAATCCAACGGCACCCATTCAGAAACATATTAGCAAGAGAAGCAATCTCAAATCACTGGATGAAAACCATACCCTCCTTTGACCCCACTGTATTATAATAACCAGCAGAGAATCCACCAGTAAATGCTCCATGGAATCTTCTGCGTCCTTCTTCATCTCTTACCTGAAAAAACATATTCCAAGAAACGAATGACAACTGAAAAACCAAACACAGAGATATCTAAATGGTAAGGAAACAAACCTCAGAATCTGCATTCCAATGCCGCCCAATTTAAGCAGCCAAACAATTAAAGCAGGTAAAATGAGCTTCTTACACTATAAACATTATCTTTTTTTAATAATTACAAATCATCAGGTTCAGTCACAATCAACTTCCACAAGCCCTTCAGTTTCTAATCAACCCAACAGAAAGGAAACGAAAAAGAAAAGGAATTAAGTATGATACCTCTTGTTTCCAAGACGGAAGACTCCGCAGGTTACCAGACGCCTCGGCGACAGCTTTCTTCCTGCGGCTGGTGAGCTCTTCCTCGCGCTCAATCGGTGTACCGTAGAACACGTAATCGTCTTCATCGGCATCCATTTTGTTGTGATTCAAAAATCAAAGCAGATCGAATATAGAAATTTTATTATCCAGTCCGAGGGTTTCGAGAGTGAAATTGGTCACAAAGAAGACTGGTGTCAGTGGTAGAATCCAGAGACGTAGGCTTCAGAAAGGTGAGCACCAAACGACATGACGTTCGATCTGGAAAACTCTCTCTCTCTCTCTTGAATTTTGCGTTATTATTTAAAATCAATTTGAAATCTGTATAATCATAAAATTACCAGAAAAAGACCTGTTAAAAATGGTTGTTATCTCAACCAAAGTGGATAATACGCTAACCAATTCCACTCACCCTTCACTTCGGTGCACTACACCAACGCAAGCCATTCGCACCCGACATCTTAGGTTCCAACAACGCGCCAAATAAGCGCGTGGAAAAAGGAAATAGGAAAACCGCTGATAGAGTGTTGGAATGGAATTATCGCCTGCGATCGAGACTTGCCTTTGTTAATGTGGAACACAAAAGCCAATCATCAACAAGACTTCTCTGATAAAATCCACATTAAATACATGCTATCATCGATCATGCCCTATCCCAGCCTCTTCCGTTCGATCCCTTACCCCAAGACTCCGATCTCCAATCGCTTCACGCGTTTTCTAAGCTCGTAGGCTCTTGCGATCTCCCTCCCCGCCGACTTGGTGAGTCGAATCTCTCGTAAATTTTGTCTTTACTGACCATGTTTGAGATCTGGCGCTTGTTGGTTTTGATTACACATGTATATATTATTTCTTTTTCTTAAATATGATTTTAGGTTTCGAAGGTTGAAGATGGAACCGATGGATATTGTGGGTAAATCGAAAGAGGATGCTTCTCTTCCTAAAGGTACTTTTCTACTAAAAATTCTTTACTTTTATGTGTATTTTATAAAAATTTCTTTTTGAGTTATTAATTGTCATTTTTTTTCTTTCTGCTAAAATTTCGAAGATTGAAGATTCTCGTCGAACTAATGAATTAGTGATTCTACTTTGGATAACTGTATTGGTTATGCAGACCGTTGAGTGAATTCACATGCTTGACGCTGTACTTGTATTGATATTCCTTCTTCTCAATCTCGCCACTTTGTTCATCTTCCATGTTGTTGTCTATTTACTGTCTGGATATTGACTTTTGGAAGGGCAGATGCACACATTACACCAACAAAATCTGAGTGATGGACCTACGTTATCGCCAGAGTGGGATAATGCTTATGATTCTGCTTTTGTGCTTAGAAATTGAAACCCTAGTGATATGTGTTAAATCCTGTGGATAAAGTTGGGATTGAAATACTTAAGCTTGCAGGTTTGTGGCATACCCGCAACTAAAGTCACGGGTAGCTTGTTCAGGGTTCTTGAAATTGCACTTTTAATGGGTGGAAATGGGCATTCTGCCGCTGGCAAATTCCTTAGCCCTTGGAACTTTTTAATTTGTACTAGTGTTGGTTGTGAGCTGTGTTGGATGCTTAACTGCACACCAAATAGAATTACTATATTTTATCATTGGTTGCTTATTGGAAACTATGCTGAATATTTTCTCCAGCAACTATGACGAAAATTATTAAAGAGATGTTGCCTCCTGATGTTCGTGTTGCAAGAGATGCTCAGGATCTTTTAATTGAATGTTGTGTAGGTGAGGTAATTCTGTTAATTTATGATATTTCTTACCTAACTCTAATTTAATGTTTTATCATAAAATTCAAGGTTATCTTCTTTATGTTGGTTTTATTTGGTACAGACCTATTGGTTGATAATTTGTTAATGCTCAAACAGTGGTTTGAGTACGGTTAAAAGGTTTTGTTTTTTATTATTCATGTAATGACATCTATCTCTTTTTGATTATAGATGTAATGATATCTATCTCTTTCATTGAGTAAAGAAAAGAGGGAGGTTAGCAGAGAGGAATCTTGGACGACCATTTTTTAGCTTTTTTAGCTATGATTGTACTGTTCTATTTGCTAATCATGAATCAGGGCTACTTGTTGGATTTGCATACACCTGAGAAAATTAACTCATATTTATTTAGTTCTGAAACTGTAACTCAACCTTATCAGTTACAGAATCCAGCCAGTTGTTTATTCTAAGTCTGTTGTTTGGCTCTTTGTTACATTTGCCATCCTTACTTATTGCTATTTTGTCACATTTGTGCAAGTGCAAACAATGTCATTATGCATTTTGTGGAGATGAAAAGCTCTCCAATGTTGCTATTCTGAAACCCGTAAGGTTTAGGGTGCGAATTTTTCGTGTTTTTCTTTCGTGTTTGATGATCACTTTCAGTTCACTTTTATGCAAAGAAGTCAATGGTTCTTGCTATTTGTTGGCAATTTATCTTAATAGTAACAGAATAAACTTTCTTTATTTCAGAATTTATAAACCTCGTTTCATCAGAGTCCAATGAAGTGTGCAGCAGAGAGGATAAGCGCACAATTGCCCCTGAGCATGTGTTGAAGGCTTTAGATGTATTTGATCTTCTGCCCTTTTCTTCTTTTTTTTCTGAATTTATGATGTGTGGGCCTCCTAATTTCCATGTTGCATGAATTTTAAATTATGAGACTAGCCACTCATAGGCCTGTTCTTTTCACATTCAACATATTTTAGATTGTAAGAATGTAGGAAACCAATTCATGAGAAATTATGCAATTCATGCTTTCCTTTTGTTTTTTTCCCTTTGTTTTTGGATGATTCGATCAAATTTTTTTTCTACAGATCTGATATTTTAGACACAGGAAAAAAGTTTAATTGCAAGTTCAGATTGTAGTCATCATCTTTGTAGTTGTATAGCTTCTATGGTAGATTAACTACCTAGGTTTTAGCTTGGCGACTAGGTAAGTGGTAATATCTCTTCTTAATCACAAACTTTGTTAGATGCATGTGATGAGGGATTTTTAAATATTTGCACTTTTCAATATATATATTTACAAAGATATTTATGGTATAATAGCTTTTGGTCCTCTTTTGAGGAAACGTCACCTAACAAATATTAATTTACTGTTAACTACAATGTTATTTTTGTCCAATGTCGTAAACTGTGATGTTTTCTCATGAAATCAGAAGCTTTGTCTTTCCATGTTCATCTCGTTGTTGTATAAAGTTACTATTTTTCAATCCACAAACAGCTCAATCAATTTGTTTTGTTTCACAGAAGCCAAATTTGGAGCTCATCATGTTACATGTGTGCATTTAACTGCATATTAGAAATTGAGATTATCCACTCTGTTTTCTTGCTTCTGATACAACTATTTACTTCTGTGTATCTGCACCTTTGGACTGATTTCGTTTTTGGTAAATCAGGTTCTTGGATTTGGAGAGTACATTAACGAGGTTTATTCAGCATATGAACAGCACAGGCTTGAGACTATGGTAACTCAAAAAGTATATTAATGGCCTTATGAATTTTTGTGCTACAAGAGATTAGAAAATGGATAAGAGCTTCACATTACAATCGAGAATGTGCCTTCTCATTTTTATTTACCTAATAAGAATAGTGAAACAGCTATTGAGAGGCTTGGTTCCTCGTTGTTATGTTTGACATTGTTAATTTTCAAGCAGTTTTGGAAATTGACTGTTCGGAAGTTGATACAATTTAACTGAGCTTCTTACTTTTGTGTTGTTGCCTTCCAGCAGGACTCTTTGAGAGGTGGTAAATGGAATAATGGAGTGGAAATGACAGAGGAAGAAGCAGCAGCAGAGCAGCAGAGGATGTTTGCTGAGGCGCGTGCCAGAATGAACGGGGGAACTATTCCCCCCAAGCAGCAGCCAGAGACTGATCAAAGTTTAGAGAGCTAACCTTTAGGCCATAATGAAAATGATTTTAGAAATGATAGGCAAACATCCTTGTTTTTTTTTTCCTTTTCTTTGCCTCTAACGTCCGTTTACTTAGATAATGTACAAAAGTTATTTGACGAGTGCACTGCCTTAAGCTGTGGATCGTTGTCTATATAAGTTGTATGTAAAATTAGTGCAAGTTTGTCAAATCTCTGCCATTAAGTTAGAACACTACTTAGTATATACCCTATTGTTTGTACTTTGTACCATTAACTTGATCCCAAAACAAAAAATTATCACTTTTTCTGGTTATCCGTTGCAAATATTGTTTGGTCTTGTTTGTGAATAATTGATCCGAAGACAAACAGCTCCTGTCATGTTGTACGGACTATATTATCTAGACACTGCTCTGATAATACAGGTTTCTTAGCAGCATGACGATAGTGACGCTTCAAAGTCGTGAAACCATACGAAAGAGATGGAGTCATACATTGGCCGGGCCACGAAAACGCAGAGGAGAGGTGTCAGATGGAAAGAAGGCGAAATGGGGACTATTCCTACAATCTTACTCTTTCGGACCCAACAAAGCCCTGGAGCACCTGATAAACTGGGCAGGCATTGGTTTGGTGATGTGAGCATGTCTGATTCCGAATGTGAAAGGTGACGGCTTTGCTTATGGTTTGTTGCGTAACTTTACCAGTTGCCATGCTCATGGGAATTCTAAGTCAAAACGCTAAATGAGGCAGTCAAGCTAAATCCGTCTCTCCTTCTCCCTCCTGGCACTATAGAAAGTGAAACCACAACCTTGTTGTCCCCTTAAGATTCCTCTCTTTTCTTTTTCTTTCAAAGCCCAAGACATTGGGTGGGGCACACTATGTTTCTTTGTCAGGATTCTCTCTGTCACCGTAACAACAAGGGGCTTGGAAACAAAGAATTAAACTTGAAGCCCCACAATCAATTAAAGACTACTACCCACCATCTATAAGGACTAGTCTTCTTCTTGGTTTTATTATGCACTCATGGCTCAAGATGACTCGTCCAAGAGACACTTCCACTGGACCAAAAAGGTTGGAACTGAAGACGATGAACAACCTCAAACCTTCAAGCCTCCACCAGAGGACAACAAAATGGAAAATCCTAACAAATCCCATGTCCCTATCCAGACCCCAAAGAAGAGACTTCCTACTGTGGCGGTCGCTAGGCTTCGTTCAGTAATTGCAACCTTGGGCAGAAACCGAGCAAACCTCCAGGTCGGGCTTGGACGTCGAGTTGTAGGAACGCTTTTCGGGTCTCGGCGAGGTCACGTTCATTTTGCATTTCAAAGAGATCCCAACTCGCCGCCAGCTTTTCTCATTGAACTAGCCACCCCAATAAGCGGATTGGTTCGAGAAATGGCGTCTGGGTTGGTGAGAATCGCGTTGGAGTGTGACAAGCAGAAGGAAGAGGAAAAGAAAGGAGTGAGATTGCTGGAAGAGCCTATGTGGAGGACTTACTGCAACGGTAAGAAGAGTGGGTTCGCTACAAGAAGGGAATGTGGGCCTAAAGAATGGAATGTGCTGAAAGCTGTGGAGCCTATTTCAATGGGTGCAGGTGTTTTGCCTGCAAGTGCAACTGAGACTGGAGGTGATGGTGAACTCATGTACATGAGGGCTAAATTTGAGAGGATTGTTGGGTCCAGAGATTCTGAGGCTTTCTACATGACCAATCCTGACAGCAATGGAGCACCTGAGCTCAGCATCTACTTGCTCAGAGTCTGAGCTCTTTTTTTTTTCCCCTTAAAGGAGTAATTAAGCTGGTTAGAATTGGGTTGGCCAGCTCCATGAAAATGGATGTCAAGCTCTTTCCAAGTTGGATGTTTGTTTTTGAGAAATTTGGGGTGGTTACTTGTATTTTGTTAGGTTTTAGGTGGAGTGGGGGCATACAGTAGAACACGATGAACACATGGTGGGGTTAAGAAGTAGTATGTATATGCATAGAGTTATCTTTCCTTCGATCAGGCAAAGGAATCGATGATCGTCTTCTCATTTCTTCCATCTTTCCGGCCGTTCTCAGTTCTTATTTTATTATAATAACAATGATATTAGGAATTTGAGATGGCCACCTGTGGATCTTCGTGGGATAATTCAAGCATGATCCAATATCTGAGTTTAAAGTAAATCATCCCAACATCAACATCTTAATTAATTTGTTGATTAAAAAATTGGTTTTTGTTTTAATCTCAATCTCTACGGAAACAACTAAAAGGTGCAGTGTCCAAAAACAATGATGTGTGGATTGATTGATCCCAAGAACTATAAATGAATCCTAATCATAGAAGTCATCAAAAGCAAAAGAATTAACCCTTTGTCATTTGTTGACTGCTTTTCTTCTCTGTCATCTTCTTCTACTTCTTCTTCTTCTTCTTCTTTGGTCACCTCTCCTCTCCCACTTTCATGGCCTTTAGAGAGAGAAAAAGAAAAGGTGGGAGTTTGGACAAAAACAGTCCATTTTGCTCAAACCTCGAGGTTAATCTACTCAACAAGGGAACGTTAAAGTGGCGGTAGAGGCCACCATCGCCTTTGTGCCATTATTACTCCGCCGAATTGCAAACGGCCCCTGTAGAGTTGGCTACTTTTTCTACTACTACCCATCGGCTTTAGCTTTATACTTGTCCAATTGTTGAAGAAATCAAAAGGTTTAACAGTAACACCCACTCATATGAATCTCCACCCACATGTAGCTTTGTTACAGGATAATATCAACATTAGTATCGCTCTATAACCCAATGATCGGTCTCGAAATGGATTAAACAATGCAGTATGTATATCCCACTGATATGATAATGATAGAAGCAATAATGCTGGAAGACTGGATTACGAGCTAAAGCATAAATGAAAAAGGAAGAGGAAGTACATGATCTCTAGTTTTTAGGTATGCTGTATAAATTAATGAGAAGTTTATACCAGAGGAAGCATCTAATGATGATGATGAGCTTAACTGGCTCATGTTTAATAACGAGATAATCATTCACTTGCATAAACTTAAATGAACAAATCAGGGATAGATCGCTAAGCTGATGAAATTATATAAGAATCACACAACACAATGATTGCAAGTATTTGATGATATGACCCCCCACCATTCACATTCAGATTTTATATACATATGTTATCTTTTACCACAACGCATATCAATAAGCCAAAGTGTGAAGCTAGCTTTCATCCTCTCATTCATAAAGACTAAATTCCATTACAGTCATCCAACTTTTGGAAGACATTGAAATGAGGACGAGGATTACTGCAGGTTTCTAGGATATGTCGTCAAATATGCTGTGCATGTACTGCGCAAGATATTTGTCCTTCTAAGTCAATAATGGCATACAGATTGTCAATGCTGCTTGAGAATTAGGTGCTAGAAAGCTTGTATAGTAATGGAAACAACTTTGTCGCTCAAAGTTATCACTTTCCGTCAATCTGAAGGAAACAAGGAGTCTTTCGCTATACTTGACCACTCCTCCCGCTTTTACGTGGAGAGCAAAAAGAAAAGGGTTAGGAAAAAAAAAAAAGCCATCCTATTTTGTAAAAAAGAATTGAGGTGAATTGATAAGGGGCTCTTTTGATTTAAGTGATATTGTAGATTCGAACCACCCTTATGTATGTAGTCGTTTAAAACTTAGAATCAGAACTTTGCTTCCCGCAAGGGACCTACCTGGCTCGAGTAGGGATTAGTCTAAAAGTGAATGGTTTAAAGGTACCTTCCTATAATTGGAACCTTCTTAAGACACCACATGGGTAACTAAAAAAAGAATTCATTTAATGAATCAACAAATAATGATTACTATCAATATTTTAAAAATCAAATAGGAAATTAAACCTATAAGATAAGACGTTTAAATTTTAAAAAGTTTAACTGGTATTAAACTGTAGTTAAAATTTGAATAAAATTAAGAAATTTAAAATTTAATTGAAAGAGAATATCCTTAATTATCAAAAAAATTGAAGTTTAATTAAAAAGAAATTATCAAAAGAAAATTAATTAATTAATTTTAGTTTATAAAAGCTTACTCATTAATAAAAATGACTAATTAATCAATAAATAAGTAATTTTTAAAAAACAAGAGTTATTAAAATAAATTGAACTAAAAATTTAAAAATTAAACTGAAAAATTATAAATTTCAAATTTTTTTACGACCGAACCAAATTTATTATAATTACATTTGAATGAATCAGGTAATGGTTTGGAAATTAAACAAAATTTACAATAATTTTTTAAATGTGTAAAATCCTGACTTGTACTTCTCGATGTCCCAAAATCATTGATGGCAGCATGTAGCACTCATGACATGCTACGACATTAATAGATTCATTGATGGTGGCACATAAGTCACGTGTGACTTGTCATGATATTCATAGATTCACGTAGGAAACGTTGTGATATGCGTATATTTATGTATTAAAATCCAATGCCTCTTGCCGCTTGAAACCATATTTTCCTCAAGTTTCTTGTGTAATCCTTATTTTGGGGAACAGGTAATATTACCAGGCATGGAAATGTAGGATACAAGTGTTAGGACAATTTTGTAATTTTTTATAAAATTGTGTTGAGTTTGGCTCTTTGTTGTCTCATATTGGTTGGGGACAACATTTGGGGCAAGACTCTTTCCTATATAAGGAGGTGGCTACCTCCTTATTTAGTACACCAAACTAAGTCAAAGATTTGTAGTACAAATTTGACTCTAGTTAAATTCCTCTTTTGAGGTGTGAGTT
>JANITW010000007.1:28572548-28585648 GCA_027564335.1 Erythroxylum williamsii
ATAATAATAATAATAATAATAATAATAATAATAATAATAATAATAATAACATTGAATTACATTAACAAGTCTTATTATATACTACAGGGGCATTTTTGTCATTGATACTATTTTTTGTTCTGAAGACGGCAATCAAACACATTTTTGTACTCAGGACGAGGACAATAATCTCTGTTATGTCCACTGTAACCAAACATCTCCCTGTCTTCAATTCTTGTTCTGTTTTGTCCTGTCCTGTTCCGTCTAGTTCCGTCTTTGCATGCTGCAGACACTAACCAAATGCAGCTGGGATCATTTAGAGAGGCCAGAAAAAAGCAATAAAATTAAAAAAAAGAATGATAAGTTTGCAATGGTACAGAGCTGATACAACTAAAATCACCATGCCAATACAAACAGGAAGGCATAGGGCAAGGGAATTTATGGAAAGTCTTCGAACAAGAAGTTGGAATTCAGAATGCTCCATCCCAAATTTAGGATTGATATTTTTAAATTAATTTTTAAATATTTAATATGATGTGGCTTTAATAAATCATCGTGTCAGTTCCATTGTCTATGAATTTATTAACATGTCAATCTATATTAGCAATATTAATTGTGAGGTTAACAATATGTTATTTTTATGAAAATTAAATTTGAGATATTTTATTGTTATTTTTTAAAATTTAAATTAGTATTATAAAATAAAGTAAAATTTAAAATTTTTTAGATAATTTATCCTCGATAGTAAGGTATATTATTATATATAATTTATTATTTTCAATTATAAAAAAGATATCAATTCATCATTCATAATAGTTAATTTCTTTATAATTATTAAAAATGAGTAATAAAAATGAATTGATATTTTATATTTTAAATATTTATTATTGTTGTTATTATTATCATTGCACTTTTAAAATATAAGGCAATGTAATGGGCCGATCCTTCTCATAAATTAGACGGATCAAGATAATGGCCCGACCCAAGGAAAGAGTAACTCGGTTCTGCCGGGGTTTAAGAGGGAATCAATTGCAAACCAAAACCCTAAAAACACGAAGCATTCAATTGAGTATACCTCAAAAAGCGCTTCTGCTCACGTTCAGCCACGAACAACGGGAGTTTGCCGTTGTCTCGCCATGACCGAAATAGAGGATAAGCATCCAAAAGCATCACTAGAAGGCGAGATGTCGGCAAAGAAAAGGAAGCGGAAGCGAAGCAGAGCAAAGCAAGTTACTGCTGCGGCGGCGGAGCAAAACGTTCATTATAATCATAATCAGATTGGAGAAGATGATGATGATGATGGTGATGATGTAGGTGAAGTAGATGAGAGGTTAGTTGAGATGCAGACGCAAAATAGTAAGAAGAAAAATATGAAGAAGGGGAAAAAGATGAAGAAAGAAGAGAATAAGAGTGGAGATAAAGAAGAAGAAGAAGGAAAAGAAGAAGAAGAAGAAGAAGGAGAACAGGGGGAGGGAGAGGAGAATATGGAAGAGAAGAAGGATAAGGCGAAGAGTGGGAGTGGTATAATGAGTTCTGATACATTTGACTCTTTGGGATTATCTGAGCCTACTCTCAAGGCTATCAAGGAGATGGGTTTTGAGTATTTGACTCAGGTATTAATTTTACTATTGGCGTCTTGAATTATTGTTTTCATCTCTCTTATGTTGGACATTGATTGATTGAAATGCGTATGACTATTTTATGTTCATCCGAATAGAAGCCGAAAAGGGCAATGGAGTTTTTGTAGAAATCCTGTATGTGCTGATTCTATTGCTTTAATCGGACATATACTTTTCAAAGATCACTTATGTAGCGTTTTCACTTGAAAAAGTATCTTACAGTTGTCACGCCATTATGAATGCAGATTCAATCTAGAGCTATTCCTCCACTTTTAATTGGCAAAGATGTTCTTGGTGCTGCGAGGACTGGCTCTGGTAAAACACTTGCTTTTCTGATCCCTGCCGTTGAGTTGTTATACAATGTTCGTTTCACTCCTCGTAATGGGACGGGTGTTGTTGTTATCTGCCCAACAAGAGAACTTGCCATACAGGTAAACCCTATCACAAATTGATTTTCAGTTACGTTGCTTGTTCTCTAGTGTTAGCGTAACCCGGCATCAAGTCCTCTCAGTAGCAACATTTAAAATGTAATCTTGTGGGGGTAGTCTGTTGTCCAAGATACCTTACTAATGCTCTTTTCTTGCTGAATCTTTTTAAACATGAAATATTTGTTTCTTTTAATTACTATTTATGTTCAGAAAAGATGAATGAGTGGTCAATGTAGTTTAGCGCTTGCGAATTTGGTTATATTGTTGCCTACTTAATCTTTTTCAACTTCTATGTTATTTATGCATAGCAAGCTGGGTGTTTGATGTTATTTACGGCATTTTATGTGATTATCTTCGGAATTTACAGAGAATTCTTGCCATCTTAGTGATTGCTAAAGTTCCAATAACATTATATTTTGTATGTTCAATATGGCAATGAACCAAAAAAGGTTCCTATATTGTGGGGTTTTGGGTGAACCAAGTGGCTGAGCATTTTGCTAATGTTTTGCTTATTGGAGCTAATAAATTCTAAGATTGAAGCCATGAGTTTAAAGTTTGAAATTTATTTGCAAAAGGATTTAGTGAAAAGGTCGGCCAATTGGTCGCTGCGCGCGCATTGTGTGTCATTGCCCGATGTCCCGCCTCTATTTGTCTAGACGTAATCCAAGTGGGTTCAAGTGCCTGCAGAGCATATTTACCGAAAATTTGAATAGTTTGGCTAGTTTCACATACTTTGGTTTCAGTGCATTGAAAAAAATGCCACGGTGGAACAATTTTGCTGTTGCTCCAAAGCTCATTCTTACTATCTTGTTTTGAATTTCAAAGTATATATTCTGTTGACCTTGTTTGGTGGGATATCTGTTTGCTTTTGCATTACTAAAAAGTGATTAACCATTGAATGCCTAAACAAGGTAAAGAACTTTTGAAAAGACTGTGACAGCTTCAGTGATGAAAATTTCTTGACCCATTAATTATCATTTTTTAAATTTCCAGTATGGCATGTCTTGTATATTCAAGTTGCAATTTATTGGACTAATTTATGGTGTTAATAATGCAGACTCATGCTGTGGCCACAGACCTTCTTAAGTATCATTCTCAGACACTAGGGCTGGTAATTGGTGGTTCAGCTAGAAGGGGAGAAGCAGAACGTATTGTGAAAGGTGTGAATTTATTGGTTGCAACCCCGGGTCGACTTCTTGATCATCTCCAAAATACCAAGGGTTTTATATATAAGAACTTGAAGGTAACTTATTCACATACTTACTTTAGTTTGCTTATTATTTACCTCAAATTCTAAATGCAACTTATTTATCTTAAGGACTTGTATACAGAAACATTTATGTCATTTCCTGCCCAGTGTCCTATCATATTAAAAAAAAGAGTAAATTGGACGATGCCAGAAATATACATTATGTGTAAAACTTTGAAATTTTTGTTCAACTTGTAGTGTCTCATGATTGATGAAGCAGACAGAATATTGGAGGCTAACTTTGAAGAGGAAATGAAGCAAATTATCAAGATTTTGCCAAAGGTAAATTATGTTTTCATTTGACTTGTAGCTATGCTACTTTATTAGTAAAACATGATAGAGAAGATCTTTGCATTCATATGTTACTTTTGCATTTGAGGCTAAATTTGATCAATTAATGATTTCAATTTTGAGGCTAAAATTGATCAATTAATGATTTCAATTGGAATTATTAACATAACGTAATTTTTATGATATTTTCTTTATATATAAATCTGGACTCCTAATTCCTGGTTAAGATAATAGACCTGCATTTGATTCCATTTTTTCTTGATACGTTTGTGAGCTGAGCACCATAGCGGCATGTGATTGACTTGATTGATCTTTTTTGGGCTATTTTATCTTTTGGGCTATTTTATCCAAAGATTTGAAACAGGTTCCCGTCTATTAAACTTTCTGTTTGCATCAGATTGAGTATATCCTGGCCCAGATGGATTTTGAGAACCAAAACTTGAACAACAGGATGATCCCTTAATTCCATAGGCACAAGTATGCCTTGAGATCTGTCTGTTTTGCCATGCTTATAAACCCATTTGATGGATAATCATGTTAAGGATAGGTAATCATGATATGATGTTATGTTTAGCCAAATGAGGTCTGCCAATTAGAGCTTCCACCTATCAACTCTAGGGTAACTTTGTCTTCAAATTTGCTAAGCAGATTTAATTCTATAGCTTCCTTGTTAATCTGGTAGCCAGCAAATTTTATCAGACTTTTACATTATTTGTTGCTATTAATCTGCCTTTGTGAAAATGATTTTACCTGCAATAGCATTTTGTATTGTTAGACTACGCCATCGGAAAGAATTTCATGAGTAAGCTACTAAGCTACCTTATCTTGATTGAATTATGTGGCAAGTGCTTTGTTTTTTGGTTTTTGTGGCAGGTGAACTTTGGATGCAAATTAGTATTGTTGTTATTTTCTCTTATTAACCCTAGTTGTCATTCTAATATGTGAGTTGGATTCATTAAATTGCTACTGACATTGCCCCAATCGTGTATGCATGTTTCAATTTTTTTTTCCTCCGCTGATTGCAGTTAAGCTCAATGATAGGTATCTCAGATGTTACCAGAAGTTCTTGCATTTAATATCATTCTCTTGTGTTTATGATTTCCATAACGCTGTGGTATCATTTGAACTGACAGTTTGTCAATTTTAATGTAGAGTAGGCAAACTGCTTTATTTTCAGCTACCCAAACGAAGAAGGTATGTAAACAATTAAATTTCACTAGAATCAGCTTTTGTTTTCCAATTTTTCCCCCCTATCTGGTGCATAATGGTTTTGTTAACTTTGCAGGTGGAGGATCTTGCCCGTTTGTCTTTTCAGACAACTCCTATTTATATTGATGTTGATGATGGTAGAAAGAAGGTAAACTACAAAATTGGTTATAGTTACTAAATGCATGCATCATTAGTTTTGTGGGAAAGAATATATAAATGCTCACTCCTGCTACCTCACAAGACACACAAATTCTGATTCTTTCTTAGTCATACTAAGCAATATGATGGGTTTCACAGGTAACAAATGAAGGTCTGCAGCAAGGGTATTGTGTGGTGCCATCTGCAAAGAGATTTATTCTTCTTTACTCCTTCTTGAAGAGGAATTTGTCAAAGAAAGTGATGGTCTTTTTTTCTTCATGCAATTCGGTCAAGTTTCATTCTGAACTTCTTAGATACATTCAAGTGGAATGCCTTGATATCCATGGTAAACAAAAACAGCAAAAAAGGACGTCCACATTCTTTGATTTCTGTAAACGAGATAAAGGGATATTGCTTTGTACCGATGTTGCAGCTCGTGGACTTGATATCCCTGCAGTGGTATGTCTCTTGTTGCAAGTTTAATTTGATCTATTTTTCAAGCCCATGCAAATACTTGATGAGTGTTTTCTAGATGAATGTATCAAATGTTGTGAAACCCAAGCTATTGTGGATCAGTTCCTAATGAACAATAATTCCTGGAATAAGAAATATGGAGTGGGAAGAGCACTCTCATACTGTAGACCATCCTTGGACCTCTTGTTTGCTGGTGGAAAATAGCTCTCTCTAGAAGAGTTTAACATGGTTGTCAGTTCACGGCTATCAAATTTCAGAAATTTTAGCAGAGTTTAACATGGTTGTCAGTTCACGGCTATCAAATTTCAGAAATTTTAGCAGGCAGATCATAAGAAACTTAGAGGGGCTTTTGGAAGAATAATTTTTGATCAAGGATTCATTAGTTGCTTTGTTTAAAACAGAATAATCTGATAGTCCAATTGGTTGTGTTGAGAATCTTGTCAGGCAGATTGTCTTCTCTAATGAATTGGCTAATATGGGTCCTATGTTCTCTCTTTGCTTTGCTTGTAGGACTGGATTGTGCAGTATGATCCTCCTGATGAACCCAAGGTACACACCTTTGCCCCTTTATTATGTTAAAATTATTTGTTTGTTATTACTCTTATTCATGTCCTCCGTATTTTGAATCAGGAGTACATTCATCGTGTTGGTCGAACAGCCAGAGGGGAAGGTGCAAGAGGAAATGCACTGCTATTTTTGATTCCAGAAGAGCTGCAATTTCTGCGTTACCTGAAGGTTCATTACATTGATTATTGCTTCTAAATTTTCTGAGTGTCACACACTCCTATCGGATCATCCTTGCTTTCAGGGAATTTCTTTCATTATGTGCATGAATTATACAGTAAGTTCTTTTATAAAAACAAACTTATGTTCTTTATTCTAACTTAGTTTTCTGCTTCCAGGAGGCTAAAGTTCCTGTTAAGGAGTATGAATTTGATGCCAAGAAGTTGGCAAACGTGCAGTCTCATTTGGTATGTTAATGCATTCGCATTGTTGTATATCTTCCCAATAACAAATCTGAAGGACAATGGGTGGACCCTATCATTTTGTTACAGGAAAAGTTGGTGGCAAACAACTATTATCTCAACAAGTCAGCTAAAGATGCATACCGATCCTACATTCTAGCATATAATTCACACTCTATGAAAGACATCTTTAATGTTCATCGACTCAATCTGCAGGTATCATTTTTACTGGTGGATTTTAGACACAGAGCGATTTATACACTTTATTTAGAAATGCTAGTACTTATTTTGATGGAATGCCATGCCAGGTTCTTACATTCGGACCAGCAAATTGTAGAATCAAATTTGCTTGGCTAATTTGTGTATTTGTTTTTATTAACAATTGGCTAATTTACTTGGAGGCAAGAATTGCTTAAGGTGGCTTCTTTGTGACATACACTGAGTTATGACATGACGTTGTACTAATTGTATGGCAGGCTGTCGCTGCTTCATTTTGCTTTTCTTGCCCACCAAAGGTGAATCTGAATATAGACAGCAATGCTTCTAAATTCAGAAAGAAGAACAAAAAAACCCGTAATGGGTTCAGTGAAAGCAACCCTTACGGAAGGCAGGGACATGAAGGTGATCAACGACAGTTTGTTAGGTACTAACTGGATCAATTTCAGGTGTTGAGCAAACCAATTTTGCACGAGTTAAATTGTAAATTTAGCAGTTTCAGGATCTTGTATCTCTTTGCAACTCCTTTTTTACATGGTTAATTATTTTGACAGCTACAGTTGGTAAACACAATGTTTGATACTCTGATCACATCTTTATTGATAGTTTGATATGTTTCCCATTGATGGTTTCATACCTTGTCATTGCACAAATCTTCTTCTGAGGCTTGCGAGTCTGCTATTGTCCAAGCAAAGGTTTTCTGCCTGTAGGGGTAGCCACTAATTACGGATTGAAAGAGAGGGACCTTTGTCTGAAATTTAATCTCTTGCTAAAAAGTTACTCCAAAGAACAATGTTGGTAGGCGAAGGTTGCTGAACTTATGTGGCCTCAGTTTAATCTTTTCTGTGATATAGCTTACTTTTAAAGTTGGTATAAATCCCTCTAAAAGTAGGAGTGGAAGTGAAAATTTTGCTGAACGTGAAGCATGTCAACCACTAATTCGTACCATTCTAAAGTTCTTGAACTTTTGAAGTCTCGTTTTTGTAGTAGACCAATTCGTTAAGATTTTGTCAAACCATTTTTTATTAATATAATGACTGAGTTCTTATTGCCGCCCGCACTATTGAGTCTGCTACTACTTCTTTTGGTACCAATAATTAAAAATTGTTTTCTTCTCTTTGCTGCATTAAAAACTAAATTACAAATTTCTTTATATTTATTCGGATCTTTTCTGTTTCGTCGATTTTGTTCGGATCTTCCTTTTCTTTCAAAAATAGGGAAGAAGCAGGATTTTTTTTCAGTTGATGCCTCTTGTTTTTGTTTAGTCCCCTTTGTTTCGAAAGTAATTTCTATTTCTACATCTTATTCTTCCTCCCTTTCTCCTGTTTATGAGGTTTCTTGCAATCTTTTAGAAAAAATGGGTGACAAGAAGTATTGAATGAAAGTTACAATTAACGAATCACAATTTAAAGCCAAACTCATAAAGCTATGTTATCATTTCTTTTATTAATCTCCTCTCTTAGCAAATGAGAGCACTCAGTACGTAATGAAGAGGATTTGAAGTCGCTGCTAATTAACAAGACACGAGGATTGCAAAAAATGCAAAGCGAGAGCGGCGATTAGCATGATAATAACAGGAGGCATTACATGACTAGCTGAACTGCTACTATGATTTTCAGTAGAGTTTTGATCATTTGAACGTGTAGCAGCAGCACTTGGGTTTTGAAGTTCCAAGACTTTGATGACCATTCTCTGCCCTTTTTCGCAATGCCCTGACACCCCAGGACGTGATCCTTTGGCCCGTGAATCCTGTACCAATCATGTTTTAACTCATCTCAATCATCCATTTTGTGGGACATTGACACCCCAAGATGTGATCCTCTTACTCGTGAACCCTATACCAATCCTGTCCTAACTTATCTCAACCATCTATTTACGTGGGTCTTACATAAATAGATGGTTGAGATGAGTTGGGACAAGGTTAGTATAGGGTTCATAGGCCAGAGGATCTGAGGGGCTGACACCCCACTTACGAAATAGAGAAACCTGTTCTATTCAACTTGAAGATTGTTTCACCATCATTAGTGAAGAATGTGGGATGTGAACACACATTTCTGGTACTTCTTTTCGCTGCTCACCGCCATCACCGAATCTTTGTTATAACTGCTCCACTAGTAACTGTCATCCCCTGCAAAAAATACAAGTTATTTCGTCTTGTACCTTTCATTATCACAAGTGTCCCGTATACAGCTTTAAGAATTCTACCATCTATGGTGATCTTGATACCTTTGGATTCCAATGCTCCTAATGAGATAAGATTTTTCTTTATATCCGATACATAATTAACATCACTCAATTCTCTGACTGTTTTATCGTGCATCTTTAAACAGATTTTGCCTATCCCTTGTGTTTTGCAGGCATTATTATTTCACATCAAAACAACTCCACCATCCAACTCCTGGAAGCTAGAGAACTATTCCCGAATGGGACACATATGATAAATGTAACCTAAATCCAAAATCCACTCCTTGTAGTGACCATCAGCAGATGAACTAGTCAAAGCAAACTCGAAATCATCATCTCCAGATTTTGCAACATTTGCTACAGAACCCACTTTCTCCTTCTCTTTGTTCTTCAATTTGGGATAGTCTTTCTTCCAATGACCCTTTTGGCAATAAAAGGCACATTCATCTTTAGCAGAAAACTTTCCTCGTGACTTTGAACGAGATTTTTCCCGCTTCTCATGTTTTCTTTCCTCTGTTCGTCCCCTCGCAGTGAGTGTCTCAGTTTGTAAATTGTGAGTCTTCAGTTCCTTCTTACGACACTCATAATTCACCAATGCTGTAGAAACCTTATGAAGTTTCACCTCGGATTTTTCATACAACAAAGTAGTTGTCAAATAATCATAATCATCAGGCAATGAATTTAACAAACATAGTGCCTCATTAGGATTTTTCACCTCAAGATTTGCTAAATTAGCAAGTATTTTATTATAATCATTTAGGTATTCGTGCATAGAAATACCTGGACGATACTGAAATCGGAAGAGTCGCTTCTTCAAGAAGAGCTAATTTTCTGCGCTTTTGGTCATATACTTTTTCTCTAATTTCGTCCGTAACTCCTTAGCAGAAGTTTCCTTCATATAAGGACAATTTAGCTCCTTATCAAGGAATGATCAAATAGAGGCACAAGGGTAGAGATTAATTCGTATCCGCTGCTTGTAATCTATATCTTTAGTTTATCTTCCAGAACCATATCCAACTCTTGTTGATACAATACATCTATAACTTCACACTGCCACATACCATAATTATTAAAGCCATTAAATTTATCAACCTCTAACCTTGTAGTAGTGATTGGATATCTATTGGATGTAGGTGTCGACAATGATGATATCGACTCCCTCTTAACTAACTCATCTTTATCTCCAGCCATCTACTCGTTACTATTCACAAATACGTACTGTTTGTAATCACTGTTCACTCAAACTGTAGTTTCGATACTATTCACAGCACTGTAGCACAGACTGTAGCACTATCACTGTTCACAGGGGCTATAGCACCAGCACTGTTGACAGGAACTGTAGCACTGACACTGTTCATGGGAACTGTAGGACCAATACTATTCACCGACACTATAGCACCGACGTTGTTCACTGATAGATTTTCACTCCTCCAACACCCCAGTCAAAAAAACTAGAGCTCTGATACCACTTATTGGGCGGAAACGTTAATAAATTTTGGAGTGAAAAATAAAACAACAAGAAGAACACCAAGATTTTTATACTGTTTCGACAATGCCTACGTCCAGTTTGGAGACAACCGAATATTACACTATAATCAATAACAACATACAATAGTATTTATCACTCAAAATCCTATAAGACTCAAATTAACCCAAGCTCACCTATTGCTACTAGAAAACAGAAAACAAAGAACTATATATATATACAAAAAAAAATTTCTCTCTCCCTCTAGAAATTTCTGCTCTCTCTCACTTCTAAAAAATTTTCTACTCTCTCACACTAGAAATCTTCTGTTCTCCTCTAACTTTCTTCTCTTCTATTGTTGTTGCTTCTCTTTTATAGAGAATTCAATAGGTGAAGGTGAAGGCCAGTTGTACTACCAAAAGCTACCAAAAAATAAGCTATCATTTCTGACTCAACAATCACCAAAAGCAAGCTACAATTTTTGACTTTGAGACAATACTCAACATATATATGTAACAAGCAACGGAAATTTAACCAAAACCATAAAATACCTCCAGTCATTGCCTCTCTACCAAAGAGCTGAATGTGTCTGTGAAGTTTGGAGCTTTTATCCTCTTCCTTAGCACAACGATGGTGTCACAGATGCGTGGGTGAAGATAAGGACCAAACCAAACTTGTTTTAAACCCACCAAACCTACTCAGTCTTTGGCCATCACAAAGACAAAGGGTTGGGTATATGGGCAACAAAAGATGCGGAAGTTACGAGTCATGATTAAATGGACGATATACATATGAGGTAGGTAAGGTTTGACTAAAAATCTTACATTCTCCCACTTGGTCCATTTAACCCAAAACCATAACACATAACAAGAAATCAAATATATGAATCATGACGATAGGTCCTCTGATAGTGAGTATTATCTTCTATGTATTATATATACAAAATTTCTCATTATTAGCCCTTCAGCTTAATGAATAAACCATATGTTTATTCTAGGTCCAAATTAAACGACTATTCTCAAAACCAATCAAAATATGTCTGCACAAAATTTATAAGAAAATATCAAATTGAAGAAGAGTTCCATTGAATCAACAAATATACAACAAAATCACATTGTGGAACCAAATCCTATGTACACTACGAGATCCTTAAATTGCTTAAGTGGCATGTCTTTAGTTAAAGGATCTGCAATCATCAAATCAGTGCTAATGTGCTCTATGAAAACTTTGTTTTCCTTTACACATTCTTTCATGGCTAAATACTTAATGTTGATATGCTTACTTTGACTTTAACTCTTGTTATTTTTAGTCATAAAGACTACAATGGAGTTGTCACAATAGAATTTTAACAACTTAGAAATTGAATCAACAACTCTAAGCCCATATATGAAACTCTTCAACCATACATCATGCGAGGTGGCCTCAAAACATGATACGAACTCAGTGAACTAGCAATCAGGGTCTGCTTGGCACTTCTCTAAGATACAGTTCCACCAGCTAGCATGAAAATATAATCAGATGTTGATTTCCTTGAATCAATGCAACCAGCAAAGTCTAAATCGAAGTATTCAACTACTTTCAAGTTCTCAGTTTTTCTGTACAAAAGCATGTAGTCATTTATGCCCTGAAGATATCTCATAGCCTTCTTTGTAGCTTTCCAATGATCAATACCTGGATTACTCTGATATCTTCCTAAC
Source organism: Erythroxylum williamsii (assembly GCA_027564335.1). Classification (NCBI taxonomy): domain Eukaryota; kingdom Viridiplantae; phylum Streptophyta; class Magnoliopsida; order Malpighiales; family Erythroxylaceae; genus Erythroxylum; species Erythroxylum williamsii. Next base: position 28,584,463 of record JANITW010000007.1, read on the forward strand.
ATTTCAATAGCATATGCAATGTCAGGTCGAGTGCAGACTTGAGCATACATAAAGCTTCCTACAACTAAAGCATATGGAATGTTCTTCATGTGTTCCCGCTCAAAGTCATTCTTCTTGCATTGATTTAAATTGAATATATCACCCTTAATTATGGGTGCTACGCTTGGTGCACAATCTTTCATCCGAAATCTCTTTAAAACCTTGTTGATATAGGTCTCTTGAGACAAACCTAAAATGCCTCGAGATCTTTCTCTATGGATCTTAATGCCAATGATATAAGATGCCTCACCCATATATTTCATATCAAAATTCTTTGAGAGAAATTGTTTCACTTCATATAGCAAACCCTTATCATTAGTCGCAAGCAAAATGTCATCCACATATAACACAAGAAAACAAGTCTTACTCCCACTGACCTTTTAGTATAAACACTAGTCCATTATATTCTCTTCAAATCTGAATGAATTGATAACCTTATGAAATTTTAAATACCAGTATCGGGAGGCTTGTTTTAACCCATATATGGATTTATTAAGCTTACAGACCAAATGCTCATCATCACTAGAGGAGAATCCTTCCTATTGTTTTATGTAAACCTCTTCCTCTAGTTCACCATTGAGGAACACTGTTTTCACATCCATTTGATGCAAATCAAGATCAAAATGAGCTACTAATGCCATGATTATATGAAGAGAATCTTTCTTTGATATAGGAGAAAATGTCTCCATGTAGTCGATTCCTTCCCTCTGAGTGAACCCTTTGGCGACAAGTCTTACTTTACGTCTCTCACTGTTGCCTCGTGAGTTTTTCTTTGTTTTAAATAACCATCTACATCCAATGGTTTTCACACCATTTGGCAACTCAATGAGATCCCAGACTTGATTAGATGCCATAGAATCCATCTCATCCTTCATAGCATTGTACCACAAGTCTGACTCCTTAGAACTCGTAACTTGCAAAAACGTTTTATGATCATTTTCGACTCTAACGTTATAATCTAAATTTTTTAGATACACTATGTAATCACTAGGTATTGCTGATGTAACACCCCACTCCCGAGTGACCCGAACCCGATATCGTTGGTGACATCCGAGTCCATGCCCCGCGAAGGTGGCGTACTACATCAGTCGGTCGGTAAAACTCGGTATACTTTTTTTTTGAACCATTCATTCCACGTTAGCGCGAC
>JANITW010000007.1:28587194-28598398 GCA_027564335.1 Erythroxylum williamsii
ATACTGAAATCGAAAGAGTCACTTCTTCAAGAAGAGTCGATTTTTTTCGCTCTTAGTCATATACTTTTCCTCTAATTTCGTCCATAACTCCTTAGCAGAAGTTTCCTTCTTATAAGGATATTACAGCTTCTTATTAATGAATGATCGAATAGAGGCACAAGCATGGAGATTAATTCGCGTCCACTGCTTGTCATCCATATCTTTAGGTTTATCTTCTAGAACCATATCCAACTCTTATTTATACAATACATCCACAACTTCACACTGTCACATACCAAAATTATTAGAGTCATTAAATTTATCAACCTCTAACCTTGTATTAGTGATTAGATGTCTATTGGACGTAGGTGTCGACGATGACGATATCGACTCCCTCTTAACGGGCTCGTCTTTAACTCCAGCCATCTACTTGTCACTGTTTACAAATACATACTGATACTATCACAACACTGTAGCACTGTCACTGTTCACAGGGACTGTAGCACCGACAATGTTTACCAGTACTGTTTACCGACACTGTTCACCTGTACTGTTTACTGACACTATTCACCAGTACTATTTATCGATACTGTTCACCGATACTATTCATCGACACTGTAGCTCTAACAGATTTTCACTCCTACAACACCTCAGTTGAAAAAATTGGAGCTCTGATACCACTTGTTGTGCAGAAACGTTAATAAATTTTGGAGTGAAAAATAAAACAATAACAAGAACACCAACATTTTTATACTGGTTCCGCAATGCCTACGTCCAATTTGGAGACAACTGAGTATTTCACTATAATCAATTAGAGCACACAATAGTGTTTATCACTCAATTTTTCAAAAGATCCAAATTAACCCAAGCTTACCTACGTTTACTAGAAAGAGATAACAAAAAATATAAATATTATTTTTCTCTCTCTCTCTCTCCAGAACTCTCTCCTTTCTCTCGAATTATTTTGCTCTTCCTCACTTTTGAAAAACTTCTCTACTCGCTCACACTAAACAACTTCTACTCTCTTCTCCTTGACATCTTTTTCGTTGTGCTTCTCTTTTATAGAGAATTCAATGGGTGTGAAAGCTAGCTGCACCACCAAAATCCACTGAAAACAAGCCACCATTCTTAACTCAACAGTCACCAAAAGCAAGCTTCAATTTCTGACTTTGAGAAGTTAAGATTTCTAACTTGAAGAAGTTAAGATTTTTGACTTAAAGACAATTCTCAACAATACAGAGTCAAGTACAAGAATGATGATATTGTGGATAGATTCAAGGCTCGCTTAGTAGCAAAAGGTTTTTATCAAGTCGAAGGGAAAGATTACTATGACAGTTTTTCACCTGTTGCTAAAGTAGTGATGATCAGAACATTTCTTGCTATAGCAGCAACAAAGGCATGACGTTTGCATCAATTGGATATCAACAATGCATTTTTACATGACTTTTTAGATGAAGAGATTTATATGGAATCTCTACCAAGTTATATAAAAGCATTTAATGGAAAAGTTTGCAGATCAAGAAAATCATTGTATGGCCTCAAACAAGCGTCGAGATAGTGGAATCGAGAATTTTTTCAATATCTTCATCAGTTTGGTTTTCAATAATCTGCTCATGATAATTGTTTATAAGTCAAAGGAACATGTCAAAGTTTCTTAGTTCTAATAATTTATGTAGACGATATTCTTCTTATAGGTGCTTCAGAAGATGATATTTTTGCCATCAAATAGTTTCTTCATCAAAAGTTTACTATCAAGGATTTAGGCTTTCCAAAATACTTCTTTGGGTTAGAGATTGCTCGGTCATCTAAAGGAATATATATTAATAAGAGAAAATATATTCTTGATATTCTGGAAGATGTTAGTCTAGCAGGTGCAAAGGCTAAACAAACTCCTCTTCCAAAGTCATAATTTTCTAGTTAAAAATGCTTCATTACTTGTAGATTCAGTGTTATATCAAAGGTTGGTCGGTCGTTTATTATATTTATGATTTACTCGCCTTGATATTATACATTTAGTCCAGTAATTAAGCTAATATGTTCAGTCTCCTACTGTTGTTCATTGGAAGTATCTGAAGGGATGTCCTTCGAAGGGTTTATTTTATCCTTCATCATCTTCTTTCAATCGCACCGTTGTGATGCCGATTGATCCTGTTACTCGATGCTCTCTTACAGGTTATCGTGTTTTTCTTGATTCTTCTTTGATTTCTTAGAAAACAAAGAAATAACCTACAATCTCCAATTCTTTGACAGAAGCTAAATATTGCAGCACAGGAGCCACAAGTTGTGAATTACAATGGACTATTTATCTTTTACGAGATTTTCAGATTTCTACTCCCTTACCAATCTCATTGTATTGTGATAATCAAGCGGCTTTACATATTACTACTAATCTTGTTTTCCATGAACAGACGAAGCATTTGGAAATTGATTGTCATATTGTTTAGGACAAATATAAAGCTTGTTTCATCCATCTTTAATCTATTTCTTCTAAACAACAGCTAGTTTATCTGTTTACTAAATCCTTAGATGGTCTTGTGCTTCACAATCTACTGTCCAGGTTGAGTTTGTGTGATTGGCACCAACCTCCAACTTGAGGGGGTGATGTTACAACTATTGTAGATTGGTGCTGATTTGTTGCAGCATATGAAGCAGAAGCTAAAACAGAGCTAGACAGAGGAGTAGTAGTTTATGTTTCGTTTTTTATTTACAACATAGATTTACTTATAATTTAACTCAATATGTGGACCAAGTTTGTAATACAAGTAACTGTTTTACTTTTGTAAATAAACACATAAATCATGACTAATATAGTAGTGAGTGATATTGGTTTTCTACAATAACGAAGAAGTGGAAGTGGTTGTAAGAACCTGTATTAAATGAGGAATCCATTGCTATGGTTTTTATTTTCCTCGAGAGCTATACAACATGTATGAAAGTAGAAAACCAATCCTAAATTCTATTAATAATGACATTGGTTGTGAGAAGAGAAAAGAGTGATGGCGATAGGGGATAATGAGTGGCAAGAAGTTAGGAGACTGATGCGTTATAGGTAACTATTGGGGAATGTTGCTTATGTTTGACTTGGGGTGTTATCTTTTTTTTTTTTTACCAAATCCAACCATAGCATGTAAATGATCTGCTTGATGCTTCATAGGATTAAGTTCATCAACATTTCTAATTAAAGTTAGAAGGCTATTGGTTTTTAAAAATTACTATGATTTTTTAGTATTACCAACAATTCTTTGCTTAGTAACACACGTTCTCTACTGACATGCCAGACGTTCCAAGTTCACCAACGAAATTGAAAATAAAAAGTGAAGGAGGTTGAAACTTAATTTGAAGCTTAAAGTTTGAGGCTATAGACACAATTTCTTTAGGCAATTGAAAGCTTTATCTATAACATGTTCAACTAAAATTGAGCAACATTTTTTAATACATGTAACTAGATGAGGGCAACAATTCTTCCATTGTACTAGGACATCATTATTGACTTTTGAAGTGAATCCCCTGTTCTAATTTAAAGGAAAGTGGGTGCACTATTATTATACAACAAATTAATTTGTTGTTTGATATCAAAAGGGACGAATGATTTTACTAAAAATATATTATAGTACAAAAGGCCTAATTTTAAAAGGAAAAAATGAATTAGTATAAAGAAAACGCTCCACTAATATATAACAAAAACATTTATATCAAGATTGGTTAGTTTTACTTATAAGTTTTGTTATGATTTTTTCATTTTTGTTTTGATTTTTCAAATAAAAACAAAAAATATTTGATTAGTCAGTTGAAGTATGCGTTATGCTTAGCAAACAACATGGAGACTCCTTCATTTCCTATCAGCAATACTTGGAAAACAAGTGAGTGTTAGAGCTTAATCACACAAACACATGTGATTCAATTATACCTGCATTTATAAGAGATACAATTAATTTGTTACCTTCATTGATGATTATAGAAGGGTGACATATAACTATTTCTTGAAGCATAAATCTCAAGCATTTGAGACATTAAATAAATTAAAGCAATTAGTTAAGAAGGAACTAGTCAAGTTTATTTAACCCATATTCTTCATCGTAAAATACGGTTTTCGAAAAGAAAATTATATTAGACATAGTTTGAAGTATTTTAAAAAGACGCAATGCACCAATGTCTTTTTGGCTTGACGCAATAGTTTGGATCATCCATGGTCTCGACAAACATTTATCAAGTGCTCTCAATAGAACATTGAAGGAAGCATGGAGCGGAAGTAAGCCATTTGTTAACTATTTCATGGTATTTGGATGCATGGCTTTTGAACATGTATCTTATTATAAAAAATTGAAGTTAGATGAAAAGGGAGAGAAATGTATATTAATGGGATTTAGTGAATAATTAAAAGTATTTAAGTTGTTGAATCCTACAACAAAGAAATTAATCATCAACAAAAACATTATTTTCAATAAAGAAGAATTCTGAAATTGGTCTTCTTAAAGAAAATGGAAAAAAATCTTATTCCAGATGATGATAAAGTTGAGTTATAATAACAAGAAGATAGTACAAAAGGAGTTACAATTGAAATTGACAATTCATAGTATGGCGTAACATCATTCTCTATCCTCCATTGTACTAAAATAAGGCCTACTTGGATAGAAGATTACGATGTATCAAGTCTCCTTAATATTGATCTAGAACGTGTTTCACAATTTGTTTGTAAACTATAAATCAAATTTATTTAAAGATATTGTGGAAGAAGAAAAATGGCAACATGTTATAGTTAAAGAGATGAAGGCCACTAAGGACAATAATACATAAGACCTGGTTCGTTTTTCGAAAGGAAAGAAGGCTATTAGAGTTTAATCTGTTTACAAGCACAAAATAAAGCCAAGTAGAGAAATTGACAAGCATAAGACATAAGTATGGAGTAGATTATACAAAGGTGTTTACACCTGTGATAAGGTTGGATATAGTTAGAATGATAGTTACATTAGTTGCTCGGAATGTCTAGACTATTTATCTATTGGATGTCAAATCCACCTTTTGGAATAAAGTTTTAAATGAGTAGGTATTTGTTCAATAACCTCCTAGTTTTATTATGCCTGATCAAGAACCTAAAGTTTATAAACTAAAGAAAGCTCTCAGTGGACTAAAACAAGCTCTTAGAGCTAAGAACAATTAGATTGATGCATACTTTTCTAGATAGGATTTTCTTAGATGTCTTTATAAATATACATTATATGTTAAACATGTTAATGGCAAGATGATAGTAGCACGTTGGTATATGTATGGCTTGTTATTTAATTGGAAATAATGTTGATAAGCTTAACAATTTTAAAAATTCCATGAAGCAAGAATTAACATGTAAATCCTTTGAATGTTACAACAGTTCCTTGAACTAGAAGTGTTGTAAACAAAGAGTGGATTTTTTATTTGTTAAAAGAAGTAAATACTTGATTTTCTTGACATATTTAACATAAATAATTGTAATTATATATCAACACCAATGGAGAAATGTGTGAAATTGTTGAAAGATCCTAGAGGTGGAACTATGAATAATACTTTATTCAAACAATTGAGGAAAGCTTGATGGTGTAAATCACTGCTACTAAACAAAATGTAATGCATATTATTAGTATGATTAGTAAGTGTATGAAGAAGCCAAAGAAACAATACTTGTTAACAATTAAAAGAATTTCAAGATATTTGAAAGAAACTACATATTATGGTCTATTATATAAGAAAGTTGATAAAACAAGTTGATTGGATATTTAGATAGTGATTTTAAAGGAGATTTAGATAACATGAAGAGTACTTTAGGTTATATTTTTAAGCTAAGATCATTGACAATTTCTTGGAGATTAAAGAAGTAGCTTATAGTTATGCTTTCCTTGACATTAGCAGAATATTTGGTTGTCACTTCTAGTGCTTGTTAAGTGTTAACCATTTAACATTGCAGGATCCTTATGTCATTTCTAACATTTGCTAAGTGTTAGCACCATAACATTACAAGGCTTTTTTGCTAGCCATTGGTGAGCTTTAGCCAACGTTTAGCCTAGATTAGGCATGCCAAAGGAACCAAAGTGATTTAAAAAAGGAGGGCCAAACATGGCTCAAGCTTTGAATAGTTTTCATGAACTATGGGGCATTGACCGACTTGCTTTGATTGAGTTGAACTTGCCTTCCTTAGTGGGACTAGGGATGAAATCATGCTTAAATGACAAACCATGGACGAGCTAATTAGACCATGGGCAAAGTGGCTTGAAACTTGACTAACTCTTACCTTTGGATGAAGATCATTGGTGATGTGATAAAGTTAATGGGCTGGATCTTCAAAGAGGTGGGAGGACATGAAAAAGAATATAAATAAGGTGTCTAATATTCATTTATTATATATTCCTTTTACTTAAAAGTGGGTTAGTGGTAAGAAAAGTAAATCACCTACTAAAGTAGTGTCAAAAGTGGTTGTGGATGTCGACCACCAACTAGGTTAGTGATTTAGTGACCTTATGGCCACTTTATTATGTACTTACCCAACAAGTCTCCAAAAGTGTATAAATAGCTCATTTGAGCAAATGATTCATTCATTAGAGAGAGTTGAAGCTTTTGTATCATTTGAATAAATTAGGAGTAATATAAAGGTTGACAATTTTGCTATAAAAACTTTGTGCATCTTTCTCTTCTTATTTCCATCCATTTTCTTATTGTTGGCTTAGTGAATCTTGTTGATTTGCTTTAGGATTAGTGTGAATTACCTTAAACACGAGAGATTTGGTAAGGTTAAGTTGAAGAAGACTTCCTTTCTTATGCATCAGGTTTTGAAGCATTCGATAGGTTGATCCAAACATTGCAAGATCAAGTGGCTGACTTGATTAAAGCATGTGAGAAAGTTTTTTGAAGATCATAATCCTCAAGTATGCAACTGCAACTCAATGATGCAAGATTAGCTAAAAGCACCATACTTAGGGTGCAAGAACCCAAAGTTTTCAAGGGCATTTAAACTGATAAAGAACTTAAGTACTTCTTGTGGGATATGAACCAATATTTTATAGCTACTAAGGTGTTAGAAGTAAAAAAGGTGAATGTTTCAACAATGTATCTTGATGAGAAGTAAAATTATGTTAGAGAACTTGAACCTTTACAAAAATCAATATTGTTCATCTTTTTGTGGATATATGGGAGAGGATAAAAAAGGAGGTAGATAATCAATTCATTCCCAAGAATAGTTATCAGCTTGCGAGAGACATCTTGAATCGATTAAAGTAAGATGGGTCGGTAAGAGATTACATTAAGAAATTTGGTTTCTTAGTGCTTGATATTGAGAATATGTCAAACGAGGACAAGCTATTTAACTTCATGTTGGGTTTACAACCTTGGGCATAAATGGAGTTACATGAAAAATGTCAAGATATAGTAGGTGTTGTTGCTACTGCAAATGCTTTGGTAGAATTCATAATACCAAAAAAATCAAAGCCTTTTCCTTTTATCAAAAGTTGAAAGTAACTGACTACAAGAAGGGTAAAGGAAAGAAGAAGAGAGACCAAGGTGAGAAAATGGAGAATGATCACAAATAGAAGTCTAAACAAATTGATCAACCTAACTAAGACGAGAAATCTTCCAAAAATAGTTGCGGTTGTTTCTTATGAAATGACCCTCATTATGTTCGTAATTGCCCAAGAAAGGAGAACCTGAATGCATTAATAGTGGGTACAAATGATGAAAGTGATCATTTTGAAGTAGGGCTTAAACCTATCTACTTACTTTATATGGTGAGTATTGAAGTAAGTCTCTTTGAACGCCTAATGTATATAAATATACTTGTTAATAGGAAGGAGCTCGCAACTATAATGGATACAATGCCACTCATACCTTTATTGCAAAACAAATGGTGCAAAAGTTAGGGTTAAAACTAAGCAAGACCTTTATAAAGACGAAAACTCCCACAATAAAAACATGAGCATTAGTGGGAGCTACATGTAGTGTTCACTTGAGTGTGAAAAGTTAGGATGGAAAATGTAACATGGCGGTGAATACTCTCGATTTGATTTTGAGTAATGACTTCCTTAAAATGGTAAAGGTGGTGTTATATCCACGTCTTGGTGGTATTATATTGATAAATTATCAAAATTCGTGTTACATAAATTGTTATAGGTCTAGCAGAGGAGCAATGGACAAAGCAACAATAGTGGTACATGTCTCTCCCTTGAGCATTGAGAAAGGCCTTAAGAAAGGCTCGGAGACATACCTTCCAACCATGTGAAAAACTACAAAAGACTATGTGATAGAAGTCCGGAATGCGATTGTAAAAATATTAAGGGATTTTAATGATGTCATGCCTAAAAGGTTACCGAAGACTCTTTCTCCTTGTTATGAAGTTGGCCATAAGATTGAGTTGGTGCCAGTTACAATTCCCCTTGTTTGTGACCATTAGAGTTGGTGGAGTTACGAAAGCAACATGATGAATGGTTAGAAACAGGATATATATAACCTTTTAAATCCCCTAATGGTGCCCTAATATAATTCCAAAAGAAGAAAGACAGAGCCTTGTGCATGTGTGTAGATTATTGAGCCTTAAACAAGGTAACCGTAAAAAATAAATACCTTATTCCTTTAGTTCAAGACTTGATGGATAGATTATCGAGGGTTATTATAGTACCCCGTTACTGTAGGATACATACCGGAACACCCAGAAGACATTTCAGTATATAACCTACCATAATGGTGCGCTATGTTCAATCATAACATTTACTTAGCATGACATCATCTATCTTTATTCTCTTATAAGACATCATCAAGAAAGTCACAATATTGTAAAACCAAAATTTCCCATTTAATTACATAAAACTGAACGTTATACAATCTATCTTTCAAACATCCATACATCTACATCATTATAGCCTAATACAAAATGTGCTACATGAAAGACAAAATTATACAAATGTTTATCTAATATGTCCAAAACTCAACTGACCGACCTTTGGGCTATTTTTTTCCCTAAAAGTACAAGTCTACACTACTTGTAGTGTCCATCAGTAGCTAAAGTCGTCTCTCGGTCCTAAAAAGTCAACATTGTAATTTTGATGAGTTTTGCGAACTTAATGAGGTAACCATCATTAACGGTTCATTCAATTCATGCAACACAACATACATATAACATATATTTCACATATTTACATACTCATAAAATATCACATTTCACTTTTAGAACAATCATAATGGTCATTTCATTCATGTAAAAATACACATATCAAGTATAAATGTAATGCATGTGAGACTCACTTTCATTTATTATTGTCGTTGTGATCGAGTGCCTTTTTACTAGCTCATATCCCTTAGTAGATACTGAGCTGCCAAATTATGTCCCATATCCCTTAGTACATACTGGGTACATTTTTAACTGAGCCTAACGCCCTAATCACACTCTGAGCTTTAAGCTCTTTATCTTGGCGACTTCGATTACAACTTCCTTTATCTTAAATGCATTCATGTATAGGAAAGTTTCACATATCATATGTTTAATCAGTCATATGCTTGCACATTCACAGTCAAATCAAATTTTCCATCGGACCCAAAGTTTGACATTCAACATCTTTGTTTAGTAACATATATTCCGTGACATTCACATACAAGTAATACTTCAATATCACATTAATATATCAAATCTTGAACCTACATCTTCTGGCATCAACATAATCAATCACATTCATCTTATCATTCAAAACATATTTTTAAGCACACAATTAATTGAGAGAAACCATCTAGGTTACTCACAAGTCGCTCCAGAAGCTGCTGCCTGAAAGTTTCGGCAATGTCTGGATGTTGATGTTTCAGTTACTCCTCTATACCAAGCAATGTACACATGTCACAATTTACACAATTATAAGTGTTTAATAATGCAAATGTATGTAAATGAAATATGCACAATGCATGTTCATGACAATCCCGGGTATCGTTCTATTATTCTTTCCATGTAAATATTCATATATCAAAACTCACCTAATTGTAATTTGTTCTTAGGCTTATACCTCAATAAAACCATTAAAATCACAATTCACAACTCATTGAATCATTTCAGATTTTTCCAAAAATTGACTTTCGGGTCTACATTTCTTGATCAATTAGACAGTGAAAGTGAAGAAATTTGACAATACTCTCTTCTAGAAAAGTGCTCTCCTATCTTTTAAGTTTCTAATGACACTAAGATCATTCAATTTGGTTCAGTAATTTGAAAGTTATATCCCAAACATTTTCGGTTTGTTCTAATGCTAAAATAGTCCCTTATACTTCCATCTAGAAATTGAAATTCTTAGAGACTGAATTACAACTTGATTTTATTATACAATTTGTAGCTCTATGTCTCTAGTTTACTCCAAATTAAAAATAATCTCATTTGGATGAATATAGAAGAAGTTATAAGCAAAAGAAGGAAGAATGATTAGGGTGAAAAAACTTCTCGGGTGCACGATCGTGCATTAACCCAACTAAAATTTAGTCACGACCGTGCAACATTAGTACATGGCCTTGCATTCCAAGAAAATCAAGTCACAGGCATGCAACCATAATGCATGCTTGTGAGCACATCAACAAATAAGTCACGGCCATGCAACCTTATCGCACGGCCGTGCACACCTAAATTTCAGAACCAAAATTTGCCTCAGTTTTATCACTCAATCCCCCATAAATGATTTCATATGGCTATAATTTTTGGTGGAGATATAGAAACACGTGTTTCGAATCTAACAAGTCTCGTGTTGTTTGGAGGTCGAGAGAAGAAGTTAAGACCAAAAGATCAAAGGATGTTTGCGTCTGTCTCCAGCCATAGAAGTCACGATCGTGAGTTTTCAACAGGTTTCAAAAGTTGCGATCGTGCTCCAGCACGATCATGACTTTCGAACTCAATAGAAAAGCCACGATCATGTAGAAGTACGATCGTGCTTTTCCAAGTTCTTTACAAAGTCCGCATGACTGTGCTTTTATTACATCTTCCTTCTTCCTAACTCTGCAACTTCTTCTTCTTTCCTTTTTTCTCATTTCTTCCATTTTTATCTCTATTTTTCCTTAATTTCACTTCATTTTTTACCCTTATTTCAACTCAACACACTCTTAAACAAATTAAAAACCATAATTAAATCCAAATATCCAAACCAGCAAAAAAAACTGACACAACTATTTATTTTTCTGCATTTTATTCATCTTTTTCTCTTCTTTCTCTCTATCTAAAATTTCTAATTTGATTATACTCTCATTTT
>JANITW010000007.1:28767165-28778964 GCA_027564335.1 Erythroxylum williamsii
TTCTCACTGAGTTCGCAAACTCACCCAACATTGCAATATATTTTTCAGGACAGCGTCAGTAGGACTCTAGCTCCCGTTGATAGATTTTCCTGCTATGCAAGTGCGTGATCAAGTGAAGCGATGGACCACAGGTTGGTCAGCTGGGGCGATTTTTGGGATGATGTTAGTATAGACGTTTGTATCAGTTTCCCTTTTTGGATTATTGTATTTAGCCTATAGGGGACTGATAGACTGGTCTATATTTTGGGATTGATGTTATGAAATGAAAGTTTATTATTTTGATTTTAAATTTTAGTGATTTGCATGATGCGGTTTAATCTTATTGATGCCATGCGAGTGACTAGTGAGTGTTTGAGAGCGTAGCACTTCCTTGCTGTGGGATACGCGTCGGAATGACCCACAGGCGTCCCGGTGTGTACCCTACGGTAAGGGGGCGCTACACTTCATGAAGACCTCAAAGGCCAATTCTATCTTTTACCTCCTGTATCGTCTCAATTTCTATCATCTGCTTTCTTCCGTCTACTTTCCTATAGTCTGCTTTCTTCCGTCTGCTTTCCTATCGTCTGCTTTCTTCCATCTGTTTTTCTATCGTCTACTTTCTTCCGTCTGCCTTTCTATCATTTGCTTTCTTCCGTTTCCTTTTCTATCGTCTGCTTTCTTCCGTTTGCCTTTCTTTCGTCTGCTTTCTTCTGTCTACTTTTCTATCCAGAATGTCTCCACTTACAAGAATCATAACTTTTGACTCCGATATCTAAAATTTACAAACTTTATCCCGTTGGAAAGATAAAAGAAAGATCTACAACTTTCTAGAAGGAAACTTTGCCAAAATCTATCTAGATCCAATCCATATTTTCTCCCGATTCTAAACTCCAACATGCTATTCCCAAGCAAATACCCAACAGCAAACTCAACAAGGAAGAACATGCACATTCACGTTCCTTTTTCGCAAGTCAGACGCAATCTCATACACTGTGTATAAAACAACACATTCATACATAAAAGAGAATACTAGTATTCTCATTCTCATTTCCGATCAAAATAAATATTCATGCATAGCTTTAAATACATATTAACATATCCATTAAGAATTAAGCACAAGATACACAATACATGAGATGCACAATGTTTGATATGCTTGAAAAGCTATCCAAAATGACTAGTTACTAACTTAGTACAAAAGTATCTAAAGCCTTGGAGTTTCCGATGCCTTGCAAGGTTCATGTTCGTCTCGAGTCGCACCTGAGGAGGTAGAGTGGGGTGAGCAACACAGCTCAGTGACTAATACGTTTATAGCCCTCGAAAACGAGCCATACCACAAGCACGACACACATATATCAAACAATCCAATTTAAATTGCAGTTTCATCACACAATTCATAACATGTCAACTTTTATCAATCTTAGCACTTTATTATGCTTCATAGACAATAAAATCAAAATGAATGCACATCAATTGGCTAGAGAGTTTTTGTGAAAAAAACGGTTTACACCGTGAACAAAATGAGTCCGATTTCTTAGGATCTCGTGGCCTCAATCGGGCAGCTGGGAAAAAGCTGTCAACTTGCACGTGACAATCGAAACGGGTTTCTCTCTTGCCCAATCAGAAACAAATCTATGCTAACATAGTCAATTGAAACTTTCCATTCTCATGTTTCTTTCCTTTCATCAAATTGTCAAATTTTAAAACTTTTCATTTATTTCAAAAAAAACATATCCAAATTCAACATTTACAATATTTAAAGCAATCACACACGCAAATAGGGCATAGCTCATCACCTAATAACCATAAACATATTACCGACCTAAGTTGTTGAAAATCCAAGATCAAGATTGCCCTTCCTCTCTCTCTTGAGTATAATCTCCTTGATTCTCTTCAATTGAACCAATTTCTATTTAATCCATACATTCAAAGGAAGTTCATATAATGCAAAAAAAATCAAAGCAATGCTAAGATTGAATTTAAACCTAAACTACCTATAGCCCATCTAGGCTAGAAAAACCAAAACCCTAACTTAGAACTCCCAAAATCAATTTGGGTTCATCTTTCTCTTCTTTCTTCCTTCATTTACAACACAAACCCTAACCTCCATTTAATCTCCTTTTTGAATCTAACATAAGGAGATGAGAACTTACCTCATAAGTAGATTTCTCTTCTTTTTTTTCTTCTTTCTTTTCCACGTTTCTCTCTCTTATCTCTTTTCTCATTCACTCATTTGCTTCTCTAGAACCTTCTCATTCACGTTTTCTCCTTTATTTATAAGCAAGACAACACTCCTTCTTCCAATTTTGCCCCTCCTTCACTTAGGCTTTCCAAGTTTGCCCATAATTTGTCTTATATGTCTCTACTCTTTCAACCCACTTAATAATATAATTCTAACATTTCCTTCTAAATTCTAATTAAAGACTCCACTAAAATAATAATAAACAATTAAAGCAAAGATAAAGAAAAATAATAATAAAAAATCGGGACCCAACAGAATGAATGTCTAGATGTATTTCCTAAGGGATTACCAGGACTCCCATTTGAAAGGAAGTGGAGTTATCTATCGAAGTCATGCCTGGTACTGCTCCTATATCCAGAGCACCGTATAGAATGGCTCCTACTGAGTTGAAGGAGTTGAAGGTGCAGTTACAAGAGCTTCTGGATAAAGGGTTTATTTGACCCAGTGTATCACCATGGGGAGCACTGGTATTATTTGTTAAGAAGAAGGATGGCAAATTACGGATGTGCATCAATTACAGACAGTTGAATAGAGTCACAGTGAAGAATAGGTATTCGTTGCCAAGGATTGACTGTTTATTTGATTAATTGAAAGATGCAGGAGTGTTTTCGAAGATAGATCTGAGATCGGGGTACTATTAGCTTCGGGTAAAGGATGTGGATGTACCAAAGACTGTATTTAGGACCCATTATGGACATTATGAATTCCTAGTAATGCCATTCGGGTTTGCTAATGCTCCAACATCATTTATGGATGTAATGAATAGAGTGTTCAGGCCTTATTTAGACTAGTTTGTTGTGGTGTTTATTGATGATATTCCAGTCTATTCTAAGAATGAACTGGATCATATAGAACATCTCTGAATTGTATTACAGACCCTGCGGGGAAGACAGTTGTATGCTAAGTTGAGTAAGTGTGATCTCTGGCTTCAGGAGATATCGTTTCTAGGGCATTTTTTCTCTTCTGAAGGAATTAGAGTGGATCCTAGTAAGATCGAGGCGATTGTTAATTGGAAGCCACCATAGAATGTGACAGAAGTGAGAAGTTTTCTAGGTCTGGTTGGTTATTATTGACGGTTTATTAAGGGGTCGGTGATAGCATCCCTTTTAACTAAACTGTTACGAAAGAGAGTAAAGTACGAATGGTCTAATAAATGTTAAAGTAGCTTTGATTAGCTAAAATGTCTGCTTATTAAGGCTCCTGTATTGGTCCAACTTATTTTTGGTAAGGAGTATGTTTTGTTTAGTGATGCATATAGAACTAGTTTACGTTGTGTTTTGATGCAGAAAGGAAAGGTAGTTGCTTATGCCTCTAGGCAATTAAAGACTCATGAACAGAACTACCTTACACATGATCTAGAGCTTGCAGCGGTAGTGTTTGCCTTAAAAATTTGACGACACTACTTGTATGGTGAAAGGTGTAAAATTTTTATAGATCATAAAAGTCTGAATTATCTGCTTATCCAGAGAGAACTCAATATCAGACAACGACATTGGTTGGAACTGTTTAAGGACTATGATTGTATTATGGATTATTATCCCGGTAAGGCTAATGTTATGGTAGATGCCTTGAGTTGGAAGACAATTTCAGCATTATCAGTGAAGCGAGGTGAATGGGAACTTGAATCTGATGGAGCTTTAATAGCTTAGTTGAAAGCAAGGCCTAAATTGAGGCAAGAAATTTGTGATGCTTAGAGAGCTGATGATAAGTTACAAGAAATTATCTTGGCTACTCAGGAAGGTAAATGATATGATTTTTCTATGCAAGGAGATGGTGAATTATATTATAAGGATCGGTTGTGTGTGCCAGCTAATGATGAATTGAAGAAGAAGCCGTTGTTTGAGGCTTATAATACAATATTTACTATGCATCTAGGTGGGAACAAGATGTATCAGGATTTGAAGTAGTATTAGTAGTGGTCAGGTCTGAAACGGGATGTGGATTATGTAGCAAAATGTTTGACATGCCAGCAGGTTAAAGCTGAGCACAAGATTCCATCTAGTTTGTTACATCCTATTTCTATTCCTCAGTGAAAATGGGATAACATTACCATGGATTTTGTCATTGGAATTTCTTTCACTTAAAGGAAGCATGATGTTATACGGGTGATTGTAGATAAATTCACCAAATTTGCTCATTTTCTGCCTGTTTTTCCTAACTATTCTTTGGATAGACTTGCAGATTTATATGTAAATGAGATAGTGAGACTGCATGGAGTACCATTGTCTATCATTTCAGATCGTGATCCTCAATTTACTTTGAGATTTTGGAATAGTTTATAGAAGACTCTGGGAACTTAGGTTAAGTTTAGTACTTCTTTCCATCCCTAGACAGATGGACAATCTGAACGAGTTATACAGATATTAGAAGATATGTTGCAGGGTTGTGTGCTATAGTTTCCCGGGGGTTGGGATAGCTATTTGACTCTGATGAAGTTTGCTTACAATAACAGTTATCATGCGAGCATTAGCATGGAATCTTTTGAAGCGTTGTATGGTAGGAAGTGTAGAATTCTAGTATGTTGGATTGAGTTGAGTGAAAATAAGATGATCAGGCCAAAAATTGTGAAAGATACTGAAGAAAAGATTCAAATTATTCATCAAAGGTTGAAAGCTGCTAGTGATCGACAGAAATCCTATGCTGACATAAAAAGAAGAGATATTGAGTATCAGGTAGGAGATAAGGTATTCTTGAAAGTATCACCATGGAAACACATACTTTGGTTTGGGAAGAAAGGTAAGCTTAGTCTGCGATAAATTGGCCTTTATGAAATTTTGAAAAGAATTGGACTAGTAGCTTATCAACTAGCTCTTCCTGAAGAATTGGCCAGGTTACATGATGTATTTTATGTTTCTATGTTAAGAAGATATCAGTCTGATGTTACACATAAGATTCCGGTGTAAGAAATTCAAGTGCAACCAGATTTGTCGTATGAAGAAGGGCCAATTTCTATATTAGCCAAAGAAGTTAAACAACTTAGAAATAAGTCAGTACCTTTGGTAAAAGTCCTCTAGCAACATCATAGATTTGAGGAAGCAACATGGCAACCAGAGGAAACCATGAAAGCTTAGTATCTGTAATTATTCGGATTAGGTATAAATTTCGAGGATGAAATTTCTTAAGGAGGGAAGAATTGTAACACCCCATATTAGGGGTTTAAAAATTTAGGAATTTCCAGTACATCATATGCTTTGCAAAATTGAGTATTCGCTGATATGTGCATATTAATTTTGACTTATACAAATAATTGTACATGCATTCATGACATTCTTTGGGTATAATTGGTTTCTAATTGCGATTAAAATGTGAATTGTGGATTTTTTTGAGTTAAAAATTTGTTTGGCGATTATTATCATAACATACATACATACAAAATCGGAACAAAACCAAAACATACGAAACATTCATCATGCAATCTCAATAACTCCAAAACAAAAGCAATTTGGAGAAAACATATATCATGAAACACTGAGCTTAAATACAACTTGTTCCAAACTAGAACCAGCCTGAATTAAGATTTTTACAAGCCTTCAAATAAATCCAAAGTCATATACATCAAAGACAATCCAAAAATAACTCCAAAAATACAATTTTAACAAAACAAGACTCAGACTCTATTGGCCACTGCGGTTGACTCGTCCCAGTCCTTATGTCCTGCTCTCTGAACCTACACAGGGCAAATCCACCATGCTAAGCATATAGCTTAGTGAGTAATAACTAATCTATGCTTAAACTGACATCTAAATATACACAATCATGATATATCAAAAACATGCATTAACAATTTATCGGAACGAACAATTCAACATATTATATTGGATCTCAAACAGATTGTACAGAAATTAGAATTGAGTCTCAAGAGAAGGTATAAACCCTTCAAAATTAGAGCACAGTTTCTTGCTTATATCAGAGTCAACCAAAAATCAGAATACAAAATCATATACTGTTAAATCCATTTACGGAAGTGGGTAACGGGACTTATACAAGAGATACCATGATTGGTATCAGCAGGAGAGACATAAGTCTCGATATTAGGAGACTCTAAAGTGTCAATACAGGAGACACCAAAGTGTTGATACAGGAGACACTGAAGTGTCGATACAGGAGACACCGAGGTGTCCATAACAGGAGCAGTTGCAGACCCTTCTAGGCATGCCTATTTACCCACAACTAGGACTCAACATTTTAAAAACAAAACAATGTCATTTCAGACATTACATGTGCAAAGCAAGTAGTCAATCATATTCACATGAAAAAATATTTCAATATCTCATTCATCAATCAGTACCTCGGAGCTTCATGTCCGGAATCAGTACATAATTCAGTACACATTCATCAATATTAATTTTAGGTTACTCACAAATTTTACCATCTAAATTACTTACACAAAATAACATCTAAGATTACTTACTGGAGCTTCCTTATTGTTTATTAGCTCAAAGTCCCGGCAATTTTTGGAATCGGTTGCTCGATGCGTTCGTTTATAGCATTCAATACAAACATATATTACTATTGTGCACAATTATAAATTTAGTAATGCACACTCATGAATACTGAATATGTATGATGCATGTTCATGAAAAAAATATGGGTTTCTTATCCTTAATCTTATCACATTATCAATCATATGAAACCAAACTCAATTCCTCAATCCAGATTTATTTTACACTCAACTTTCAGGTCCACATTGCTCTATTATTCTCATCATGTAGTTGAGATAATTAGGTAATACTTCCGTTGATAAAGTTGTCCCCTTTTTCTTAGGTTTCCAATGATACCAAGCTCGTCCAATTTGGTTTAGTTTACTGAAAGTTATACTCAAAAGATTTCATGATGTTCTTGAGCTTCATCAAAATTCCTATCTCAACTTCCAATCAAATTATGAAATTCTTAGAGACAGAATTATAACTCTATTTCTTCAGACAAATTGTATCCCTATGTTTCTAGTTCACTCCAAATCAAAAATCTCTCCATTCGGATAACTACAAAGAAAGTTATGCCTAAAACACTAAAGTATATACAAGCTATCGGGAAACTTCGCCGCAGCAAGCCAAAAGTTTTGCCACGGCGAACTTTCCAGATAACATAATTCTTCGACCTTTTCACAAAAGTTTGCCACGGGCGAACTTATAAAAGTTTGCCGCGGTGAACTTTAGTCATCTTCTTCATCTGTCTGCTGTATCTTTTCCAGAACTCACTCTCACTTCAATCTAACTCCAACACTTGCAACCAACTCCTCTAAATCATTTTCTTAACTCGTCAGTACACACACACAATTCAAAAGTCCAAGACTCATGCTTAACCATCAAACTTCATTTCTACTGATAAACAACAAACGCAATGTAAGCATGTACCATTTTGGTTCTCTCAAAACCAGGACAGAGTATATACATATTTTCCAATCCAGAGTCTATACAACACAGTGTTAAACAATTCCTAATTTTCAAATCAATCATCTAATTTATTCAACACCGAAACCTCTGATCTCTAACCCATGCATGCATTTATATTTTACAACATAAACTATCATCAAGTTACTTACTTGATTGAACTCTTCCAACAGTGAGAATGAAATCCAATGTACATAGAACATAACAGTTGCTAATCAGTGAAGATGAATCCGGTGAAGAACATAAGCTATAGTTATCTTTTCCTAAACCCAACATAAGCCACTCGTAAACATAAGCTACGTGTAGGCTTGCATGCCTTCCACTTGTAATCACACAGACACACCATTTGTCACTTATATAAGACTACCACTTGTTACTATTTCATTGGTCTATTTGTCTCTTATTTTCTTAGTCTAAAAATACCCCAAATTTTCAGAAATTTCCTAAAATTCACTGAAAATTTCAAAATACCCGAAATACTCCAAAATGACCAAAACACAATTTAATCACAATAATAACTCAATCGTACCTGAAAAATGTTATGAATGCATGCACAATAATTGAATGAGTCCAGAAATGCATAGGCACAAAGAAGCAAATATTCAAATATGCAAAGTATAAAATGTCCTAAATTTTATTAATATTCTAACCCCTAATATGGGGGTGTTACAGATGCATATGTGGGAGTTACAAAGATAACTTGAATATTAGTTCATCCTCCTGCTTACTCCTTTTATTCTTACAATGCCAGTTAATGAATCTTTCCATTTGATAGTTAATGTAATCATATTGCACAACCTTATAACTATACCTCAAATTTATAAAGAGAACCTGCATTTAACAAAAAGGATTTTTTTTTGGTTGGAGTGAAGTTAATTTCTTTTTGGTTGGATTATGTTGGTTGCTATCAGGGATTTGTTGTAGCTTATGTTTTGGGCATTTTTCATTTTGGCTACTTATGCTACTTCATGCATATCTGCACCTATGCTCAATTCAAAACTTATCAAAAACTTCCTAATTGTTTATTGTCCTTCTTATAGGTCATGTTCTGTGTTGAACATCGTCGATAATTGTTCCTACTAGATTAAAAAAATAAATTCTAGGTACCCTCACAAACTTGGTCCTTTGAGATTAATTCTTAATTTTTATTTAAACCCATATCTTTGTTGGTTTACTTCATAAGCATTGTTTCAAAGAGAAAATTTTATAGATATGTCTATAATCACCATAAAATAGCATTTAACAAAATGAGAATTAAAAGTGCTTTTACCATATGAGAAAGACCTTTAAGAGTATAACTTATATGCATTTTTAGGTTTAGTTAGAGGATGTGGGTATATAATGTTTTCTTTTCGACATGTGAGGGATTAGGAGTTCTCTTTATGTGATAATGGAGCCTAACAAATGGTTTAGCACATGCTATGTTTCTTTTAAGGAAAATATGACCTATGGTGATTTAGAGAAAATGTCATGCTTCTTTGTTTCTTATAAGGTCCATATTAAATAGGATTTGGAGTTCTCTTTATGTGATAATAGAGCCTAATAAATGATTAGCATTTGTTATACTCTTTTCATATAAATATGACCCATGGTGATTTAGAGAAAATGTGATGTTTTTTTGTTTCTCATAAAGATTGATATTAAATGGGAGCGAGTATCATGCTTTTATGCTTATAAAGAGACCTATAATGATTGTGAGTTTGTTTCGTACCATTTTAATGAGAAAGAGTTCTATATGAATGAGAAGGAGGTTGTAAGTTCTTTTGAGATGACCTTACATAAAAATTGGGCCTATTTTTGCCTTTAGAATTATACCCTTTAGGTTTAGAATATGATTAATACATGAATTTTCTTTTGCTTGTGACTTAGAGGATGATAAATGGGCCCATGTTTTTTTTGTAAAAATTTAAAAAATGGAATATGATCATGTGAAGATTCAGACATAGTCTCATCATACAATTGTTTGGCCCTTATAAAAATACTCTAGGCATTCTTTAATGCAATTCCTTAAGCGAAACTAATTCCATACCTATCATTAAAGTTGTTTTGAGCTAAAAACTAAACACTCGATATGTATGAAACCAAATCCATATCTCATTGGAGGTTTAAAAAATAAACACTTAATGTGTATGAAAAAATGGTTATGTAAAAAAACCGAAATAAAGTTAATTGTTGTTTTTGTCCATAATAATGGTTTTGCATAATAACATTTGTTTTGCAAAATAATGGTTACGATCTTGCAAAAAATTTATATGTTGTCTTTGTCCATATGTGATATTGCAAAAACTGGTTATGATCAAATTGAGGTTAATTGTTCTTTTTCATGCATAGATTAAGGCTTCAATGGCTTAAGCAATATTATAAGTTATAGGATATGAAAACATTAATAGAAGGAAAACAAAATATGCAATACAAAATTTAAAACTCATGCCTATCTATACCTATGCTCAATTCAAAACTTATCAAAAACTAACTAATTATTTATTTTCTTCTTGTAGGCTATGTTTTATGTCGAAGAATGTCGATAATTGTCCAATGGGGACTGGATTTATAATAAATAATTTAGGTGTAACTTAAAATCCTTATATCCAAATAGTTTATGATGCAGCTGGTTATACCTTTAAGGCAAATATCTTGATCATCCAATGGTTTGTAATTTTTACAATACGAAGAAACTTATTAAGGGTCTTGGATTATTAGTTAAACAAATTGATTATTGCAAATTATGTTGTATGTTGTTTTGGGGAGATGATTTGAAATTACAAGAGTGAAAATTTTTTGGTCAATCTAGGTTCAAACCTAGAAAAGCATACTATGAAACATAAATTAGTACCTTGGAAGTAGATGTATTATTGCTGCTAACTCTGAGACTTGAAAACTATATACCTCTGATGTTATTGCAACTCACATGATGTGGCATAACGAACATGAACAGGAGGATGGAATAATGAACCATCCATTGGATGCACTCGTATTAGAAACATTTTAAAAACACCCAACATGAGTTTGTAGCTAAAAGTTGAAATGTTAGGTTGAGATTATCGATAAATGGATTCCAACCTTTTGCTCAATCAAACTAATAATATTCATCATGGTTAATCGTAATTACTCCTTATAATTTGCCTCATTGGATGTATATGAATGAGGCATATATGTTATTGAAGGTGATTGTGCCAGGGCATACAAATACAAAGCGTAAAATTGATGTATTTTTACAACCATTGGTATTTGTCATAATCTTTGGGAATTTGGTGTGGACACATATGATTTGTTTCTTAAATAATTTTTTTTATTGAGAGTAGCTTTGATGCTGACTATTGGTGATTTCCCTGAGTATGCTCTATGGTCTAGATGAAGCACAATAGGGAAGTTGGTTTGTCCTTACTGTGACAAGGGGCCCCTGAATTTTTTTATATAAATTAAGCATGTCTAAATTATTTTGAGGTTTTAGCTCTTAAGAAATGGAGATTAAATAAGGGATTAAGTTTAAATTAGAGTTGAATTAGTTGTTAGAAATTGAAAGGAATAAGATGGCTTGAGGGCAATTTGGGTAATTCACTTATGTGTGCCAAGTTAAAGGTTAAGAGAGAGGGGTCTTGTAGTCTTTTAATGCCATTAAATGAAAAAGGAGGGACTTGATTGTGTAGTAGCCGTATGAAATGAAGAGGAAGCTAGGAAATTTTAAGTTTTAAGAGGAATCCCAAAACTACGTAGTTTTGGAGTGGGGAAGCTTAGGTTTTAAGTTAAAAAAAGCAACTTGTTAAGTCATTTGGAAGATGGGTCACGAAATTTCTAGAGAAAGGAGAGAGGGAGTCTTCGTGGGAAAGAAGAAGAAGAAGAAGAAGAAGAAGAAGAAGACGAAGAAGAAGAGATTTGGGTCTTGTGTTTTCCTTACTTAGAGAAGAGTGGTAGAGTGTTTAAGAAGGAGAAGATAAAGAAAGGATCAAGGGTTTCATCAAGGCCAAGAGAGAGAGAGATTTCGTGGGTGTCTCTATAAGGTAAGAAAAATGTGAAATTCTTTGGATTTATAAGTGGGTTTGGTATAAATAGCTTAAGTTTGGTATGGGTAAAGTTAGATAGGCTAGATTCCATGCTTTCATCTCCTTAGAGCGTCAAATTTTGACATCTCATGTTGATATGAGATTTTTATGTTTGATAAAGGTGAAGTGAAGCTATTGGAGTTAGAAG
>JANITW010000007.1:28779064-28810633 GCA_027564335.1 Erythroxylum williamsii
CTCTGGAAACGGGTCCAGTAGATATGGTATTTTAAGCAAGAGTAAGAGTGTTAAGTTATAAGCAGTTGGGGTCCGGTCTACGGATCGGGTTCCAACATTTATGGTCGTTTTATCTTCTTAACAAGGCCAAAACATATTGGTTTGACAACTATAGGAAATTTCTTCCTCTAGATCATCCATAAAACACCGATAATAGTTTTCCAGACAAGTTTGCTGACAAAATTAAATTTTCATTGCTAAGTTACTATGGAATTTTTTCTATCAATAAATTGTGATTTTCTTGTAGTGAAATCTGAGTTATACCCTTAGTCCTTAAAACTCTTTGTGAGATTTGTTGGTGAAAATGTCTGTACTGCGATTAAGCCACTTATATATATCATTTTTGTTAGATGCAAGGATATACTCGAGAAATACATTAATTAATTCACTAAGGAGATTGGTCCATTAGTTGGAGAAAATCTAAATCTTCACTTCAGAGCGACATAGACATATATCCTAAAATTGTATGCAACAAATTTGAGTCATTTAAAGGGCTTATCTTACTCCAACCATTGGGAGGCTAGATCTTCATTCCCTACTATGCATTTGAAGTGATTAGTTAATAGATTTATGAGTTTAAAGAGTCGAGTGAAGAACTAAGAGTGGGAAAGTTTAGGATTGATTTGTCAAAAAATTTTATCCTTTAAGAAATAGGTGTGCTCGTATTTAACCTGTAAAGCATCATTATTGGTCAATAGCCTCCAAATTTTCTCCTTACTAACACTTTGTTATCTATTTAAAAGATTATCAAAATTACGTATAAGTTAATCCCAAAGTTTAACATTTGCCTTGTTAATTTCCTATCACTAACGTATTTGCATTGGTTTTATTAGTTTAGTAGTTTCATTATCTTTAGTAATTATTTACTTTATTTGTTTGGTTAGGATTAAAAATTTTAGTCATATAGTTTATAGGGGAATGATACTCTAGAAATTTTCCGATTTTAATTATTTGTTATGATTAACTCTGTACACTTACAGATTAGAGTTAAATCTTATTTAGGATTTTACAAATCTCAATGCATTCTTAGAATTTTTAAATAAATAAAGATTTCATTTAATCAATTTAAAGACGGGTGGTTGTAAATTAAGAGAGAGCAATTCATTAAATCATAAATTTTCATTAGTCTAAGTTGTAAAATCTATTAAATAATTGAATTATGAATATAATGATGATGATAAAGGGAGTTTTTTTATATAGATGTCTATTAATTTTAATTTTTTCTTTTTGATAATTATTTTTGTATACTTTGGGATAATGTTAGGGTTAAATTGGAATGTTTTTAACTATATTTTTAACTAGATGGTAATAAGAGAAAAACATAGTAATTAACATATCCTCGTGGAAATGATACTCTATTTGTTATACTTTTACAAATAATATGTGCACCTGTGTAAGTTTGATAGTATCAGTATTAAGAATGAAAAAAAAATTAGTGTCATTTTTAAGGGATCCATTAATATCAAGGAGATTCAATAATTTTTAATCTAATTATTTCATTTTTGTTTCTATGCAATTTTAATTTTTTATTTTATATGCTTAGTGTTGATCTTAATTTCACGTTTGGGAGAATGTATGGAGAAAGGTAATTCATTTAAATTCTGTAAAAATATTATAAAATGAAGAAAACACTTCTTTAAATACTTAGAGAATGAAATAGGTCATTAGCCCAAGAAACCTAAGATATTGTAGATCAACTAAGAATTTGACAAGTTGATATAATAGACAAAGACCATATAATGATGGACGATGCGAAACCATCACTGTAGGATGTAATCTAATATAGCTAGATGAGAAAATTGCATTAAATAATTTTGAAATAAAGCCAAACATGATTTGAATTATTTGACAATTCATTCAATTTAATGACGTACGTTATACTAAGTGAGTTTTTATCCTCTGGTTTTGATGATAGGAAAATATGTTATTGCTAATATTTTTTATAATTGGCGATATTAGTAAGTTATTATGTAAAAGATCACGTATAATGGAAGGATAAATTAAACAAAATAGCTAATTGAATAAATTGGGCAAGTAAAGGATTAAGAAAATGAGTAAAATAGAGTACATATGCAATTCAAGTAAACAACCAAGAATAATGAGGAATCAATAATATCAAGATTTAAGCAAATTATTGCAATCCTTCTTATGACCTTATCTTATCCATTTTTATAAAGTTAGAGGCTCAATTATTTTATGATCATTTGCACTTAGGGCAAAAGGAAATCAAGTTTTTTTTCCTCAAAGGATGTGTTTTTATCTTTGAAAGAACTTGAATATTTTCTAAAATAATTTTTCAAGAATTTTGATTCATTAATATAGGAATTTATATAACCAAATTTAAGGTTTTGGATATTGATCTACTAAAGTGATAATGTGGTCGATCAATATCTTTTGATAATATGTAAAATGAGTTCAGGTGCTATAATTGTCAATCAATGCTACGTTTACTAGTCTTTACAATGTCTAGTTTTTATTTCTAACAACTATTTGAGTTGTTTTAAGTATAAATATACAATCTGTGAACTGTTGAAAGGATATTAGATATAAAATATAGTTACTTAGACCCTTAACAGGCTAGATAAAAAATTTAAGTGAATGTGTATATTGCATAAGATATATCGAGTCTTTGTTTATTAGTATGAGCATCAGAAGAAGCTTTTGAGTTTTATAGTTTGTAATTGATACCATTGATGAAATTTCTTAGACACAAAAAATAAAGGTTTCCTCTTAACCTTGAAAAATATTTGTAAGGGCTTCTTTTACCTGTTACAAAGAAGATATTGTATGGAGGGTTTCCCTTCACCTTTTGAAGGAAGAAGATGGTAATTTTTAAAGTGGAGCTTTAGGAGTGGACATAGACCAAGGGTTGTTTATTTGAAATAATATAATTTGGTTTGGTACCTCTTTCCCTACTCTCTTTTACTATTATTTTATTTTATGAAATTATTATATATGAATTTTTTATAACATTTTTAATTTTATAAATAGGAAAAAAGGAAACAAACATAATTCATCCCCACTTGTATGACATCTAGTGGAATAAGAGTGGGAACAATTCATTAAATATAAATTTCTAACAAAATTTGAGTAAAGATACTATGGCATCACCTTTTAGTAAAGAGAGTTGAAATATTAGCATTATTACATTCTTTAATGAAAAATATTATTTATTTTAGAGAAATAAGATAATAGTTTTCATGATTGAAGAATTGGAAACATGGCATATTGTAAATAATAGTGAATGGGATGTGAGTGTTAATAGACCTGTTTCAATAAATAGTAAGGCAATGTACATTTTTTCTAGTTCGAAGATTGTAGAGAATAATGAATGAGATTTGAGTGCTAATAGACTTACTTTTGTTAAATAGTAAGGCAATGCACTATTTTCCTTTCATATTAAATAGAAATGTGTTATCTGAAGTTTCAATGTAACAAAGTGCATATGATATTTGAAACATATTTGACATGACATATTTTAAATGATATTAGATATTAATCATAATGAGTTTGATAATAGTATAGACGACAATCAAGAGTGAAGTGAAAAGAAGGAGAAGAACAAAAGGTTAAAGAGAGCACTAAACATATGTAATGATACGAGTAATTATAAAAATAGAGAATGGAATAATTAAGCAGCTCGTATGTGATTTATGAAAAATAATGATGAAATATCCTCCACTTCAAAATCTCTTAATGTTAATTATTGTGATAATAATGATGATGATTTATCTTATAAAGAACTTACTGAATGCCTAGAAATGATGAGTTTGAAAAGGAAAAAAAGGTTTCAAATATAAAGAGGTTTAAAAACTCTTAAATGCATGCATACTTGAGAATGAGAAATTGAAATGTGATATGTGTATATATATATGATAGAATCTAAGAGTATGGTTGTTAATAATAACAAGCACGATTTATTGCAAAAGAAATAAGGTAATGAAGAAGGAGATCAATAACCTTAAAGATTCTTCATGTAAATTCACTATAAGTATTGAAAAATTAAATAGCATTCTTAGATTGAGTACACTAATAGAAGTGCACCACCTAATGGTGGGAAAAATTTTGTGAAGGGATAGCATATGTAGTGATGAGCTATGGCTTAAGTCATCATATGGTCATATTACATTCAATCCTAGACAAGAAAACTTTAATGCTTATGCATCATCTTCTAGATCTCAAGCTAAAAACAAATTTCATGTATTTATATATGGTTCATATTATAAACCTAAAGTGAATAAATTAAAGGAAAAGTAAGCATAATTTTCGTACAAAGTCACATTAAAAGAGTACGAAATATTTTTCTTTGTATAGACCTCTTTTTATCAAAAGGACATGAAATAATATGTCAATCATCATAAGCACCCATATAAGAAAAAGGCTCTTGTTTATAATTAATATAGGAAAAAATTCATTAAAAATATTTTTTATTCCAATTCATTTGTTAAGCTTTGCTATCATGAAAGAAGAGCCTTTTATCCCTCGTATATCTAAAGGAAAGATTAAAACTAACATAACATGTTAGGTAAACCTAGAAATGCATGTGTTACAATTATATAGGCCAATCTTACGTGATTTCTAGAAATGCATGTGTTACAATTATATAGGCCAATCTTACGTGATTTATCTTTCAAATAATCTATGTTAGATTTTAATTTTTTTGTTACTTGTGGATATATCCATTTAAATTTATTTTTATAACAATATTTGTCAAGTAAACCTAAAAAGATATAGGTTGAAAAATGTATAAGCACTATTCCTTAAGGATCCAAGTTTTTAAAGGCACCTAGAATATATTGATTTTTACTTTATAGGAGATATCACGTGGCATAAATTGAATACTACTAATTGGTATCACCTCTATCTCCAATAATTAATTTTAGAAAAACATCCACAACCCTTACTTAAGCCAAGTAAAAAAATTTGTATAAGATGACTAATTATTGAACCAAATAACGAAGAAAAGACGGTAACCATTGGTGGTATATAAAAGGAGTACATTTGCATTTTTTATTGATAATATATGAGCATATTAACTTGAATAGAAATTTAAGGTGAAAAAGTTTTATTATAGGTACCTTATGGAGAGAGAAATATTTATTAATCTTTAAATTTGTATGTGAGCTTTTTGACAATTGCTTATTTATTTTAAGGGAACTTTGTATGTATTCTTTTCCCATATATATCATTTATTTATTTTTCTTTCAATATATACATATTTATATATCATATGCCCTTTTTAATATTGAAAAAAAGGGATAGAGAATGGTGATACTGAAATATCATTTATGATGCATAAATTAAGTGGAGCATGTATTACATTTTACTTTAGTGTAAGGGAATTTTACTTAATATCTTTCATTTTTTATAATATCAACAAAATGTTTTCATTATAAATAAAAGGATATTATTAGACAAAGTAAAGTTTTGACCTATAGCTCTAATAATAGAAAAATATATTATTACTAATATGTTTATCCTTAGCAATGTTGGTAAGCTAATATGTGAAAGCTTAAGTTCAATAGAAGCACAAAGTAAGCAAAAGTGTCAGTTGAGTAATTAAAGGATGATGAAAATGAATAAAAGTGGAGTACATATACAATTCACGTGAAGAATTAGGAAGAGAAGGAATCAAGCACATCAAGATTTAAATAAATCATTATAATCCTTTTTTTAATTTTATTTTGTGCATTTTAATGAATTAGGGCTCAATCATTTGTACTTAGAGAATATTAAATATACTTTTTTTATAATCAAGAGGAAATTTTAGAACCTTCTATAGAAAACCCTCTTGATGGATTAAAACACTTTTAAGCAATTTTTGAAATAATTTTTAGTCAAGTTTTTGTCAAAAGGTTGTTTTTTAAAAAAAGTAAATGAATTAAAGCAAAATAAGCAATCAAGATGAATTTCAATCTTACCAAGAAGATGAGAGTTCCATACCAAATTAGAACGCTATGCTACTGAAAATGCCAACAATTGTTACAAACAACTTTCTAATACCCCTATATATCAATACAATTTGAATATAAAGAGAGCTTATCACAAAATAGGTTGATGTATAATCTAATAGCATTTAATAACTCCTTTTACAAATGTCTCCAAATTTGTTTTTGTGTTGCTAAATAGTTTCCTATTTCTTTCTTCCCATATGTTAAGCACAAGGTAAGATACAACAATGTAGAAACACCATTTACTGTATGATATGCTACAAATCCAAACACCGAATGACTATTTATTAGCAATCATTCGAGGAATTGCTAATAACACATTAGTGTAATATTAGCCTCCATGCTTCCCTGGTGAAGTTGAACTTAAAAAATAGATCAGATGAACTCTCCATTTGCATTTAAAGAAAATACACAAAATTTTCATTCATTTGAACTTGTTCAGTCTCTTAATAGTGGGTAATCTATCTTTGAAGGCTCTTTACAAAGTACTAGCAACTCTAGGGTGATTAAACTTGCACAAAAAAAGTTTATGCCACAGAACACATCTAAAATTCTATTGAAATGGCATTCCAAATGATGAATAGCATTCCAACAGTTTCTATCTTCCATGTTCTCATATAATACCAGTCCATTAAGCTTATTTTGCATATTCCTATAAACTCTTGAAAAAAATCTCATTCTTGAGTATAGAGAATTTCCAACATTATGATTTTCATGTATTCTACTTTTTAGCACATGTTAATCCATTCATAGATTTTTGCTTGAATTTTGTCCACCAGTGGTTTGAAGCTTCCATAACTCAATCTTATGGAAGCAATTGGTACTCCAATTGAAAGGTGAAGAAAGAAACCTAAATCCAGTATTGCCACTCACTATATGGTCCTAATCAAGGGACCCTTAGAAATGTAGAAAAGCACTTTTCTATATCAACATGAAGCCCGGACAATTTGGTAAACATCTTAATGGCCTTCATCAATGCTATTATTTAATTTCCATCAACCCTTGCTAAGATTATTATATTATCAGCAAAATTAAGATTTGTGATGACCAATCTTCTACATTTTGAGTGAAACTTAAAGTGCTTATTTCTCCCCACAATTATCTTCAAAAATCTATTAAAAACTTCCACACAATAAGAGAAAAGATGTATGGTGAGTTTTGATGTTTTGTGTGTTCTCCATTAATGCTTATGTTAAATGTAAGAGTAGAAAAACACAATTTCATCCATTATGTGCAACTTTTTGGAAACTTCAGAGCTTTCAGAATGTCACTGAGGAAAGTCTCATTCACATTGTTATATGTGTATATATTTTTCTCTCTTTTTGTCTCTCTTATCGGTGTAAAGTTTTTGGCTATAGAATTTTTGGCCCATAACAATGTCTCTATCGACAGGATATTGGTTCAAAAACGGGTTTGTACTTGATGTTTTCTTCTCCTTTATCTCTACTTTTTGGGATTTCAGATTAGCTCTGGGTAGGCCTACCTTCAATGTCCATTCGCTATATTTTTACTTCTGGAGGCAATCGGCTTATCTTATCGTCGTACATCATTACTTGTCCTCATACACTTCCTCTTTAACGTATATAAGAAATTTCGACAACCACATTTTGGGAATCGATTTCACTTCCTCATCTATAGTTTTGAACTACCATGATTTTGATTTGGTTTCTTAGCTGAGTTCCCCTTTCCTTATTGTCTTCCGTTCTTCGCACTATTTGCTATGCTTTACACTTCTTAGTTTGTTAGGTCTTCTCTTTTACTCTCTCTCCGCTACGAAAACTTTGGTTTTGAATTTGATCTTTTCTTATGAATTCAGCAACTACGGAAGTGTATTCTTTCTTCCTAATTAAGTCTACCAACGTAAGTTTTTTCTTTCTGAACTTTGTTGTTTTGACTCACCGCTATTTTTAACTCTTTTTTTTAGTTAGTATTTCTGCTTACTTACCTCGATTAGCTCAATTTTTATGATGTTTTGACTATTTTAAACTCTTTTTTTAGTTAGTATTTCTGCTTACTTACCTCAATTGGTTCAATTTTTCTGAAAATTTGTGTTTTTCTCTTACAATCACTTCTTGCAAGTGTTGTAACCGCTGATTTATATATAAAGCCAGCATTGTTATGGGTAAGCAATGTAAAACTAGCTTCACAACAATTGATATATAGAGGTTAACTAAGTACGAGTAAGTGGTGTAAAACCAGCTCCGTGGCCTTACACCTAAGGGTACCGTATGGCAAAGAAAATTAGTGACATGCTATGTTTTAAAAAGAAAGTTCATAAAAGTATTGTTTGTCATCACTGTTTACTTTACAGGAAAAGTAGAAATTGGTCTTTAAAAATTGTTTTATTTTATGTATGCATTTATCTTACGAAAAGAAAAGAATGTATTTTGTAATAACATTGATTATTACTTGAAAAGAAAAGAAATTGTTTTCTTTTATGGAGGTTAATGTTTGTATAAATGTTTTTTTTATTGGAAATAAATAACACTCATTAAGCTCGTTTAGCTTATCCTTTATTCTCTTTTTTAAATAAAACCTCCCAGGTGCATGCTCAAGGGCTTTAGTATTAGGGACTCCACCTTGCGAGTAATCAACTTCGTTGAATGCTACTGTATAGGCATTTTTTTTTACCTTGTACATATTTTTTAGAATTGTTGCATAACTTTGAACATGTTTTGGAAAGTACATGTGTATAAAGAATGGATGTGTATAAAGGGTTTTTAAATGGAATGCATGATGTCGTTTTAGCTTTTCCAAATTTATTGATGTAACTATTTGAGAATGCATGTGAGAGGATTTGAAGTCCACAATTTGGAGTTGAGAAATTGACGTGATAATAGAGGTGATTTGAACTTTTATAGGACTTTGAAATTTTTAGGATATCAAAATACAGTCATTATGTTGTTAAAATTTTTTAATAAACTAGAAAACAAAACTCCACTATTTACATTTCTTATTATGAATTTAAGCTTTTTCTTAACAAAGGCAAAAGGCTTAGCTTCATAGGAACTTTCCAGACGACTTGGATATCAACGAGAGAGCCCTCGTGGAGTACCTGGCAGGTCACCTAGTCAATACAAGCTAGAGGTCTGTCAAAGAAAATATGATTTGTTGGTTATAGGTTAGATTTTGTTTTGATGGTGTAAATTACACCCGTTTGATGTGATATCAATGTTTTATTGTATTGAAAGCAATTAGGAGAAGAAAACCACGTGAATCAAGTGTATGGAACCTTGGTCAAACTTGGTCAAAGGTGAGATATATTGCCCAAAGTGTGTGATGTTGTTATTTGATGATTTAGGAGTAATGAATGACATTAGGAACTCAATTTAATGATGAAAGAATGAAAGAAAAACTATAGAAATGATTAGATGAGTTTTTGGCCAAAGGTTAGGATTTTTAATATGTTTTGATCTAAAATTCTATTTTGATGTTTTATGAGTAATGAAGTAAAGAAATGAAAAGTAATTGGTTGGGAATTGGTTTTGGTTGAAAAATTTAGCCTAGAAAGCTTGGTTTTGTAAATGCATTGTTAATGATATTTTTTTGGCTTCAATGTGTGTACTAAAATGTCATAAAAGTGAAATTAGATTAATTTTTTTAAAATTTTAGAAATCAAATGAAATTGAATTGGAAAAGTTTAATGTATAATATGTTAAGTTTAGCCTTAAAGGTATTTTTTAGTATAAAAATATGGTAATGAAGTAATAACCATGTGAGTGTGAGTAGATACATGGAGTATATGTGGAAAGTAATGAAGTTGACATGGTTTATAGTATATTTAATTGAAAAATGTATTAAGGAGTTGAGTGTATTGGTATTAGGTTTTCTAATCGAAAAACAAAGCCAACTGAAGGGATTCGAAGTGATGAAAAGGAAACTAATAAGTTGTGAGTGTATTTTAATTGTTTTATATGATTACATTCTTTGCAAAAGAATTAATGACATGTGAGTGTTGTTTAAATTGATTTTATGCAAATAGTTTTCATTTGACCACGAAATGAATATTTATGTTGAGTTTTATACAAATGATATTTTATATGAATAGTGCTAGCATAAGTGTATGCTTTGGCAATATATTAGTTTTAATTTGAAATTTAAATTTTATATGATTGGGAGTTACATTGAAATAATTCACTTATGAATCGTCCCATACTTGAGTTAGAAAATAAGATAAGTTGTAAATGTAAGAGTTGCTTTTTGCCTATGGTCACTGGTAGGCTTTATACATGTTATCATACCAATATATTTATAATAGTTAACCTGTTACTGGTAAGTAATATAGAACCAGCTTCGTAAATAATAGATAACTAGTCGCTAATAAGCGATACAGAACTAGCTCCTTGACTTGTTATGGGTAAGTGATATAGAACCAATTTCGTAACTACCGATCTATAACAGTTAACCTGTTACGTTAAACGATGCAAAACCAACTCCGTAAATAATGATTAATTAGTCACAGGTAAGCAATGCAGAACCAATTTCGTGACTTTATACCTAGTGTACTGTATGGTAGAGAAACTTATGGTAGGTTATGTTAAGTAAGGAAAGTCATGAAAATAATAATGCTGTCACTATTTATGTTAAAAGTGATTTGAGAGGTATTGTATAGTACTAATGCTAGTGGTTGGCTTATTTTTTAGTATTAAATTTTTCATAAAACATATTGCCACCACTATTTTTTTATTAAGGAAAATGCAAAATGGAAACTTTTATATGATGAGTTTAATTTTGAAAAGCATTTCGAAATAGTTTTTTATTAAAAAAGTTGAAATTGTATTTTACGAAATGTTATATTATTATTAGATTTGTTGATGCATGAATAAATTGTTATAGAAAATGTTTTACCATGAGCTTTATGATTGTATAAAATATTGCAGTTATATTTTTATAAAAAGTTTAATTTTCTTGTAAACTTATATACTCACTAAGCTCATTTAGCTCACCCTTATTTTTATACTTTTAAATAAATTACCCCAGGTATGCGTACAAATGCTATAGTAATTGGGACTCCACCTCAAGATTAGTTATATTTTTTGGTGCTTTTGTGCTTATGTCATTTTGCGATGTACATTTGTGAAAAAAATAGATGTTTATAAAAGCTTTTAATTGAAATGCATGAATATGTTTTATATTTTAAAAGCTCATTGTAGTGACTGCTGAGAATTATTTGTTTGGGTTGTTTGTGAGTGGACTTAAAGTCCAAAAATTTGTAGTTTAGATATTAGTGTGAATATAGAAGTGTTTTCAAAGTTTACAAGGCTTTTAAAAACTTTGGGAATGTTAAAATACAGTCGTTATGCTGCTAACATTTTCGATAAAATGATAATAAAAATTCTTACTAATTTTTTCTCTTTTAATTATTAAAGTATAGAAAGTTAAACGGCTTGGCTTTGTGGGAACCCTTTAGTTGAGTAAGATATTCATTGGAGGGCTATTGTGAGGTCATCAGGAGGCCTCCACTCAGGTTCCAGAAGGAGAACTCCTTGATGGGTCCTTTTAGATGAAGTGAGTTGAATTGATTTATGACTCGATGCAAAAAATTAAATGCCTAACATTTTAATGAGTTTTCAATTGAATGGTTAATGGAGAATTTTGATTGATACATTTGATTTGTTAAACTCTTTCCTAAGATTGCCTTATGTTTAAGTTATAAGTAATGAAATTGATTTGCTTGAGGATAGGAAAATGTTTAGGTGTGGGAAAATTTCATAATTGCTAATTCCATTATGTTTTACCATGATTCTAGAACATTATGCTCATGTTTTGACATTTTTATACATTTTTGGTCCCTCAATTAATAAGGAATAAATTTAGAAAGATTTAGGTCAAATTAGAGCAAATTGTACAATTTTTTTTCCTAATGACTGAAAACAAGGTCCCAACATAAATTTGTATGGCTCCTCGTGCTTTGTCATGCCATATTATGATTTTGGGAGAGTTTGTTGCAAGAAAAATATGGCAAGATCACGGATCAGTGTTCCTACCATATTAAATAAAGGGTCATACATTTCTCCAAACATCTACCCAATATGTTACAATGTTCTGCCCATATTCATCAATACGGTGGAAATATGACTATGTTTTTTTTACCTATGTTGACTATAATTGTTATAAAAAAGAATCTGAGCGTGGCATTAAATTACATAGGAGTAAACATGGGCCCATGTTCATTTCTATAGTTTTATGCTCAAGAAAGAGGGACGGTGAAATATTTAAGGGAGTTTATTCTTAAACATTAAAAATGTAATTAAAAAATGATAAAAAAAATTTGGGATTAAGATGAAAACAAACTTAGAGAGAAAAACAACAACATTTAACAAAAACATTCAATATACCTTAAGATTCATCAAGTACATTTAAAATTCAAGCCATAATAACTTGATCTTATTTCTTGTGTTCTTCATTGTTTATTGAGTTTTCTTTGTTTGATTATAAACTAATAGGAATATAGATTTAGATGGAATGGACCCTAATATTATTGCTTTATATATTGATTTCTTTAATTTAATGAAAGATTTTAGTATCTTGAGAATTGTTCATATTCATTTATTATATTAAATTGACATAGCGAGCAGAGATCGTTCAATTTTAAATTCATGTATATGATTGAAATGGAAAACATAGAAGATCTTATATATAATTAAGTCACATCATAGAAAATGAGAGTTTAATGTAATCTTAGATGTAAGATCACATAATCTTTTTGAGTTAGAGTGAAATTTATTATGGAAATTCATATAACAAATTAATGCATTCTTAGGGAGGATTAGTTCGAGAGAACTTTTGATCAAAATACTTGAGGATAAGGATTGTATGTCTTGAAAGAGAGTAAAATTATAACTTTTAATTTTCTATTTGATCTAAGAACTGAGGTTAATCATTGAATCAAGATAGATTCAAGTGTCGGAAAATTCTAAGATTCTTGAATATTAGTTTAATTTGGCATTTCTATATTGTTACTTTAGTTTATTTAATTATATCTTTCACTCAATCATTCACTTTATTAGATTAAATAATAGATAAAAAGCTAGTTTTGCCGATTCCCATTCTCATGGGATTAATACTCTGACTCACTAAACTATACTATAAAAAGAGAGAACTACAATTGCCTAGTAATTTGTGCAGTATTGCGTTTTGCACTTCATTTATTTATTCTTATTTTTATAACATGACAGTCCAATTAAAAGAACTTCAAAAAGGCACCTATTATAAGACAACCTAATCAAATTTTTGCAACAATAATTTATCTCCTTTATCTATTTTTCTAAAAGAACAACCATCTAATTTTTAGTTTTATTGGTGCTTGTTTAGTAGGTCCTGAATTTTTAGACATCTTTATTTTTTGTTACCTTGGAAAATTT
Source organism: Erythroxylum williamsii (assembly GCA_027564335.1). NCBI lineage: Eukaryota > Viridiplantae > Streptophyta > Magnoliopsida > Malpighiales > Erythroxylaceae > Erythroxylum > Erythroxylum williamsii. Next base: position 28,792,419 of record JANITW010000007.1, read on the forward strand.
TAAAAGTTGTTTTAGTTTTCTCTCTAATTCAATTATTACTTTATTTTTTGTGCTTGTTATTTTATGTTTGAGGTACTCAGTTTTCTATGATTCTTGTAGACTTAAATCACAACGTAGCTTAGGAAAGTTACATTATCTATTTCTTTTTTAATCTTTCTTCACTTTTTACGTATTAGTTTATTTATTTTTGTGCTATATATGTTTGAATTAAAGATAATGTATATCTTTAAGTATGGGCGAAGGATTTGTCATAAGCTATAGTTGCATAGAAATAAACCTCTAACTAAATAAATTCAATTGCATTTGGCTTAGTAAGTTACAATTTTAGGAAAATAAACATTGAAAATTAAGGTAAGTAAATTGATTCATTTGATGTGTACAATGCTCTGTATATTAATTTCAGTAGGTTCATTGATATAGTCACTAATAATGAGCAGTTTGATTCAAATTTGACCTAATAATCTTGAGAATAACTCTTTAGTTAAATGGTGCTACCATTTATATAATCTTAACATAATATACGTCTAGATCATAGCTTGATAAGTAGTTTATCATTCTATATTAATGGTGAATTAGCACAGAGTGAAAGAACATAAGAAAAGGCAATAGATAAAGTTTGAACATAAATAAACTTTTATTCTACTGAAATTAATCTAAGTTAATAGGTTGTGAATAGTTCTAATAATTCACTACAAGGAAAATGACTAATTCCGACGGAAAAATACCGACGGTATATAAACCGTTGGAAATACCGACCGAAATAACGTTACCGTCGGAGAAATTGGGTGGGAGTGTCACGTTTTTCGACCGAAAACTATTCGGTCGGAGAATATGCTGAAATATTTTGCGACGCCAAAATTCCGTCGGTGATGGAGTCGGTGAAAACCTCGCCCTTCACTTACTCAAAACGACGTCGTTTTGGTTATTATTTAGGGCTGCGTCTGCGAGTCTTCCTCCTCTTCCCGCAGACGCAGCCTTCTCCTTCCTTTTTCCTCTGCTTCGGTGCTTCTCCCTCGTCGTTGCTGGCCGCCGTTTCATCAGCCGCCGCTCGCCGCTTGCTGCTCGTCGGTCGCCGCACGCCACAGTCGCCTCTCCTCCTGGTCTCCGACAGCTTGGTATAACTTCTCCTCCCTCCCTTCTTTACTTACTCCGACGGTGTATATATAGAATGTTGAAGCTTTTGATCTTTATATATGTTAATTATTGCTATAATTTTATGTAAATAATTGCTGTTATATGTAAATGTAAATTAGTTGTTAATTATTGTTGTAATTAAATGTTAAATATTGGTGTTATATGCATCTGCTATGTATATGTTAATTATGTAAATTATTTGTAAATTATTGTTGTAATTATATGTAAATAATTGGTCTTATATGCATCAGTAAGATATAAGTTAATTATTGCTGTTATTTTATGTAAAATATTGCATTTATATCCATCTGTAAATTATATGTTAATTATTGCTGTAATTATATGTAATTTATTGGTCTGCAGATGCATCTGTAAATTATATGTAAATTATTGCTGTTATTATTGCTCTTATATGCATATGTTAATTATATGTACATTATTGCTCTTCAACTGCTTTTAAAGAAAAATGAATGATTTGAATAAGAAAATTAAAAATTTGTGTAGTACATTGCCAAAACTTTCAATTAGGTGATCATTATTTGATAATGATTAATAATTATTCTAGAAATAGGTGTTCTTTATTTAATATGTATTAATAATGACTCTAACTATCTATCAATTCGAATTAATATAATTTGATACCCATTATTAATATTCTAAGTTGGACTGCAATTTTGATTAAACTAAGGAGATACTAAAATATTGTTATTTAAATGAATTATATGACAATAATATCAATTCCGTCGGCGGGGTAGAAATTTGAAAAATTAAAGTCAAATTTCGAACTAGTCCATCAAAATTTAATTCAACTTCACATTTTATTTATTGACACGAAATCAATTTTATGTGGGTTAATATTATCAATTATGATTAAAATAATTTTATAAATATATTTATAAAATAATATCCTTACCGAGGTACACACCAACTAAAAAATGTCTTATTTTTTGGAGCACATTAAGTCATTTCTATATAATTAATATTACAACTTCATTCATACATTCAATCTCATTTAATCAATTATCATTTTAATGTTTTTATTTTTTGCAAGAGATATGCAATTACAAAGAAAATGAGTAGGGTGGTTCGTTTAAAGTTGACAATTCAATTTATTTTTTACATAAAGTTACAGTATAGATGTCAGTACATTGTGTATCAAGATTTATTTTATTATTTGATGTTTAGGATTAATTTATAAATGTTTTTTCATAACAGTTAGACCACATTTGAATTTTATTAAATGTTTTGGAAGCGAATACATATCTTTCTTAATGGTAAGTTATAAGGTTATCTTTACTTAATTGCACTTTTTAGTAACAACTTTAAATAGTAAATACATAATTTTGATTATTCTCAAAATAAAAAGTAAACAATCAAGACTCTTAAGATAATAGATAATAGTAAGAATAAAACTTTATCATGTCTCAACTAAATTTGAAGTTTTTAATGGTGACATTGTAGTTCTTATGATAAGTTATAAGGTTATCTGTAATTAATTAAACTCGTAATTAACATTGTGAAAAAATCTAATTTTTAAGCGTATCAATCCATCCTCTTTTGTAAAAATTGATGTACCTTAACTTAAAAAGGTATAATGATGAATTGATATTAACTGACATTAGCAAGTAATATTAAAGGCTTCAAATCATGTAATTTAGATTATGGACCATGATTACGGAATTTGATCAAAATTAATATTTACCTTTTTAAGTCAGCTACTTTGTTATGTCTTTCTACCTTGAACTCACACAAAAAGTCATATTCAACAAGAATCTCTTATCACTAGGCTTACTTTATAGATAACTTCTCTATAATCCTATAAGAAGTGTTACCAATATTATCTATGCAGATCACAAACTTGAATGTTAATAGGTAAACTCATGAAGCATGAAGATAATGTAGTACAACCACAATCTCCATGTACCATTTCTTAACAATTGATAGTTTTGATTGTTTAAGGCTATATATTAACCTTTTGTCAGCAAGACATTGGCAATCACTTTAGTAATCGTGAGAGTGAATTCTTGAAGGACAATTCCATGGCACGATTTGATTCTTCTCGTGGTTTTAAAGACACTGATAACAGTCATGGGTTCCGATCTTTTGATGACAATGACCCATTTGGCTCATCTGGAGCATTTAAGTCATCAGTGGAGGGTGAAACTCCGAAAATAAGTTATGATAGCTGGAGAGCATTATAGTCAGGTTATGGATGTTAAGAACACTACAAAAATATCTCTTGGATGAGACCTGTTCTTCCGAGATTTGTTCCTATAGGTGTTGCGGCCTGGTGCTACCACTTGAGTACATATTAGAATGTGATAATGCATGAATGATTTGCTGTGTGGCTCCTAGCCCATGCTTGTTTTTGACTGCTCCCATTTTTTGCTTCCCCATATTGTTCCATATTATATTATTGCTTATGATGCTTTTTTCCTGTTGTAAGTTTTCATTTCCTTCACTTTTTTTTCTTCTTCTGTGTACCAGAGGACATCTGAGACATGCAATTTTTTATTTTTTCTTTCTAAACGTACTGTTAAATATGCTTTTGTCATGGATGAAAAGTTGAATTGATCTGTTGCTCACTCTAGTTCTGTAAGCCTGGTTCATGATTTAGGTTAATGTCATGCATATATCATATAATCTAGAATACTTTTAACTATTTTTCGTGGGTTAATATCGTGACAGGTACCTTATGGTTTCTCACGTATGATCCATTATCCTTGTCACATAATTTGATTAATAAAAAGGACTATTTATTTCCCTAAAAAAAAAAAAGGACTATTTATATATAATATATCTCTGGGCAGAGATAAAGGAAATGAATTTACATTATTCTGTTATATAGAATTATTTACATATGTATATCATGTTAATTAACTAAAAGAAAGCATGTCCACGTGTTCATTAATAAACGATGTTAATTGTTAAGATTTAATAAGTTGGTAAGATTATAAAATAGTTAAAAGGTATTCGATGTTAATATTATAATTTTCTAGTTGAAATGGAAAATAGTTAAGTTAATTTGCATACGATTATGCCTTCAATATTTATTTAGATATGATAGGAAATGGTAACAAAAAAAAAAGATAAAAAGGAGTACGGTAATTTGATGACAAGTAAGAAGATTAATGTGAAGTAACAAATTTGAGAATGTTCTAATTGCGTCAAATTTATCAAAAAAAAATGATAAATGTTTATCATATTATTTAGTTACAGATACATCTCAAAAATTAAAATTAAAATATATAAATTTACGATTTATCTTGCTTACAATAATCTTAATAATCTCTTGAGCACTATTTTTCTCTAATTTTTATTTTTCTTGAGGTTAAAAGGGTAAAAATAATTCTAACATTTATATCTGAATTTTACGGCATTGAAATTAAACTATATTGTTGTAAAAATGTTTAAGTTAAACTCTACATAGATGAAAAATATAGCACAGACATAACTCATGTCACATTATTAATCACGTACGTGGTACATGGCTCCGTAGGACCTAACCTTCTGTTAAAAAATATTTTAATTTCTAATAAATAAAAGTAATTAAATTGAAAAAATAATTTAAACAAAGATTAACTAAACCTGTAATTTTTACATATCCCTAATATTAACATTTTAGATCTTAATAAAATCCCTAATGTCAATTCAAAATAAAAAATAAAAAAATAAAATCCCTAATGTTTTCCATCTTAACCGTCTTTCTCTTTACTGTCGCAAGCCACCATCTTCACTATCGCTAGCAGTCATCGCTGTCGCTCTCTACGTAGCGCAAATCTCGTTTTTCTTTTGTGCTAACTGGTAATATTTTCCACCTCTCTACTCCTATTTTGCACTTGTCTTTGTTTTCGTCTGCCTGATTGTTGTGTCTGTACGTTTTTTCTCCGCTTCTTGCTTGTTTTTTTTTTTGTTTTTGGCCTACCTCCTACTGGTACTTGCTGACTTGGGTGCCAATCATTCATCCGTACTTACTAAAATTTTATACAAAAAAGCTCCATTCTTTAAAAAGATATAAAGTTTAAAATATTTAACTAGTATCAGATATTATAAAATCGACTAAACATTAAATAAATTTAAATTTTAAAATATAATTAAAAAATTGTTTTAACTATCAAAGAACTTGAAATTTAATTAAAAAAGATATTGTAACAAAAATTAGTTAATTTATTTTAATATAATAAACTTATTAATTTACAAAAATTGAACGATTAATTATTAAATTGTAATTTTTAACAATAAAAGTTATTAAAATAAATCAAACTGAAAAAATAAAAATTGAACTACAAAGTTAGACTATTCAAAATTTGTACGGTTGAACCAGTTAAACCAGTTGAGTTTTTTAATCATAACTTACATTATATAAAAATGAGTGTACGGTTGAATCGATTAAATTAATTGAATTTTTCAATCAAAATTTACATTGTATAAAAAAGAGTGATATATTAGGAGATGTCAGGACATTAGGATACAAGGGACATCTTCGTAGCTAGCTTTGTAATATCTTTACGATGAAAAAAGAAACACATAAACATAATTGAGTCTTCGTATAATTAATTTATGGTTGGAATGAGATTCAAATTCTCTTCTTCTAATATTATCTTTTTATCATTTTCAATTACTTTAAGTTGCTTTTTACACCAGCACCTTCCTTGCTTTTCAATCCATTAGACCTTGGTAAAAGAGAAGAAGGGAGTTAAATCTCATATCACTGGCATGATATAAAAGGTCAATTTAATTATGTTATTAAGTAGACATGCAAGGGTTTCTGCCTTAAAATTTTTCTACATTATGAGAAATTACTTTATTATGGAATGTCAACATTCTAGATAAGAAAAACCAACTGTGTTAATTTAACCATGTTGTTAACTAAAAGGACGAGAAATAATTTATAAAAATATATATAAGTAAACCAAGATAATTTATGTCATGAAATAAAAACGAAATATGTTATAACAAAGTACATAAATAACTATTCCTAAAAGATACAAGGCATGACATGGTTGTTAAGAGGACATCTTATGATGAAGGAAATTTCAACAGGAAAAAAATTTATAACCCAAATCAATTGGAAACCAGAAATTACGATAACAACTATTTTATGTGCTCAATTCATTGGTCTCAAAAAGCAAAATGAGCATAAAAGCAAGATTTCAAAACTAAAAACTCATGACCCAAACAAACGCAATACAACTATTAGTACAAGAAGAAAATTTTAAATTACCATTCTTTGTTGAGTTACTTACATCACTTTTCACATCTGAGTTGTTTGAAGCTAATGAATTGTTTCATGAAATTTTAATGCCATAGTCAGAATTGTCAAATAAATCACTATTATCATTAAATATTGAACCATATGTTCTATTAAAATCTATCATATTTTAAATAGCTTTTAATGACTTTTTTTTTTTGCTTTTAATGTTCTCTAGTGATTGTTGCATAGATTGTAAGGGTTTAATATAGAGGTATAAGGCCTCTTTATAGTGGGAAGTTCATGTTAGAACTTGAATTCCAACATATTAATAAGGATATTGCTACATTTGAAAATGTTGACCTTAATTATGTAGGAAAGATTTAAGGTACCACCAAATTGATAAGAAATACTATACGGTACCTAATTTCAAATTTAAAGAGCCACTAAGATTTATTAAGTCAAACCAAAGTTGTATTAGGCTAGTAAGTCTTATGGAAATTTATAGGAGACTTAATATGTATGTTACCCATAGTTTAGCTAGAGCTTTCCCTGCTCCTGACATATTACCTGTAACTAAAGGAGAAGAACATGTTGACCATAATGATGATGAACAGGACGAAGATGACGATTAATAGAATGATGAACCTATGGATGAATATGCTAAACACATGGAGGAACATATATATGAACATGTGAAGGAACACATGGATGAATATGCTGAATATGTACAACTTAGCTTACCTGTATACATTCTGGATGGCCATCACCCAATTGCAATTGATTCAACTAATTATAGTAGTTTTATTGGCAGTAAGAAATATCATAATGGAAAGGAGCCATGTGAAGCTTTGTGTAGATCAAGTTTTAAGCATAATCTAATAGGTGTGGGATAATAGTGGAGAATGGGTATGAAGTTTGAAACTACAAAAGAATTGAAAAATGATGTTATTAATTTATACAGTTTAAACATGGTATAATGTAAGTGAGAGTAATAGGATTATGGTAGGGTGTATTATCACGATCCAAAAAGGGCACGTGATCGACACGTGAGACCTAAGGTTCGAAACCCCAGATCATATGTAAGCCCACCACTAGTGACAAAATAAATTCAAACCCCAAAAATGCAACAAGTCGATATACTACAATAACAATAGTGTGCATTACAAAGAAGTTTTACAACTCACGAAAATCTGTCACTACGAACGCTACAATACAAGATAAATGAAAATAAAGAAAGGACATACACAAATGTAGGTAGGCCGCAGCAGACACATCATGAGAGTCACTGCTACGAAGTAGATGGTAGTTGACCTAAAAAAAATAAAGTTGAGAAGAGTCAGACCTTGCTGAGTAAGTTCACACCATCCTACGATACCCAATGCTATGCCAACAATCATGCATGAATATCAAAATACATACACATCATACTACACGTCCAATCACAACAACACAAATAAATTGTGGGAAAAAATATCTGTATGACCTTAATCTCCAAGGGTAAGTCCTCACAATTCTAAACCTCGAATGGCTACAGGGAGCTATACATTATCAACTGCCCAACCGTGCTCCTATACTCATATAGTTGTAAGGCTCTCTTAATCCAAAGGGGCTGCGAGGAGCCAAGCATTACTAATAGACCAACCTCGCTTAAAGCGTCTAAAGTCATAAGCATCACAAATAAGGGTCCAATCGGGAGCTAAGCATTAACCAGGATCGGCCCATAACATATCTCAATATTATAAACAAAACAACTCTTATAGTCATAACCAGTGCGCATTTGGTCCTAATGCATACCCATCAGATGACACGTCCTACAAATCTTTTCTTCTCCACAATCAAACACAGCAATACATATCAAATTATTAAGCATGCAAGTTATCAAGTAAACATTCAGTTATGCAATGACCAATGCATGTATGCAATACCCAACTCAACGTATCCACTCAGTTAATTCAATATAAAGGCTTATACTAAAGTAGGTACACATTACTGTATATACACATTTATATAAGTGTCGATCAATATATATATATACACACACATGCGTATGAGTGTGGTTATGCATTGTTATATGCTGCCTCTATATCAGCATTGAGTATTATTCATTTGTTGGTACAACTACAGTAACAATAAGTTGGTATGAACTTACCTAGTAACTGAACTCATCCGTCAGAACCTTCTAATGGGGTCCCGCTCCTGCTATACCTAGTAAATCGAAAGAAAAATATCTCAACCAGTGCTAATTAGGATTTATTAGGCTTAATAACAATTTAGGTATTATTCGAATTGCCTAAGCAGTTCATTTATGAAATTAAAAAATTTCTCCTATTCTCGTCTAACGTTCTGTGATTTTAAATATGCAAACTGTTGAAAATCTCACTATGGTTCTTTAGAGAAAGATGATTAATATAATTTGAGATTTTTTCACAAAAGTGACCGAAATGATCACTGAAGATTTCATAAAAGTGACTAAAATGATCGATGAAATAGTACCTTCGGCAATTGGAATATTCCTTCGGTTACCAAAATATTCCTTCCGGTCATTGAAAAATCTTCAGTCTCAGAATTCAACATTTTTTTACCAAATGAAACATCTTGATGAGTAGAACAACTTTCTCCAAAGCAACATACTCAGATTCTTAACAGATTTGAACCAATTGAAGAAAAATAAGTTGAAATCCTAACCTCTCTTTTTTTGTCAATTGGTGGTGATTCAAGCAACGGCTGGCAACGAGACCATGGGGTTTTTGTTCCTAACATCGAGACGAGTCAAATGGTGGTGGTGGTGACCCGCAATAACTACTGAAAGTGACGGATTAACAATTAACATTTTTGTCAACTTTTCTCCTTCATTTTTGCAACAATTTCGACAACGATGGTGGCTGAAATGGGTATGGTTGTGACGAGGCTCGTCGAGAGGAAGATATTGGTATATAACACTAGCCAGTTTGAGTAACCAGTGGTGAAGAGTGGTTTAAAAGAGGGAGTTCATGAATAGTAGCTTTTGCAGGGCTTAAAATGAAAAATGAGAAAATGGGGAAAAAGAAAAAAATTGTCTTATATATACGGGATGTTACATTTTCTCCCCTTTACAAAAAAAAATTTGTTCTCAAATTTTATAATAAGGTTTATTCAGGAAACAAGAATGGATACAATCCTCTCATCTCTCGCTCAGTCTCTCAAGTTGTTTTTTCAATGCAACCATTCGGTCATATCACCTTAACCATGAGAATTTGTTTTGATCAAAGTTGTCGTACCTACAAATATGTGATAGCTACTGAAGCTCTTCGTAGGCTAAATTCTCGCTCATTTTCATGCTCTGTGGTTGGAGTACATGGGAAGGCTCGGGAATATACTTGCAAAGCATAGAAATATGGAATACTAGATGTACTTGGGCCATGATCGGAGGTAATGTTAATTGATATGCCACATTTTCAACCCTCTCAGTTAACTCACAATTTTCCTCTTTTTCCAAACCTCATCACACCTTTCGTTAGAGATACTTTAAGGAATACGCAATCTCCGACTCGAAATTCCACTTCCTTACGCTTCAGATCAGTATAACTCTTCTGTATACTGACAGCCATCTCTAGCCTCTACTTGATCAATGGGATCTTCTCTGACATGATCTTGATTAATTATATGCCCTCTAGCTACCTCTCACCTACCTCCTTCTAACACATCGATGACCTATATTTTCGCCCATACAATGCATTATATGTTGTCATCCTAATATTATTATTGTAGCCATTATTGTAAGTGAACTCAATCAGGGCCAAGAGTTAATCCCAACTACTGCCAAAATCTACTACACACATCCTCAACATATCCTCTAAGGTCTGAACTGTACTTTCAAACTATCCATAAGTCTGTAGATGTAATGATGTACTAAAATCCAATCTAATGCCCAACACCTCCTGTAATTTTTTTCCAGAACCAAGATGTGAACTGTGATCCCCAGTTCGAAACTATCAATACAAGTACTTCATAGAGGCACACTATTCAATCAATATAAAATTGAGCTAGCTTGGACATCAAATAAATAGTCTTCAGGGGTAGAAAATGTTTTCATCAATCTATCTACAATCACCTATATTGACTCACATTGAGTTCTTGTATAAGATAGGCCAACTACGAAATCCATCGTGATCCTCTCCCATTTCTATTCAGGAATTGACACTGGTTGTAGCTTAACTGAGGGCTTCTGATGTTCAACATCTACTTGTTGACCTGTCAAGCATTTAGAAATATATTTATCCACATCTTTCTTCATATCGTCCCATCAATACGTATCTTTAATATTATGGTACATTTTAGTGGAACCTGGATGCACATTGTATGCAACATAGCACGCTTCCTCTAGAATCTCCTCTTTTAAGGTTTTTATAATTGGAACTCACAGTCTCCCATTTATGATGAGGATGTCTTCTTTATCGATTTCAAAATATGCACGTCGTCCTTCTTGAACATCATAAATAAGTTGTTAAAATTTAGGATCTTGACCTTGGGCGATCTTAATCCTATCCAATAATACTGACCGCACCCTGGTGCAAGCCAGTAATATTCCTACATTTGAAATGTGAAACTGAATTCCTTGATCCATCAAATCATGCAACTCCTTCGTCAAAGCTCTCCTCTCTATTACGATATGCGCCAAACTACCTGAGGATTTTCTACTTAAAGCATCTGTCACAACATTTTCCTTCCCTAGATGATACTGAATCATACAATCGTAATCTTTTAGTAATTCCATCCACCGTCTTTGCCTCAGATTTAGTTCTACTTGCTGAAATATATATTTGACTTTTTTTATCTATAAAAATCTCACATGTCTCACCATACAGGTAATTTTGCCAAATCTTTAAAGAAAAGATTACTGCTTCCATCTCTAAATCATGCGTAGGATAATTTAGTTCATGTTTCTTCAGTTGCCTGGAAGCATAAGTAATCTCCCTACCATTTTGCATCAATACACATCCAAGGCCAACTGTCGAAGCATTATAGTACAATTGGAATCCTCCACCTTCTTTTGGTAAAGCTAATATTGGAGTTGAAGTTAAACGCGCCTTTAGTTTTTGAAAACTCTCCTCGCAAGCATCAAACCAAATAAATTGGACATTTTTTTGCGTTAATCGGGTCAATAAGGTTGCTATCTTAGAAAATTTTTCAACAAATCTTCGATAGTATCCAGCTAACTGAGAAAACTCCGTAGCTCTATCATGGTCCTTAGTTGTTCCCAATTCATTATAGCTTTTATCTTCTTCGGGTCCACTTGTATTTCACCTTGAGATACCACGTGCCCTAAGAATGCATTACTCTCAAGCTAGAATTCACATTTTGAGAACTTGGCATACAATTGATGTTCTCGAAGTGTCTGCAATACCAATCTTAAGTGTTTGACATACTCCTTATCTGTCAGTGAATACACCAAAATGTCATCAATAAAAATAATCACAAACCTATCCAAGAATGACATGAATACTCTATTCATAATATTCATAAAAGCTGTTGGAGTATTTGTAAGGCCAAAAGACATTACTAAAAACTCATTATAGCCGTATAGAGTCCTAAAGGCATTCTTAGATATATCATCTCCTCTGATCCTTAGCTGATGGTATCCTGATCTTAGATCAATCTTAGAAAAGTACTTAGCACCTTAAAGTTGGTCAAACCAATTGTCAATTCGAGGTAGTGGACACTTATTGCAGATAGCCACCTTATTTAACTGTCGATAATCAATACACAATCGGAGAGAACCATCCTTTTTCTTCATAAACAGTACCAGTGCACCTATGGTGAAGCACTAGGTCTGTTAAAACCCTTATCTAATAGAACTTATAACTGCTTCTTTAATTCCTTTAATTATGTAGATGTCATTTTATATGGTGGTATAAAAATTGGAGTTGTACGAGGTACTACGTTAATACAAAATTCAATTTCTCACTCTAAGGGTAACCCTGGTAACTCATCAGGAAACACATTTGGAAACTTCTGAACTATTAGAACGTTTTGGAGACTGATGCTCTCTACAGCTAAATCCCTGACTAAGGCCAGAAATCCTTGGTACCTTCGTTTAAGCATCTTGTTGGCCACTACTGCTGGAACTATGTTAGAAGGGGTAGTTTTTCTATCCATCCCCCTTAAAGATAAATTCTACGTCTCCTGGAATCTTAACATCACTTCCTTCTTTCTGCAATCTAAGGTAGCATAATGATGGGATAACCAGTCCATTCTTAATATTACATCAAAATCCATAACTAGCAATACCATAAAATTCGCTACCAATCTCCTAACATTAATCTCCACGGGTCATGAGTAGTATATCAAATTTACCTCTATGGCATCAGTCAGAGGTGTAAATACTGCCAGAGATTTATTAATCAATCAGAGGTGTAATTTATAACCTCATAGCAAAGTTAGGTGACATAAAGAATGAGTTGCTTCTGAATCTATCAATACCATAGCTTCTGATCTACAGACAAGAATGATACATGATGCCACTACATTGGAAGCGAGTGCATCTTGAGGGGTGAGAATGAATGCCCTAGCCTGACCACGATCTACCTGCTGAGAGTTAGATGATTGTCCCAGATTGCAACCTCCAGCCTCCAGATCTACCTCCCAACTGTCTCTCGCCAAATCCTCGCCCCTGTTGACCGTTAAACTGTGATCCCCCTAGTGACTGTTGAAATGGATGTTGCGTCATACTAGAAGAGGACTATTGATATCCCATTATAGGACAATCTCTTATCAAATGCCCATACTGGCCACATCTGTAGCAAGCTCCTGGTGGTAAGTTACAAGGACCCTGATGCACTCTAACACATTGCTGACAAACAGAAGAAGCTGAGCCTGAACTACTACGTTTTGAGCTCTACCCGCTACTGTTACTACCTACCCTAGGTGTGAATTTGTATCCTTCCAGATGTCTACAACTAGATCTTGCCTTGCCATGAGCTCGAACAACCCTCAGTCGAGAACTCCCACTCTAGCTGAACCCTGGCAAAAAGTTTAATTGTTGCGATTGGGGGAGCTGACTGTTATTGTTGCTGCATCATCATCATTGAGTCTCAAGTCATAGTATTGTTAGCCTTTATCCTTGCTAGGAATGCCTGCATATCAAACACAGGTGCCTCAGGAACTCCTTGTGACACCTCTGGGGCCTCGACAGGGACCTCTCATGTCGGACCGTTCTGCATCTACCACACCTTCCAGTTGAAGCAACAGGGGTAGATGTCTCATCCTGAGTTAAGGCTTCATCGTGACTCTCTTGGTCAAGTCGAGCAAGAAATTGAGTGCGTTTATTCATACTGAAATTGAAAGCAAAAGAATGGTCAGTACCACCGTTGAGAATATGAATGTATTCTGTAAGAAGTTCCTTTAACAAGAAGCAGATTTTTATGTGTCCGCAGTGACAAACAAAAGAACATCCTAGGTCGAACCTAGGCTCTGATACCAACTTTTTCATGACCTAAAATGGGCGTGACTGACATGAGGGAACTAAGGTTCGAAACCCTAGATACGTAAGCCTACCATTAACATCAAAATAAATTCAAACCTAAGAACACAACAAGTCCATACAATACAATCACAATAGTGCATGTCAGAAAGATGTTTTACGACTCATGAAATCCTATCACTACGGATGCTACAAAACAAGATAAATGAAAATAAAGAAAGGACATACACAAATGAAGGTAGGTCGTAGCAGACACGTCATGGAAGTCATTGAAGCGAAGTTGGTGTTATCTAACCTTAAAAAAATGTTAAGGGGAGTCAGACCTCACTGAGTAAGCTCACATCGTCTTACGATACCCAATGGTATGTGCACAGTCATGCATGAATATCAAAATATATACACAAAATGCTATACATCCAATCACATTAACGACACAAATAAATTATGGGAAAGAATATCTGTAAGACCCCAATCTCCAAGGGTAAGCCCTCACAACTCTAAATGTCACCAACGACCTAGCTATGCTCCTATACTCATATAGCTGTAAGGCTCTCTTAATCCAAAGGATTGTGGGGAGCCAAACATCACCAACAGACCAACCCTCGCTCAAAGCATCCAAAGTCATAAGCATCACAAATAAGGGTTCGATTGGGAGTCAAGCATCAACTAGGATCGACCCATAACATAATATTATAAACAAAACAACTCTCATAGTCATAACCAGTGCGCATCTGGTCCTGATGCATACCCATTAGGTGACACGTCCTACAGATCTTTTCTTCCCCACAATCGAACATAGCAATACATATCAAATTGTTAAGCATGCAATTTATCAAGTAAATATTCAATAATGCAATGACCAATGCATGTATGCAATACCCAACCCAACATATCCACTCAATTATTTCGATATAAAGTCTTATACTATAGCAGGTACACATTACTGTATATACATGTTCGCTATATAAATATATAAGTATCGATCGATATATGTATGTATATATATATATATATATATATATATAGATACACATGTATATGAATGTAGTTATGCATTGCTACATGCTGTCATCTATATCAGTATTGAACATTATTTATTTGCTGGTACAACTACGACAACAGTAAGTCGGTATGAACTTACCTGGTAACTAAACTCATCTGTCCGAACTTTTCGATGGGGTCCCGCTCCTACTATACCTAGTAAATCAAAAGAAAAATATCTCAATCAGTGCTAATTAGGAGTTATTGGACTCAAATAATAATTTAGGTATCATCCAAATTGCCCAAGCAGTCCATTTATGAAATTCAGAAATTTCTCCTATTCTCACCTAAACGTTCCGTAATTTTAAATTCGCAAACCGTTTAAAATCTCACTATGGTTCTTTGGAGAAAAATAATCAGTATAGTTTTAGAATTTTTCACAAAAGTGACCAAAATGGTCACTGGAATAGTACCTCCAGCGACCGAAATATTCCTTTGGTCAACGAAATATTCCCTTCGGTCATTGAAAATCTTCAATATCAAAATTCAAAGATTTTAATACCAAATGATAGCTCTTGATGAGTATAACAACTTTCTCCAAAGCAACATACTCAGATTCTCAACAAATTAGAACGAATTGAAGAAAAACAAGCGAAAACCTTAACTTCTTTTTTCGTGAATTGACGGGGATCCGGACGGCGGCTAATGATAAGATCATATTTATTTTGTTCCTAACGTCGAGACGAGTCGATTCAAAGGGTGGTGATCGACAACAACCACCGAAAGTGACAGTTCGACGATCGATATTTTTTAATCAAAATTTCTCGTCAATTATTCAGATGATTCTGGGTACAATGGCGGTTGAAATGGGTATGGTTGTGACGGGTTCATTGGGGGGGGGGGGTTAAAATGAAAATATGACAAAATGAGGAAAAAGAAGATATTGTCTCTTAGTTATATAGCGTACTTGATGTTACATGTATTGACAAATGTCTTTAGGAATTATATGATGGATATGATAAGCATGAAAAATATTTTAAAGTAAAAGACATATAAACTTGATCACAATTTTTTCACCACTAACAAACCAAATTTGGTTTTTACTAAGTTTATGACCAGACACTTCAAGAATAGAAATCTTGAGAATTCTAGTATCTCAATAAAAAAAGGTTAAAGAATGCACTGAGAAAATATTTTTGTTAACTCAAGTATGTGTAGAAGAGTAAAAAGGATATTAAGAAAAGAGAGAGCAGTATATTATGTTAATGAATATGTCATACTGTATGGATATGTATATAAGTTGAAGTTAAGTAATCCTGAATCAACAATGGACTTATAACTATCTAGAAATCAGAACACTTCCTTGCTACAAGTAATGATACATGAAAATTTCATTGTCTTTTATTATACATTTTATTAATACTTTATTATATTTTGTTATACATCTTATTCCTACTTACATTATCTTTTGTTGTAATTCAAAAGGTTATACATTTGTTTTAATGACACAAAAAGATAATGGGGGCATTTGAGACCAATTGAGATGGATGTTTTTCTTAAGATATAATTCCAAAGCCAAATGTTGAGTGTGCTAGGTAAAGGACTTGCAATCATATATGATATGTGGAAGGTATCTTCATCTTTATATTGTTATAATTGATTTGATTTTATTATTAAATATGAATTAATAATTGTCAATTGGATTAGGAATTGACCAGATCTATTCTTTACCAAATGCAACTCATCAAATGTATGCTTACATATACATATATATATATATTGGAAGGGAAAGGGCTTCATATGTGCTTTAGCCTTACTATAATATCCTAAGGAAAGGTGGTTAAGATGTTACCAATTCTTTAAATCCAAATGTTTAGTAGTTAAGAACAACATGAGTGAAACTTTTAATAGGTAGATCTTATTGTTTATGACAAGCTAGTAATTATTATGCTTGAAACAATTAGAATCATGGTGATGAAGAGGCATGCAAAAAAGAGACATTTTGCTAATGGGTAGCAGTCAAATATTGAACCAACTATAGTGAAGAAGTTAGATAAGAACAAAAAAGATGCAATGCAATAAAGAATAATCTGGAATGATGATGTTTATTAAGTTTCAATGGATGATGACAAACATACTAGGATTGATAAATAGCAAACATATAATTGTGGAGTATAGGCCTATATGAATACCCTTGTAAACATATGATTAGTGAAATTCATCATTTAAAATAAAAGTTTAAGACATTTATAGATTCATGTTATAGGAAGGGTGATTTTTGAGTTTATATGACCATGCGTTATAGCCTATTTAAGGTGAAATTTGTTGGTCTTCAATTGATACAAAGGTGATACATCCTCTAGCTAAAAGATTTATACCAGGTAAACCAAAAATTGGAAGGAGGCAACCAAATAAGCCTAAGAAATTGAAAGATCCAAACAAATTGTCTTAGAAAGGAAAAATGCAAAAATGTAGGAAATATGGCATTTTAAACTATAACTCTAGAAAATGTAACAAATAAGGCCCAATATCACATGTTGAGGCTTCTTCAAATGTATAAAAACCTTGTTCAAATAATTTACAAACCTTGTAATAAGTAATGTTTATCATTATATTTATCATGTTATCATATAGCCATCTTCACAAGTTTATAACCCTTCAATTTTTTTATCAAATTACCTTGGTTGTAATAACTAACAAATGTGTTTCTATTGATCACAATAAATTAGTGATGCAAACAGAGTTGATGGTATAGTTATACCGAGTCAATATAAGTGCATTTTTATTAATTAATCTCAGTTGTAATACCTAATGAATGTGTTTCTTTTAATTAAAATAGGTTAATGGTGTAATCAGTGTTGATTATATGATTACATTGAGTCAACAAAACAATATTATAAGGAATTTTTTTAAATCAATTTATCTTAGTTGTAATAACTGATGAACGAATCTATTTTTTTTTTTTTACATATTTTGTTGTCAGTTGGTAGATCTAGACATGCTAGTAAAAGAAAGTTTGAAGATGTTGATTCACACACATTCAAGTTATCATTTAAACTAAAAGGTTTACAGTTCAAAAGATAATTTAGCATCACTTCACAATAATTACAAGTTGAAGAAAACAAAAGGAGAGTGTCATTGGCACAATCATTACAAAAACAAGTTTCTTAGTTAAGTGGAAGTAAGGGAAACAATATGGAATAAATTTTCTATGTATATATGATATTGGTATTGTTAGAGTAGTGAACTGAAGGCAATCGCCTTTAGCGCATTTTGTACAAAGTTGTGTACATTCTTTATAAATAAATAAAGAAATGCACATTTCATTAATTTGTTGTTCATTATTTATGAACTGATATAGATCTGTAAACAAATTAATGAAGTCCATGATATATGACATAGCATGAAGGAAATTATGATGTGATCATACTACTGAGATTCCTATCA
>JANITW010000007.1:28810733-28828872 GCA_027564335.1 Erythroxylum williamsii
GTGAATTACATTGTCATTTGTTTTCAATTCAAAAATATAAGAGATTTGTTCTTTATTCATTTTTAATAACTAAATTAAATTCTTCATATGTTTTATTATTTAGAAATTGTCTCATTATTCATTAATATAACGTAACACAAATACATAAAATATATATATAATATAACATTATTATAACAACAAAACATTAAAAAAAAACAAATTTACCATTTATTACCGACGGACAACTTTCCGTCGGAAACTAACATAATTTACCGACGGTCCAATTACCCGTCGAAAAAAGTTGGTTAATCCGGATCAATTTCACCGACGGAATATTACTTGTCATTCCGTCGATAAATATATACCGACGACAAAGTCTCCGTCGTTATTTCCGCCGTAAAATTGCGACGGAATATTTCGGTCGGTGTTTTTAGCTTCGGCGCATTCACCGACGGAATTTCACGCCACCAAATTCCGTCGGCGATTGTCTTCAGCGACGGAAATTCGTTATGTACCGACGGTACTTTCCGTTGGTAATCATCGGATTTCTTGTAGTGATTAATTTGAAATTGTAACCTAATTAACTAGAGATATTCTTGACCATGTATTTACAATTATGTAAAAAATTTAAAAATTATTATGTATTTTTTGGTTTCAATATGGTTTGATGACTACTTATTGATTTATACAATTTACTCATATTATATTTATTTTATATATAAAGTACAATTTTTAAACTGTAGTTAAATGTTTAAAAATTGTAAAGATAGTTTGAAACTGAAGTGCAAGTTAGTGTAAATATTAAGAAATCTAGTTGGTTTATGAATAGTGTAATTAAGCTAATAATGATATTATAGTTTGCTCTTCCTGGAATTGACACTTGCTTATGTTGACAACCATTGTAATTGATTTCTTTTAGGACAAGAAAATACTTAAGTGCGAGAGGATTTGATTTGTGTGTAGTGTACATATGTTTTAAAGGCATTTAGATATGTTTCTATCTAAATTATCTTGCTTTGATGATGAAATTATTTTTATTTGATGTTTTAAGTAATGTTGGAGAAATATTACTTTGGGATTTTTATGCATTAAAATAAAAGGAAGAAAAATATTGACTAAATGCCGCCTCAATCACATTTGTGTTTTAGGCATGTTCCTTTATAGACATGGAATATGCATGAACAAGTTAAACACGATCCCACAAACTAGCATATACTAGCTCGTGTTCTTGTTTGGAGTTAAGGTTCGAAGAAACAATCTTAGATATAAGCATGTTAGAACTTGCACTGGTGTTTAGATGGAGAATTTAAACTATAAAGTTGGACACGCACAATCCCGAGCACAACAGTGTTATGGCCCATGTTCACTATGACAGTTGAATGTATGCCTTATTTAAAAAGCGTGGAAACCCTATTTCCAAGTCATTTTCAAAGAAAAAAGAGATTAGAGATCAACCCATCTGAGTGGAGGACATTAAAAGATTGGGAATTTCGTAAAAAAGAGCTTAGAGGGTTGGGGTAAAACTGGGTAATTTTCTTTGGGCTTATCCTTATCTCATCATCACATCTTATTTGAAGTCCCGCAATATAGTAAAATCTGAAAATATCTGATGGTACGTAACCTTACTTCTGTTTATTTAATTTTTCAAAAACATAATTGGGTTAGAATTTATATCTGACATGCGTGTAATGAGACCTCAGGTTAATTTGGCATGATACTAACACAACGTGAATAGTTTGACATACTAAGTTATATTTACTTAAATAATTTATAAATTGATGAAATTAATTATTATCTAATTTATTTTAAATTAGAAAAAAATATTGGGCTTTATAAACCCAAACGAGTACGAATGGAATCAGGATTGCAATCACTCGGCTCAATCCATTATTTAAGGGACCCAAGGCAATTAACTGAACTTTGAATTAAATTCGGATTCAATCAAAACATTTGAACTTAGGAACTATGGGGTCCATTATTTGATCATTCATATTTAGTATAATATAAAAATCACTGTGGTAATCATCGGAAGGCCATAAGGCCCATAACCCCACTTAACATCCAAAGAATAATAACCAATATTTAGTAAAATATAAAAATCAGTGTAGCAAGGAATAATAACTGGAAGTGGTTTACCATTTTAACTTCCACACAACTAATACCTACCAGGCGTTGAAACTTATGTCCGTTTCAGACAGCATTCGGAGAAAAAACGGTAAGGAGAGTCCAAAGGGAAGTTCTGGTCTTTGACCCAGATGGTAATATGCTCGTTTTGATTCAAAAATTAATGCATCTCTTCATTGAGGATCCTATGTTAGGTGTTACACATGTTTCATGCTAAGTTTTTCAAGTTTCTAGTTACTATAATTAATTAAAACCCTAATTCTATAGTAAGTTTATGAGAAGCAGGATTTGCAGAAAAATAACCATTATGGTAACGTCGATAAGAATGCGTTGCAAAATAGCTATTATGGTAATGTTTATGAGGCTCTGATCCTGTCCAATCTTCCATATATTCATTATACTTCGAACATATCTAGAAATATATATATATATATATAATATTATTGAATTTCGGTTCCGTGCCGTCGCAGGTACTATTGCTTCTTCCGCAATAAATTAATAACGGTTGAGTAGGATACATCTATGATTCATCAAACATGAAATTCCTTGAGAATGAGATGACAAAGCAGACTCGCTTGTGCTCGCGTTGTTATAAATTATAAATACAATCTGCCGGCGACAAATTTCAGAAATCCCACTAGACTATCTTCTTTCTTTTAGGTTATTGAAGAATGGATGAGAAGATGCGTTATACAATAGAAAAGCATACGCAACAAAACATAAAAAGAAAAAGAAAGCACCTTAGTGGTGCAAAGGGTTTGGGCCACTTGGAACGAGTCGTTTGTCAGCACCATAACGCTGATCAATATCACTTCCGGCCGGCTCACGGTGCAAGGGGAGGTGCCGACTATGATGACGATGATGTTGATAGTGGCTTTTGAGAAAAGGGGTGAAGTCAAATTTGGTGGCCAACATTTTTCTGTTACTAAAAGGCTCATTCAAAATGGATACGCTGTTGTTATGAATGGCATTGACACTGGAGAAGAAATTACACCGCCAAAACTGAACTAATATAACGCAAAGAGAGAGCCAAAGAACAATAGTACTCATGAAGGGCAGGGAGGGTTTCATGGTTGTTGTATAGAACATATAAAAGGGTAAAGAGAAGAGATTGCATGGAGAGAAAGCGACAAAGAAAGTTGCCTATTGATGAAGGGATAATGCAAACGAAAAGATTGATGTTTTAGAGGGTGGGAAAGCTTGCAAGTTTGGCAGCTTGAGTCTTGTGGTATAGCTAGTAGTAGATGAGGGCAAGCACAAAAAAAGGGGCACAAAGTTGACATGGAACTGTATATGCTTCCATGTGACTCTGGTTTTATCCTTGTTTGTTTACCTATTTGTGGAGAAAAATAGAGAGAGGCATGCAAGGCATAGTGGATGCGGAGAGGGAGCAGGATTGTGGAGCCTGCTTCTTCCAATGAAAACTCCTTTGCGTTCAAGCAACTAAGGGCCATTAAAGCACAAATTGTCAAACCTCTAATTATATAAAGAGTATATAATTCAACCCTCTAATTATATACTCTTTATTTGTTATGTAAAGTTAACTTAAATTGGTCAAATAAAAGATTATAGATTTGTCTTGGTTGAATGTAAAGGAGTTAAATCATAAGTTGAACTTTGAACGGGGCTCTACAATTTTCTGTTGTTCTTTTGATATAATAATAAGAATGTTAAAATTTACGGAAATGCCATACATTTTGAAGAACAAAATAAATTTAGAGCTGTAATATTTCATGCAAGATCAATAATTCCATATTACAATTGCAAATTTAAGTTTTAATTTGACTTTCTATATAAGAAATGGATGCTATATTTTATATTAAAAATTTAAAAAGTGAAAGAGTTTATAACCTTATAAAAATTATTAATCAACTTTTATTTGTTTAATTAAAATTAATGTTTACTGAGTATTTACTTAATTTAATATAAATTATTGAATGAGTTTATATTTGAACTATTATAGTTAATATTAAGTGGAGATCTATACAAGGATGAGTTTTATACGGTTATTTAAAACTACTGATGAATTTCTATTTACCTATTTTTGATTTTTATAAATGTATAATTAATAATTTTATATAATCAATTCTTCTTTAATTATTTTATAATATATATTTTAAAATAGGAAATAAACTTAAGTTATACATTCAATTACACAGTCCTAGTCCATGTTTTGAAAATCGGACCGGACCGGCCGGTTCGACCGGTGACCTGTTGGATATCCGGTCTGGTTCACTCTTAAAAATCGGTTCTCAATTGAACCAGTGAGAACCGATCAAAACCGTCCGACCACTAGTTCAATAAATTTTTTATTTTTTTGATATATTTTTGTATTTTTAATATTTTTAATATTATATATAATTAAATATAATTATTGCATATTATGACGTCACATCGGTTCAACCGGTTCAATGAGACTCCCGATTTGTTGACCGATTCGGGTTTTAAATCACGGGTCCTATTGAATTCGAGACCCAACCCGCTTTAAACACGTTGTCATTTACTTCTTAGAGCTCGTATGATTCAATTTACTTTTGAAAAGAACATGCAAATCAATAGGTTGTGACTTTTAACTGGTACCATTCACCTCCGGCTCCTTTACCTCAGGGCCTCAAGTTTAACGCTTCTTAAGATAAAATATAATATTTTAATAACATAAACCATTCAAGTATCACTGAACAACTTTGACTTTTCATTATATAATTTGTCGTAACTTTAAGCTTGCGACAAAGATCCATCATGTTTGTGTGTGCTTGCGCTATCTCCAGTGGATTTAAACTGCCAAAAGCAACCCAAGTGAGTGGTTGTGACTTTCCCGTCTTTCGGAAGTGAAAATGGACTTTTTTTCTGAAGGGCTTCAGCAAACCCGAAGAGTAGGTTCAACACTAACCAAATTTGTCTCCTGGCCATTCCATGCGGAAACCCCAACCAATTAGCAACTCTAAGATTTGGCCTTTTTACTATCTCACATATATACAATCTTTCAAAATTTAAATTAAAAATTTCCTTTTTATTGCGTGTTATTAAAGTAGTTATAAATAATATGGATATAATTGTTAAAGTACTCTCGTCCCTTAATCAGAGGTCTCAAGTTTGAACCACGGGAATAAAAAATCTGTTTAACTAGTACTTTACCCTTTACGAGCTGACCCAATGTGAGTGAAGATTAATCTAAATGTAGATAACTTAAAGGCTTATTCCCAAAGTTATGATCCTCCTAAGACAACTCATGATTAAAACAAAAAAAAAGTTATAAATAATATGGATATAATTATAAAAATATGTTCAAATTTGTCAATTTAAAAATTTATGTCATTTTCCCAATTTAAAGAAAATGACCATTACCAACTATGTATGTATCAAAAGTCAATTCGCCTTACAGACTATTATGCAGTATGCACCAAAAAGACAACTTTATCTCTGTTGCTTCTTGGGAGTTTGATTGATAAGTGGCTTTCACAAATTGAAGTAAAGTGCACCATCCCCTATAGCTATACTTTTCCATTTAAATTCTAAATTTCAGCGTTTTAAGTCGTTGACAGCAACATACGAGAGAAGAAGATACTCATATTTTACATAGTCCAAGAAGATAATTGATGAGTTGGGAAACCTGCTCACATGTAAACGACTTCTGACTAAAAGCAGCTTTATTATTATCTAAATACTTCTAATTTGGTGAGTAATTTCATAATTATAATAAAAAATTCTTCTCGAAACCATGGTTCCCTGTAAACGTCTTGGAGAATCTTTCTTTTTCTCCTTAACTATTTGAAGAAAGAGTTTTGCAGGATGAATTGAGGCGAATGTTCACAAAAATATAATTGTAATACTCATTATTGGAGATCATTAGAAAAACTCATTATTTCTTTGCATAAATCTTTTGTCCATATTTCATCTTAATTATAAAATTTTAATGAATATGGAAACAAATATTGAGATCGGATGTGATAAAATATTAAAGATATTATTTATTTCATTTTTTGGTTGCTCCTATTTTTCATAGGATTCGTATTAAACACTCATTATTTGATAATCAATATTTAACTTTTAAAATAATTTTTTGACTAATGATTGAATATATTTTGAAGTTTATGAAATTGAATGTAGCAATTTATAATGTTTGAAATATTCGAAGTCTATTGATCTCACGAGGACTATATTGGGATATTTATTAATTGCAATCAACTAAATTCAATTAAAGAAAATAAAGAATTTATAAAAGATTATTGATTTATCAAACTAATGAAAACAAAATACTTAGTGAAAAGAAATCAACAGGGTAAATGTTAGGGCTTAAGTGGTCACTTATGATGAATTCTAATTATCATGCAAGTTTGATTATTGAGGTTTAAATAATAGGTAACCCAATGTATATATGCCCTCTCTTAAGGTACACATGCATATTCAATTAAGAAATTTCAATCTTTCGCATTTGCAGTTATCCTTAATTAAACTCATCAAATATAGTTGATATATTTAGTTATTAAACAAGTCTAGAAAATCTCTTTCTTTAAACATAGTATGTTTATTCTTATAATGCACAAATCATACTTCTTCTCTCGATCCTTCATGCAGTCTTTAAGGTTGAGTATATGGTGATAAGGAATAAAACCAATAATTAAGATAAAAAATAATACATTAAACCAAAATGATAAAACTTATGTATTAATAATTGAAATATCCAACATAAACTACATCCTTAACTCTAACTAGAGATTTAGCTACTCAACATTATGAAAACAAAACTAAAACAAATCAGTCTTAATATCAAAAGATTAAAGTAGATAAGATAAAACAAGATATGACCAATTGCATTCAAGTTTAGGTTGATCTCCTTTCAATCCTTATTCCAAATCCTTTTTTTTTATAAGAAACCTAAAACTAGATTAAAAATAGAAGGTGGCTATCACATAACTTCCAAACCCCCGTATATTGAACCCTAATAAGAGTATAGATAGCTAGAGTTACATAATAGACTTTTAAGTTTGGTAAAATTACATTTTTACATATTCTCATATTGCATGTTGTGAGTCCACCAATGGACTAGCTTTCGTACCAATGTTGGTTTACTTCTAGAACTTCTTTCATAAACAAACACCAGTGCAGATAGAACACAAGCCTATATTGGTGCCATGTTATCCAATTCTTTAACTTTCTAAAGTTTTCGACATCTTTAAGTTTGAATTGATCTCTAATGCCTTTTAACGAATTATTGTCCATCATGTTAACTTCTAATGGACTATAGTTTCACCTTGATCGGATAATTGTGGAGAATTTACACTTAAATTTATAATCTTGCTTTAAATATTCACCTACAAGTCAAAAAATCAAACATGAGAAAATATAATATAATTATGTATAAAATATCCTATAAAGATGCTAAATTATAAATTAATGTAACCCTTGTAAATATGCAAAATACTAACTTATCTAATTCCTTCATAGTTAACTCATTACTTGTTCTTAAGAAATTGATGCAAGAAACCTTGCCAATTGATTTTTAACAATTTTCTCGTTTTATATTTTTTATATTTTATTTAAATTGGCATATAATTCATCTTTTAAATTGTCTTTTTCATGCACGTCACCATTTCTTTGGCACTTACTCCTTTGCATACCATCCATAAAATTATCAAATTACAAGGAAAAACCTTACTAATCATGAATTAGGGAGCAATTGCATTTTTTTAAGGCTAAATGTTCTTTAAGAAAAAGGCTATAAACAAAAAGGCTAAAATTTTGTAATTAGATAAAAAGGATTCACTAATAGTTCCATGTATAGAAGGTAAGCAATTTGACTCAAATAAAACTTTTAATTGCCTTTATTATTTTAATGATCATACATATCTTATAGAATCTTGAAGAGATGAAATGTAAGCTTTAGAAATTCAAAATCAAAGAAGACATCCACATTCGAAAGGAAATATTTTTCCTGAAAGATTAATTTCTCATAGGATACTCAAGTCAAGTCAAAGCATTATCACCTAATGAATTTGATTTTTAGCATTCATAAAGTTAAATTAGTATAATAACCACTTGATATATTTTGCAACTAAATTTAAACAGCTAATCTTAATTAAGAATTACGAATAAACTTATACTATTAACTTAAAATAACTAATAGGATTTTAAATACAATCAAAGAAAGTAAAAAATATAAACTTAAAAAACAAAAACACATAAAAAATGTTAGGTATAACATAAAAACTATTGAAAAAGAATAAGAAAATTATATTTTCAAGAATTCACTCCCACAAACATGACATTATCTTTAATATTTAACAAGATAATAAAACCAATATAGTATCACTTAAGGAGCTTTATGAATGAGCGCACAATTTACATAATGGAAAACTCTCCCTCTCAAAAATGCCCTCATCTTATCCTTCTTAATCTAGACCAGATATGGCTCCTTTAAACCTTCATTCCTCACTATTGTTTTTCTATCACTGTCCTCCTCTAAACGTGTTGCCTCTTTCTTTTTTGCTTTTTAACCTTCCTATATCCACCATCCTATTGCTTTTTGATTCTTGTTTAAATACTCATCCTACTTTACTCATCTTAAGGGCATTTCAGACATCAACGTACTCCCATCAATTCTGACCTTCAACCCTTTCCTTTTTTAGTACTTTTTTTTCAAAACTTTCCTCTAACAAAGTTGCTTCCCTTCTATGGCATGGAAAAACCTATTAACATAAATCTAGATAAATCTAATTAGATGGACCTTTCCACCCCTGCCTCCTACAAAGGGCAATGCAAGCTCCTCAAGCACCTCAGTTTAGGGTAAACTTGTTACTTCAAAGATTATAACCATGAACTTAAAAAGTGTTGTAAGAGAAGATACTAAAAATACACTCCAATACTCCCCCTAAGCTCTCACATTGCAAGAACATCGTATCATTAGATATAGAGAATTTGAGAAAAGGAGTAAAGGATTGGAACACCATAGTTTTGGAATTCTTAATAGATCAAAGGTCTTACTTTCAGGCAATTCAAAGTTGGGCGCTTAGTTCATGGAGAGGAAAAGGCCTGTAAAAGGTAATGATTTCATAAGAAAAATCATATAATGTGAAAATTTTAAAGTCAAAGTGAATCTAAAAGTGTTATAGAATTTGGCCCTTATAACATTTATAATATACCTTTGTTTCTATAAGTCTGGAGACTAGGTATTAACTTAGAAAGAATTAAACATGAAAAAAATATCTTTACGGGTTAACTTCCATAATAAACCTTTGGAATATTGGTTAACCAAAGGGTTAAGTTTTCTAGATATTTTAATTGGAAAATCACTATGTATAGATGAAACTACCGCTAAAGAGGAAAAGCATAGGCTACGTAAGAATTTGTATTAGTGTGGAACTCAATAAACTACTTCTAGAAACAGTCTTAATAATGAAGCTTAGTGATGATATTGAACTTATTTAAGATCTAATCCATGTTTCATATAGTTGGAGGCCAACACTAACAAGTGAAAATGGGGGATCCTATAGGGAGGACATTCATTATAGGGAGGACATTCATAAAAGGGGACTTTGAAGAACTTATGAAATTAGATGGTAAAGTGCAAAGGGAAAGACCTATTTAGACTAAAAAAACATATTAGATAAGGGTAAAGGAATTATTACCAAGGACGTTTCTAAAGTTTTCCCAAAGACTGGAAAAAACAATGAGATTGGGACATTAAAATAATGTGGTATCACTCATTAAAGAAAATACCATCTCCACTGAGTAGTTAATAAGGGAAGAAGAAAGCGAGGTACACTCCTATAAGAATGATGAAATAGAGCTTGACTTCAATAAAGTCCAAATCAGCAGGAAAGAATAATGGGAAGAGAAGCAAATCAAAAGGTGTTAAGCCCTCAAACACTAAATAATGTCAGTTATAGCTTAAAATGTAAATGGTTTAAATAGCCCCAATAAGTTTTATGTAGTTCGATTTTTTTCTAGAAATCAATCCTATTTTAATCGAATTTTTGGAAACCAAAATCAAGTAGAAGAACATCCTAAAGATGCAAAACCTAGGCAACTCTTAGTCTTTTTCAATAAACTTTCAACATCATCATTAGAGACGAATCATTGTAGCCTATGATTCAAGCAAAGTAAACTTTAGACTAATTGATTCAAGTGACCAAATGATGCACATTTGTACCATTCTGCATGGTAACTATACTATTTCAGTGACTATTGTATATGGCTCCAACTATAATTTCCATAGAAGAGCACTATGATATAGCGTATAATCCATTCATGGAACAATTCAAGGCCTTTGGATTATAGTTGGGGATTTTAACAGTGTACTATACTAGAAAGAAGCAGAAGGAAATATGGGTCAACATTATTTCACTAGTGATTTTAGAGATTACACTAAAAAAATAGAAGTCTTTTTAATATAAAGATAGAAGGCAAGTTCTTTATCTAAGGTTAAAAGCCCAAATTGGGGCTAAACATTTTTGGGTTTGATCAATTTAAGACCAAAACTTTTAAGTTTCTCAGTAAAGGTGCAATATTTCATAAGTCTGCTCAATATTAGTTTATTCTGGATGGAAATATGAAATGTTATATATGTGTCATTATGTACAGGCCAATTGATCTTTAAATGTCACCTTAAAAACACAGGTAGCTTTCAAAAGACAAAATAAATAAAATCCTTTAAATTATTACCAGAAATCCTAAATCAACTTTTAATTTCTAAATTTTAACCATGTTTCTCTTGGTTGCCTTATCACTCCAATCCCTTCACGCATCATCGCCTATTCATCTTTTAGTAGTGTGAGCTTTCTACGTACTGTGATCTTTCTCCTTAGAAGTTTGACATGAATTAGTGCTTAGTTTTTGGAGATCTAGAAATAGATGAATAAGGAGTAGAGAACTAGATTTTGTGAATGTCTCTGTCTGCATTTGATGATAGAAACATGTCTGCCTAAACAGTGAACCTTAACTTCTTATACTTATTGAATACTTGCAATTTTGCTTGGTACCAAGACTACCGATAAATTACCACCAAAATTTAAAAAATAAACTAATATATCTATTAAACACATTCGTATTGCTTATCTTGTACCTCATTCACTCATAGAGATACTAATCAAACCTCATTGTTGCTTTTCAATGTTGTCTTCCTCTCTTCTACTGTCATGCCTTCTTCGATACGTTGCTTCTTCATCCATCACTCTATTTGGTTATTCGATGGGACCTGTTGCTTCTGAACTTCTCGATTACACATCTTTTGGGCTGTTTATACTTTTTCGTCACTAGCTCGCTGCCGCCGTTTCTCTGTGTTGCTACTTCTCCTTTTAGCGTTGGCTCGTTGTTGCTTCTTTAATCAAATGACATTCAACCATATAGAACACTCAACAAAAATCTATCAACTTTAGGACATTGGACAATAATACAAGAGTTATGAAAATTTTGAACCAAACTCTTCGGGACTCAACCAGGTAAATAGAAACAAATGAATACTATGTGAAAATCCCATTATTTAGAATAAAGTTTATTAGTTATAAATTTACATACAATCATGGTGTAATGTGCAGCTTTTGCAGGGCTAAAATGCAATGAACCAGCTGAAGACTGTAAGGCTCTTCTCTATGAAAACAAGATCTTAAACTGTTGTTAAAGAAGAACTGGGATTAGGAGAATGAGCAACAGGCTTCTCCTAGTTTTCCTAGTGCTTAACTATGGTAT
Source organism: Erythroxylum williamsii (assembly GCA_027564335.1). NCBI lineage: Eukaryota > Viridiplantae > Streptophyta > Magnoliopsida > Malpighiales > Erythroxylaceae > Erythroxylum > Erythroxylum williamsii. The sequence goes on from JANITW010000007.1 coordinate 28,822,524, forward strand.
TGTTTTTTAATGCTTTAATGTTTATAAGAAAAAACTTGGATTCCACATCTAGTGGTGGGACACCAATTTTAGTCTATTCCTAGTCAAATTTCTAATGCTTAAAATTTTCAACAAACATATATACAAAAGTGAAATTATTATATTTAAGATTCATTTACCCTTATAGTCCAAAGTGCATCATAAACCATTGGATATTCGAGAATTAACCTACTCCAATTCTTTATAGCTGGGTGAGTCTTTTATTGACTTTCAAAGTGCTACAAAGTAGTCTTTGTATAAATGCTAGATAGGAGGAATGTGAAAGCCTAAAGAAGAGGATCCTCTTTATCTACAATACTCGCAGCATCTACATACCTATCACCCTTTGTTACAAAGATAACCAAGCTTGAATGCCTATATATATATATGCTTGCAAGTGTGTGTATGTGTATATGTGTCTGTGTGTCTGTGCGTGCATGTGTGTCTATATATATATATAGTATGTGAGTCTAAGAATGTTGTATGTGTGTGTGTGTGTGTCTATATATATATATATTGAAAGCATCTCATTTCAGATACGAGTATTCTGATCCTTAATTTCGTATGTAAGTGTAAGAATGTTGGCATTTAATTCGTAAATTAAAACTTATCATTAGTAAATTAAAGGTTTCATTGTTTGTGATGTCAAAATCTAATTTATTATTTATTTTCAATTTTAAAAAGAAAAGAAATATATAAATGAATGGATAGATGACAGTCCATAGACATCATCATTGTTGTCTTGGAGTCTAGCAGTAATAACAGGTAAGAAAGATCCTAATTTTTGTCATCTCATATTAACGACATGTGCCTCATTCACCATAATCTTCACCACTTTAGTATAACAGTCTTGTCAAGGTATGTCTGATGAATTCTTGTTTAATCATCCTATTCCTTCTTGCAAAATTAATTCCATCTTAATCCAAGGTATGTTCATAAGTTCGTTCTTTCCTTTCTTCAACAAGTAATAATATATCATCATTAACCTCTACCTCTATCAAAACTTGCCACCTTCCACCTCCCTCCTCATCTTGCTAGAGACTGGGTAGTTTTAAAAGACATAGAAGGTGCAACTCTTCATTATCTAGCTTAACATAAGATTCTTACAATAGAAGACAAGTTGTTGCTCTCATCCCCATGCTTGATCACCAAAATAATGTCAAGGTAATTGATTATTATGTAAACAATAGAAAAAGTCCCTACTATAATGGTCTCATTGACCCAACTCTACTCTTTTCACTGGCAGTATATATATATTCATACATATGCTTGTTTTTGGTCAATTGCCAATGGCTATGAATGTATTAGCCACTAAGCTGTGTAGTTGACCCCACGCTTCCCTCCTCAGGTGCAGAAAGAGAATATTAGCGATTCTTGTAAGACATTGGAACTCCAGGATAGTTAAAGAATTTTGTAATTAAGTTAGTTCAGGAACTTTTTGTATATTAGAATCATATCAAGCATAGACATTCAATTGTGTCATGTGTATTTTTTGTACTTTGTATTTTGTATTTTTAATAAAGCAAAGGGGTAGTTTTTGAAATGTAAAGATGTTTTGAAAACAAGCTTTGTGTTTTGTGATGGGCTAAAATGATTACCGAAACTCTGATGTATGCAATAATGTTTATATCATTATGACTGAAATAGTTTTAAATAAATCGGGCCGATTTGATTTTCAATTTTTTCGCTTACGCTTTAATTGTTTTAAAAAATTTCAATATGACTTGACTGTTAATTGTCTGCGAATGCTGGGCTCCAGAAGTGGGGTCCAGCAGCAACCCCTCTTTTTCTTCTCCAAATTCAAGTGCTGCAAAGTATCTTCTTCTCCAAAATAGACCTTTGGGTTACATGTTCATGGCAATTTTGACAAGGTAAATGAAGGATTTAGGCAAAATACTCTATAAACAGTTGTTCCTTTATGTCTTTAATTTCAGATGAAACTAATTTCATGAAATTTGGTTTGATATTCTGAAAGTTATACTAAAACACTATACACTGTTCCAACCATAGCATAATCCATAAACTCAACTTCAAGCCAAATTTTGAAACTCTTTGAGACAGAATTGAACTTCAATTTCTTCATGACAAATATATTATGTCTCTAGTTTAATCTGAACTTAAAAGAATCAAATTTGGATGTCTACAGACCAAAATATGGTAAAAATATAGATGTATGTTTAGTGAAGGCACTGCATCTGTACATTTTCTATCAGTCTTCATCATCATTTTCATCTTAATTAATCTCTTTTGTTTAGTCTAACACTTCTAGCTTATTTCCTAAATATTTCCTCTTCATTCCTACTTCCATTTTAGTTCAATTTCAATCATAAACAAATCATGGTTTATATTTGATCATTAACCCAAAAACAGAACATATACATGTACCCATTCATTCAATTTTCTGCATATATATTTTACTCCTAAATCACCATCTATCATCATATATGCTACTATTTATACCACCCATGAAGAACAAAGCTTAACTTACATGTTTAGCTCCAAAGCTTCTTCAAATCTTCAAATAACCCTAGCCTCCAAGCATCATCCGATCATCACCTTTTTAAGGTGGAATTGGTTGGGTTTTTATCAACATAAAGAACATGACAAAGTGTTGAAGTGGTAAGGTGAAGGATGATACAAAAGCTCAAGCTTGATGGGTGGGTCATGAAAGCATCGTGCATGAGAGAAAAAAAGATGAAGAAGATGAGAGTATTTCGTGAAAATAAAAGACATGACAAAATAAAAATGGTCTTGCCATAGATGTAAATAAATGTGGGTTAAAAAGCTTAGTAAGTGTCATGACACATGTCACGACACGTAACCACATAAAATAAATACTAATGCCTTTCACTTATGCTACTACATAACTCTTAATAATTAGTCCATTCGTCTCCCAAATGTCTACTATAATTGTCTACAAATTCTCAATATCATTTTTTCAATAAATCCAAAGTCATCTATGAAATTTCTTCAATATCATTGAATTATTATTTTTATTTTCATTCATCAATTTATTTGCCAAGCGACATTTTTTCCTAGGCCAGTATACCCAACATTTTTCGAAAATTTCTCCTAAAATTTACCAAAATTCTAATCAACTATTTATACTTCTCCAATTCGGTTTTCAATACAAATAATTAACAATTCTCATATAAGCACATTTATAATAAATTATACCTAGAATGTCAACGAATGCACGTACAGTTATTTTAATGTGTGCAAAAATTCAAATTCACACATGTGTATGCTAACATTACACATGAGCATGAAAATGTAGTTTTCTTAATCTCTCTTTGATCTCACATGTACCGTATTTTGGGCTCTAACTCTTAATATGGGAACAGGATGCTGCATTCCCCCCCCCCCCTTCTTAATAAATTTCATCCTCGAAATTTTTATCTAAATGATCAAAATGCAGGGATATGTTTCCTTATATGTTTCTCCGTTTCCCATTTAACTGTTATCACTCGAATATTTTCCTCCACTTAACTATAGTCAGTGGAATCACTCTCTCTATCAATTACTTATTTAGTCATTCACTTTCTTAACTAGTTCCTCAATATATCTCATGTTACTCACAATTTTCACTTCATGTGAACCAATACAATTTGAGCTTAGTTTATCTTTTTCCTTATCTAAGCACATGTTTATCTCAATCTATGCACACCTTAATAAGTTGCTACTCTTAGAAATATTTGATCTCTCGCCTAATATTTCACATCTCTTTATTTTTACTACACTTAACTCTTGGGTCTATCTCACTACGATTCATAACTTCAATGTTGTCCCACCAAATTCATTCGCCTTTCATGAGCCACTTAATTTCTATTATAAACTCATTTCACTCATTAACAGTACCTCGAATCAATTCTGGCCTTCAACCCTTTTGTAAGGGCGAACGACTCTTTTTGTTGTACAACACCTCATACAGTATTCTAATGATATCACAGTAATAATGATTGATATGCTTAAAGCCAACAGCTAGGACTGTTGGCAATTCAAACATTTAGTTACTTATGCTTCCTACATCCTTAACAGTTAAATACCATTTCTAGGATGTCTAGCTTAGTTTGTGATTTGCTTTCACTAATAACATCTTTGCTCACTCATCTTTATCAGGTACACACCCTCGTCGTTTTAATCACAAAGCAACATTTTTCCTATTTGAGTTCAAAATTCATATTCGTTTGCAATTCCTCACTAAGATTTACAATTTTGAATCCTCAGTTTGGGCTTTGTTAATAATAATACTTTGATTTGTCCAAAATTTAACTCGACGTTCTATGCTCTTTATTGCATTTGGTTTGGTAACCTCAATATTAAATTCGATCTATTTCGTAATCGAATTTTTCGTTCAATACATCATATTACAACACCAGCTTTACTAGGAATTTCCCATTTACACAATCAAAGTCTTCAAATAACTCTATTCATTGTCTCATCCTCATTTTCATTCCTTTCAAACTCAATAATTACCTTATACTCTAATAATCTGTATAAAATCTTAAATGTTTCATTGTACTTATAATGTCTCCAAGTTCACAACACAAATTTCTTCTGATACAAATTCTAATTCATGTATCAAAATTCAACTCATAAGGCTTTAATTGTCCCTATGTACACCAAATCACTTTATAATGTTGCAAAAAAATTGCATCTTAATCTCTGATGTGAAACTTCATTATATACTACAAATATCTCCACATTGAAGTGATATGATTAACATCGGTGTTATAACTCCTCAAAACTCTTTTTCCATTCATCACCCATACGATTTACATGTTTTTCTTCAAACATTTTTGTCAAAGGACTAAGATTAGTAAAAACTCCCTAACAGTCTATGTTGGTATCCAATTTTCAGCAATTTTAGACAACTTCAAATCTCATATATATTTCTTGTAGTTTCTCTCTTCATCGTTTCCTCTATTTTCTTTGGGTCTCCCAATATGCCATGTTCAGATATACGACCTACATTTTATTTGATCAAGCTAAAATTCACTCTTATTAAACTTGGCATATAATTGTTTCTACCTCGACGATATGTAAGATTAATCTCAATGTTCAAAATATTCGCTTAATTTTTCGAATACACTCCAATTATCCTCTATGATCACCGTCACTAATTGATCCAATTGTGCTTGGATCACTTTAATCTTCAATATTATAATACTGTCAGGGGCATTGTTAACTCTAACAGATATAACCCAAATTTCCTTATGCCTATGATCTGTTCTCTTAATTATTTTAGTATCTAATTCCTCAATGAGGTAGTATTATCTCATGTTATTTTTTATTTTCCCAATTGAATTCTTTCTTGAATGATTTTTTTCTTTTCAATTCTTTTGATTTCCTCTAATTTTCACATGGATTTATTCCAATGCCTACTCATTTATACTAGTTTCTCCACACATTTCGATTTATTAGAAATCTTAATTTCCTGTGTTAGTAACACATTCATCAAATCTGATTTATATCTCATATACTTAATGTCAACTCGAATTCAGGAATCCCATCACATAGTTGGATACTTTGTATCATCAAAATGCTTACACTCTTTGTAGCATATTCTATATCTTATGTTTGAGTCTCCGTTATGATTGGGACTCCAATATTCACTTTTAATTTATTATAATTATTTCTGATTTATTCCTTCCTTGATCATTCTTAAGAATAAACTATCCGGTCTGCTTAATCTAATTCGGTGAAATTCTTCTTCGAAAGAAAATTTCTTATTACTATCATCTATATTGTTCATGTAACTTTTATCAATCCACTCTTTCCATCACTATTTATCAGACATTCTTAATACCTTAAGAAGATCATCTTTTTTATCATTTCTTACAATATTCTATTTACCAACACTCGATGAGGTAGTAGACATGATTATTGTCGCATATTCTTAGGTGTGCATCTCAAAGTCATCTCGTTCCATCCAGAGATTAAATTCCAACAATTCTCCAATTTACATCTTACAATAGTAACACTTTGATCATAATTGATCCTAAACAATATTTGCCTCTTTATCCTACCACGATCGGGGCTTATTTGCATTAACATATACTAACATCAATGATGGCGTGTCAAACCAACAAAAATAAATTCCTACTCTAGAACACTTAAACGAGTAAATTGGTGAATAGGGTCGAACCACAGAGAGCAATGTAGTAATTGTTTATTTGTGTGAAAGTTTATTTGTGTGAAATCGAAAATAAAAATAAAATATAAATATAAATATAAAGAAAGTTGATTTGGGGATGATTAATTTTAAAACACGAAATCACGCAGGAAGAAATTAAAAATAAGATTGAAAATAATATGAATAAAAGCCTAG
>JANITW010000007.1:29051998-29067503 GCA_027564335.1 Erythroxylum williamsii
AAGAATTTTTGCCAGGTCCTTGCGCACTTATTTCTCTTATATCTTTCTTCTTTTTAATTAACATGATATTAACTTTAATTCATGAGTTTTTGGATAAATTGGTTCGAATATTTTTAAATTCTGAACAAAATATTTAACTCTTTATATTATGAACAATGAAAATAAATATATATGTATTCTACTATTAATGATAAAACTTAATTATATTGTCATATATATATGATTGTCTTATGATTTAGATAGTAATTAATTTAAAGCTGATTTCTAAACACCATATTTTAAGATTCAAACATTTTACTAAATTTGAAGTTTTCAAAATTTAACATTTTAAAACTTACTCTTAAATTCTATTTAGATTACCTAATTAAATTTATATTATTTTTCTGTTATAAAAAATGTCTGAATTTTGTAAGAAGTAAGTTATGTTAATTTTTTGTTGTAGTATAAATAAGTCCATAGTCTAGACAGAATCTATCCAAGGATTAATGGGAACTAGGGTATCTTCAAAAGGGAATATAAACTAAGGTTAATTTCTGCGGTAAAAGTCCTAAATTAGATGAGTATATGTCTATTTACAGTATGGTGAATCTTGAAACATATTTTGTTTTGCTAGGCAAAATCTTGACTCGGATTATTGCTAGTGAGCATTGTGTGACTCGTTCCAAGATTGCTTAAAGTGTGGAGCCATGTTATAACCAGTTCAGAAATAAAAGGAGAACATCTTTTAAAACTTTCGGAGTCCCAAATGAAACCCATTACTGCTTTAATTGACATCTTCCCCTAGGCCAATCGTCCATATAACAAAAAGGAAAGCCATTCAAGTCAAGCGATTATAACTCTAGACTGAAATTGATGGAAAATGAAACAAGAGAAGAGAATCTTGTGAATCAAGTTTAACCGTAAAAATTGTATGGCATATTGATCATGGATCAGCTAGTAAAGAAGGGTGTAAGAAGTAGAAAAGTCTTGTCATATTCAAGAAATCTAACCGCTTTAGGTGACTAGCAGCGGATCTATTCAGCTCTAAATTGACACCATGATAAAAGATTAAGAAACGCACACAATACTGACTTGATAGACAGAAAATTGAACAATCATTGACGAAGCAATTCAGAAGAAATCTGCTTAATTAAAATGAAAAGACACCATGTTCATATTACAATCCAACACCAGGAGTAGACCATATACATGCCCTTCAAAGCTCTGCTTACCTGATCCAATGTCAAGAATGACATGAGTCCATGAATATCAGCATTCAGCAGAGACTTTTACCGTTATAGAGTTCCCAGGTTTTGAAGGACTGAAAATCAGTGAATTGATTCTGCAGCAAAAAATGTGATAAAGGGTTGCTTAGATATTGAGGAAATAACTTGATCTAGGACATTTCCTGTTTGTATGGTTTATGCATTTTGATTTGTAGTAGTACCTAAGATGAAGTATATACTATTAAACTTCTCAAACATCATCAAAATTTGGGTTTGGAACATAAGTAATTACCTCCTGAGAAATTCCACTATTTTCCAGATGACTGAAAAGTGATGAGGGGCTCCACTTACTCATAACCACCAAGGATTCATCAATCATATTGTTCCCCTCTATCGTTGTACGGAAGGGGTTTTGCTCTTGTGAGCTCCTAAGCAGCTCAACCAGCTGATCTGTAGACGGGTTCATTAAGTGGCCATGAGTGGCTGATTCCTCCCCAGTTTCAAAGGGATTCAAACAACTTAATTGGTTCAATTCTATGTCCGCTGCTTGCTGATGATGATAATGAATCATTGATTCATGCGAACTTTTTCGAATCTTCATCTTTTCTCTTGTTCTTTCTCTGGCCCTTTCTCTTGCTTGGTCTCTTAACGCCCTTGGAAGAAAGTGAACTCCTCTTTTACACGATGGCCTGGCCTTCTTCTCCTTGTTAACGATACGTGGAGTTGGTTTGCCTTTGGAAATATTGGTTCTTTTAAGGAAGGTTTCATCAATACCTGACATAACTTCACACTCAGAAGTAGATGATGCACTCTCGATCGCAACTGTACTGCACCCGTAGTTCATAATCCCACTATATAGTTTCTTGATTTCACTTGCTGCCTGTATTAGTAACCACTCAATTGTTTTGCTGGGTTTGTCGAAGTTGAGCTTCTCTTGCAGATCAAAAAAATTAGGAGCAACTTTAAGGGACAGTCTTATTCTCCTATCTCTTGGTCCGTGACGGGTGTCTATCTTGCTGTGACGATCTGGCTTGGAGGTTCTCTTTCTTGGAATCTGTTCAGCACTTTGGTCAGGTTTCTTGCTGCAGATTTTGTCTAACTCACCAACGTCACTTTTTTTAGAATCCACCATGCTATGGATGGTATCATAGACTGCAGGACCAGTAGCTTGCAAGGGCTGACGTAAAGGTTCATGGCCTTCGAATTCTTGGATAAAATGGTCATGGTCTCCTAAGTAAAAATCCTCCAAATGAGAGGAGAACTGGAATAAAGACGAGAGAAAATCTTCTTGCTTGGAATTGGCAATAATCTCACTGAAAAAGGGTCTGTTATAAGCTAGTTGGTCGCTGGAAGAGATTGGGTTGTTTCCATTGTTGCTGGAGGGAATCATTTTAGATATGTAATTGCACTGGACATATAACCTAGGTAGGTCAGCAGAATAACTAATTAGTGGATAAATTCAATATTGTATTTCTATCTCTCTCTCCAGGGAATTAAAAGCCCAGAAATTTCATCTTCTTCAAATCAACATCTCTGCAAGCAAAGGAAACCAGTATGTAGTTAGTGGGAAAGACAGACATTCGTTGATGCTTTGTTAAGCCCCAACTCAGAAGCAATGGCTGAGATATATATATCTCTTGGTGCATACTGATCATAACTGCATTTTCATGTTTGTATATACACATTGTTGAGTTTGTATAGCAAAGCTGTGGGGTCTGAATTAAGTGAGAGAGAAGGAGAACTTCCATTTACCTTCGGGCAAGCAAGGGATTGAGCTTGAGACAGACAGCATAGAAAGTGTATCATACGTTGATGATGTGCTGCGGTTGTGGAGCCGGGAGAGAGAGAGAGAGAGAGCTTGGACGCTAGGAGGGGATTTGAGTAATAATTGATTCAGGTAGCCAGTGGGTGGAATTTATTGGCTAAAATGAGCCATCTTTTTCCATTTTCTTTTCTTGTGTTGAGAGGAAAAGTTGGGTATTAATTAGGACTTGGAAAAGTATAAACAGAAGCGCATTTGTTGAAGTGAGTGGATAGGAAATGCAAAGAAGTAGATGTCAGTTGAGTTCACTTGAGTAAGTGACATATTGACAGAGAACTCAACAAAGGAGCTGCATGTTTGAACTGTGAATAGACGAGGCAGTGGGTTTTGTGGGTTAAGGTTGCTACATCACAGGCTGTGACTTGTTATGGGAAAGTTCAAGCTATAATTCATGTTTTGTAATGTTAGATCCACGTGGCTTTGTCTAAGCGTAGAAAGGAAGGACAATTATTTCACTCAAAGGGCATATGTTGCTGTAAGAGTCTGCCATGAGAACCAATGCTCGTTTGACTCTTTGTCTAGGCGTCGCTTTCACTAAAAGAGAAACCTCATCTCATCCCTCTCTTTATCTTTCGTTCTCAAGTCTATAATGTCATGATTGTCCATGTTATTGTTGTTCTTGTTGGGCTCTATCCAAGCCATGCGTGCTTATCGGTAAAAAAGCTGCCCTTCTAACTCTCACCATCACAGACACAAGACAAACACAAAAAAAGTTGTCAAAAGAATGGTTGCTTGGTGCTTATACTATCCAATCAATGCTATGCTATCCACAAGAACCTCTCTGAAAACCCTAGCCAATCACCTCTTGCCATAACTACAGAAACCCAGCCCCCCTAAATATGTCGTCATATTTGGAAATGGCAGTATTCCACACTTGAGAAAGCTAACCTTCTCTCTGTGGTCTACCATTTACTTCCACCCTCGTGATATTTCCTTTCCATTTTTACATGCCGCTTTCTCCACTATTTGTACAAACCTCTCTCTATCTCTCTTTATCTCTCATTTCTAGCTGAGCACCACTTCCTTAGACTGGCATTGGCATAATTAAGAGGACGGACCGAGGACCACATGATGTGGCGAGCTGTGATTGTTCTGAAGTTGCTTTCATGAAGGTGATAACTACGAACGAGAGGTGATGGATTGTACCATTTTTTAAGTGGGTGATAATGAGAGCATTAAACCCTAAAAAGTCTTGGTCTTAGTGCTTTCGTATATCCTTAGTTTTGGGCTCCTGATTTCTTGAAGATTTCATTACCATTTGAACTAATAAAAAGCATCTCTTCGTTAATGGACTTGGTCAACCCTGCGATATACTGTGTTTAACTCTAATCCGAGGTTCCCCAGCTTCTTCCAGACCAATCTATCGTTGTTATAATCAATTATGCAGCTATAAATTATACAGAAGAGATACTAAATATAGGCGTAGGAATTGAGATTGCTAGAGCTAAATATATGTTTATGAACATTAATGAGTGCGTGCGGACAGGGGCCAGTTATCAAGTTTATTGACTGTACCCGAAACGTGTGAGATTAAAATTATGAAAAAGTCATTTTGCATATGGATATATGTACTACACGACATATTTTTCATCAGTAATATAGCATTGTTATTTTTGGTAATTCTTTCACTCTTTCCAAGATTGGGGATGGAGTCTGCCAGGGACGAACCATTTTCCATAGAAAGCAAGGGTTTGAATAACTTGTAGAACCACAATTTCTTGTGCAGTGCCTCGATTTGGTATTTTCACATTATATATCTATATATGGCTTTTAGTTTCTTGGGGTACGTTGCTTTTGGAAGTAGCTTAAGATACATGTAGGCCTAAAGTTATTGTGTGGATGGGAAGAAAGTCGTGTTACTTTTTACCTCTTGGAAATATCTTCTGGGTGCGTACATGCTTCTTCCAGGTGCATTCATATGAACATAGTTTGCTGGTGCATGTGGACCTAAAGAGGGACCTACAACTCGCTAGGCCACCATTTGCAAAAATCACACATGATCGAGAGAGAGTTTTGTCATTGACACCATGGTTAAAATTAAAATCCGGTTGCTTTCACAAGAAAAGGAAATATATAAGCATTGAGGAGAAGATTGAAAAAGATGAAAGCGAAGGGGGGTTACCCGTGAATTAAGCTGAACCCCAGTAAGAGCTGCCAAACCTTGACGGAAGTGCATGTTGTCTTTTCCACTGCATGCTTGCCTTGGTATATCAAGTCCATGACCATTTTCCTTACAATGATTCATTGAAGGTGTGCTACTTAATTCTAACGGAATCAATTACTTGGTCATGAAAACCTGATACGAAGGAAGCCACACGATGCATACTAATAAGTTGTAATCAATAACATGAGGCTCAATGCATTATACAGCACTAAAGTGTTGCCAACAATTAGTACTATTGTCAAATTCTCCCTTATATTTTTTTCAAATTATAATATGCCCCAATTTGAATGGACATAGCCACGGAATGGTGAGTCCAAATCTCCTGTCTAATATTATATATGGTGTCTTATTGTGTCTAATAAATTTCAGCTATTTATTTATGTAGGTCCCGTGTGGGTCCTGTGTAAGTTCCGCAAAATAAATAGCTGAGATTTCATGAAACAGAATAAAACAAAATAATATTAGACAAAAGATTTTGTCCCCAAATTATATAGTTTTTGGTCCTTCCACCTCAGGCCGTGAAGGTTGTTGATCGCATTATTCAATCTCTCTACGTTATGATTTGATTAGATATTGTCCAAAAAGTTTTAAATCGCATTCTAACCTTTTTATTGTATATATCAGCGAGCCCCTTGATTTGATAGTTGGATAGCATTTGAGATTCACCAAGAAATAGCTAGGCAGCAAGTGTTTTAGCTAAATGGCTCAAGAAGGTTGTGTTCGTCTGATGCAAGTAAAGGTTTCGATAGGACAATTCCAATTTCGTTCTCATGAGTTGCCCACATCATGAAATAAGAATCTAATGATGCTTTCTTGTTCAACCATATTTGTTTGCCTGCACTGATTATCGTTGCAATTCAATGGCATGTACATGTATTGAAATGGACTTGACTTGCATTGAATTATCAGCGTCCTCAGATAAGGTCAAGTGTGACAGATGTGAGTCTTTTTCTGATAGTTACAAAGATAGTACATCTATGTACATAACATCAAAGTGATAAAAGGAGATGCAAATAATTGATCCTCGCAAAAACATGCTTATGTCAATTGTAAGCAGACCTACCTAATCATTCAGTCATTTTTTGCTGCCTGAGCAAGAGAGTTCCGTTACATCCTACGTTGTCACTTCCTAATTCCTAGACATGGCTTCTCCCTCGTGCCCTGCTTTCATACCAGAGAGCAAAGAGTAATTTCCTGACAGGGATGTGCTTGACTTAATCAATCAATTAATAACATCATCTTCTTTCCACATTTAACATCAGTTTTACATCAACAAATTTTTTAATAAGTTGACATAATACGAGGAGCGAAGTTGAAGCAGATGGCTGATGAATCAGGGACTTTAATTGTTGTGACTTTTTACCTACAAGCAAGTATTTATGATGACTTCTGATACCTAGTGTTATCAAAACCAATTAAGCAGCAAAATGTTTTCATCAAATTTCGAAACATGATACTTAGTGACTTTATGTTCATCCAAAATTAATGCTCATAAAAAGTTGGGACGAAATTATATTCCATAATACAAACTATTTTTATTTATTTCAAAACTTCTAATCAAATATTTAATTAACGAATTAATTATATATTCTTACTTAAATATAAATTTTAAGTTCATATATATTTTAAACTAAAATCTCTTAATATTTTCACATATCAAGATATATGATAAATAAGTTATAACTATCTTAGTTCAAATTTCATATGAGCTTCTCATCATTTCTATGAAATATCAGAAGAAATTGAATCAATATCAAAAATTATAATTAATAACATAACAAATTATCAATAACCATCTAATAACAAAAATTATATTACAGTAATAATTTAAACTTTTCACTCACATGGAAATATAAAAAAATTCTCTTTCTTCAATTGTAGAGATGCAAATAGTATTTAGAAATTTAAGAAAAAATTGAAAAACCACTAAAAATATAACAAATTTGTCCCAAGAAAGGAGAGATAATAATGACCAAAAACAGACTAAGAAAGGGCTTGGGTCCACGGAGGTTTATTCTGATTTAACCAGTAACAATAATCATCTTCTGTTCTATGCTGAATGTTTTATCATCAGCAACTAATTCTTAATCTAGAATGTCTATCTTGGTTACGTTCTTTTCCTTTGGAATTGGCACTGGGTTCTGTTCTGACCTCCATTAATATAAAATTGTACCTTTCTTCAAATGGAATTGATTTTGCACCGAAAAACGTGGACAAAATCGGTTTTCCATTGTTTTAGGAACAAAACATGTCCCAAGTTCCTGCACTCCTTCCCGATGCGCAAGATATACCGAGTGGAATTTCTCTCCTTCTTTGCGCAGAACAAAATTTGGCAGGACCCTGATGCTGAATACTGTAGTTTGTAGTAACATGTCATGTGAAAGTAATAAAGAGCTTGACGTTTCTAACGCTGTTGTCACTCTATGTGGTGGCCCACCCACAAAAATGAGGTGGCTATATCTGGAACATGATTGAATACATGAAAACCAGTTGTGTTGCTGCTTACCTGTAAAGATTCTGCTGTATCGTACATGTTCTTAAATTCTTCTTTTTTCGGGACATTTGGTATTAATGATGTGTTTGTAATTCTTTTCCAAATAAACATATCAAGAACATTCTTAATAGTTAGATTTTTAAGTATAGAATAAGACATCTTAGTAGCTCTGATGCAATGTACCTTTTCATATTGTTGATCATGACATTTTCAAGAATTTGTTTCCTTTTATAGTTGAAGAATATAAAAGATTGGCAAAGCAAGTGAGAGATTGTTATTTTATGCCCTATAGCTAATAAGTTAATTGTAGTTTAATGGCATAATTATTTAAAGTTATCCTTTAACTCATACACATTCAGATGTATATATTAAAGTTCATAAAGTGAATGTATATTACAAATAAAATTATGGTTAATTATAAACAAATTTCAATTTGATTAATTTTGCAATTATAGCTCGAACTTTAAAAAGTGATAATAAAATACTCAAACAATGAACTTTAATATATACATCTATTCAATTTTAGCCCTAAGTTAGTAACTTTGTTATCTTTGCTGACGTGGTAAAGCCACCTATTCAATAACCCTAATTAATAAGACATGTCAGCCTTAATTAATATAAGTGACTTAGATTAATGAAATGACGTCGTTATATGATATAACTAAAACAATGTCAAGATTAAATCCCTAAATCTATCTATCAATCTCTCCTCCCGAACGCAGACACCATTGTTTCTTTGTTCCATAGCTGTCATTTAATCTTATCGATGGCAAGAACCTGTCATCTTATTGGTGGCAAGAATCTATCTTCTTTGTCATTCTTCAGAGGCCTGGCTAACCACACCACCTCACACATTTCCTTTGGTTTCCACCACAGTTTGATGTAGTTTTTCCCACAGTTCCATAGCTTAGAAGCTGACGCAATCCGAAAAAATATATGATAAAGGTTTGTGGATTCTAAGATTTTTGAGGTTTTATTTAACGTGGAAATAGCAAGCAATTGTTGAAGAATGATGTTTGGTTATTAGGTGAAACTTTCGATTGATACAAGGATGTGAGGTATTGATAATAGATATAGGGAATAGAGACAAGAAGAATCCAGACCAATGTTAGTGTTGAAAGTTGCCAAGTAAAAGTAAGATATGGAAACCTTGTATTCCCAAAGACCTTGGAGATGGGGTTTTTGTTAACTTCAAAACAAGAATAGAGAAAGCGACAGACATGTCAGATCGAACAATAATGTTTCTTTCTGGACTGTGTTTCACGATGGAAAGAACAACAAGTTTGGACATTTTCCTACTAAAGTGATTAAACGATGTCGTTTAATTAATCATGATTTTTAATTTTGACCACTGCTGACTTGTCTTATTAATTAGAGTTTTGGACACATGGCATTGCCACATCAGCAAAGATAACGGAGTCACTAACGTCAAGCTATAATTGAAAACAATTGAAGTTTGGATATTTTATTCCCACTTTTTAAAGTTCAGGCTACAATTACAAAATTGACCAAAGTTTGAGATTTTTTTTGTAATTAACCTATAAAATTATAATGATATCATAATTATGAGATTCACATTATATAGTTGAAAATTTTAAATGATTAGCTTAGTGTGAGGGATTGTTATTTATACCTTATAGCTAATAAGTTAATTGTAATTTAGTGACATAATTACATAAAGATATTCTTTAACATATACATATTTAGATGTATATATTAAAGTCCATAGGGTGAATATATATTGTCAATAAAATTATACCAATATCATAATTATGAGATTCATATTTTATTTATGTATTATCTTTAAATTATTCTTAATCATTGTTCTATTAAGACTAGACATTAATAGTGTATAAAAAGACTAGCAAACTTATGTTTCTTCCTTATAAAGGACGTAGTTGATCTCATAAACTAAAGTACAAAGATACTTAATCAAACATTTAGGTGCTTGTTAGATAACATGTTTAATAAATTGACCACATATGAGAAGTTTATTTGAAACGTTACTTGTATTTTTATAAAAGTTCTTATTTTGATGATTGTATAAGTGATCTTTTGACTTGAAATAACTAAAGTATCTCATGTAAGGACTGTTATATTTTAATGCTACTTATAACAAATTATAGTTAAAGGTAACTTAGTCGGTAGTTATTGAATATATCATGAATTACATAGAGATAGGTTTAAGTAATAAATATATGATTTATTACCCTAAAATAATTAGGAAGAATATTCTATTATTCTCGATTAGTATTGATTTGAAAATTCTTAGCCAAGATAGAATGCTATTTTGTAAAATAGTTTATAGATGTTATTTATAGAATCAATTAATAATGGCAGAGAGTTAATATAATTGGACTCAAATAGGTAGACATTAGTTCCATGTTCTATGTATAATGGAACATTATATGATGAAATGATTGAATTATATGAAAAATATTGTACAAAAAATTAGTCAAAATTACATTATCATTTATAAATATTTGAATAGTCATGATACATTACTAGATACCAAGATGAACCATGGATATAAATTATTTAATTTGAGAATTAAAGATGAAATAAAGGAGTTTAATTTATCTAGTCCTAAATATGATTTAGGGTTATAATTTATATCCATTGTCAACATATTTAGAAGCCTAATAAGTGACACATAAAAAATGAGTTTAAGAGAGAAGATGTTTTAATCAAGTTGAATTTAAATGAAAAGTTTGAGAAACTTTAGAATTAAATATGATATATTTAATAAATAAGGACCAATATGAGGTATTGGATCTTATTTAGGCCTAATTATTATTTAAATAGAGTTACTTATAATTTTATTTCAATTAAATTATTAAAAGTTTCAAAACATATTATAAATATGTTTAAGTTCTAAAGGAGGAGCTAGCACTTTTTACCTAATCCTCTCTACAATAGTTGTAGAGTTTTTTTAATATGCTTTATGGATACCGTTAGAGGTCGAGTTTATTTGTAGTTATAATAGTTTAGATGAGTTAGTTTTAGAAATGGTTTAAGGAAAATGAAAAGAAAAGGATCAAGCTTTACAATAAGGTATGAATTATGAATTATGAATTATGAATTATTTATATTTTATATGTTAATCATTTTTACAGAATTTAAGTGAGCTTAAATTTTAGAAATTCAAATATGAAAAATTTTCATGTTTAATCTGCTACATGCAAGATCGGATTCTGTTATAATATCCTAACAGTGGTATCAAAGCCTCCTTTTAATTTTATTACTGGATTAAAGTTGTTTGATTACTATTAATGTGAATTTTGGAATTGAATTTGCAATTGCTACAAACCTCAAAATCATTTTATATTTTAGTATTCTTGAAATCAAAATATTAAAATATGAAGAGTTCATATTATCTTCCTTTAATTAAAAACCCCAATAATCAGATTAAGGTTTAATTAAGCGTTTTTTACGAAAGTTTTATATTGATATCCTAAAATCCTTAAACTAACCAATTAGATTTGAAATAATTATTAAAAACGCAAAACCTTAATCCTAGATTAAATTATATTTAATTAATAATTAAAAGTTCACCAACCAACTTTAGAAACCTAGAATATTTATAGAATTCTTAATTATTATTGACGATGTTGTGACTAGTTTGAATAGCCTTTAATAGTGGTGGAATAATGTCAATGGTTTCTAGAATTTTTGGGATGTTTTATGATTGACATAGGATAACTGTTGGGGATTTAGAGATTGAAAATGTTGGAGAATTGGAGGCTTGTAGTGATGGCTTGATGGTGAGGAAGTTGGACAAGTTATCAATAACTATTGGCAGCATAAGGTTCAGTGATGGTTAATGTCAAATATGGTGATGGCAAATGGAAGAAGCAACTAGAGACAAATAAAAGCTTGAACAGATGATGACTGGCTAATGCAATGATCATATGATATAGGTCAGAGATGGAGGCAACAATATAATTGAAGAGAAGTCACAACTACTATTGGTAAGAGAATCTTACGATTATATGCGATGTTGGATAATAGAGATTGGCGATGAAAAAAGCAATAGTTGGCTTTGAAAGCAACGACTACTGATGAGAAGTGCATGTTGAGAACATGATTTTTGCCTTTTATTATTTATCAATAAAACCAAAGTTTTGTTTATTGTTAGACTTGTTGAGTGACTGAAGACACTTTTAACCAACTATATTTTATCTTAAAGTAATGGTGCCACTTAACTAAATTGTATGATATAGATGAGTGACTCATAATCATATGAGTTTAGAGGAAAGTTAGGAATAGCATAAAAGATATGTTTTAACAAGAACTGTCACCTAACGGATCCATAAGTTATATGAGATGTGATTGATAATGATGTTACTGTTAGAGTTATGTAAATATAGTACCTTGAAAAGTAAGTGTATTTATATGTAACTTAATTTTCCTACAGTTACAGTTTTGTAATGAAAATATTTATTATTAATGAAACAAAAGAGTTTGGTTTTATATGTATGAGCGTTATATATCTAATCGAAAGATACCGATATTCTTTTGTAAGTAATATACATATACATAAAGATATATAGGAAACATGTATATTATTGGAATCTAAATATATTGATTCACAGTTGAATAATCAAGTTGGTCACTTGATTATGGTTTAGACTGTAGTGTTGCGATTTATCTCCATGTAAGTAAAGGAGTTTACTTCAAGAGAATGATGAGTTTCATATCATTATAGTAGTTGACTATCGATAATGGTGCTATTAAATGAATCTAGAATTAAGTATGTTTTAAAAAATAAAGTGGGTCGTTACTTTAATCTTAAAATATACAACTTAAACATTCGCTTATTATGGACCACAATCTTGACAAATGGTGAACTCATATATATTTCATTATAATTCTTGATATGATCAGAATAGATTTTTATAGAGTATTAATCTATTGTTTGCATGTTGAAATTATTAATTGAAACATGTGTCAGGGAACATTCATTCAAATAAAGAGTTTATAGTGATATCATCACTTCTAGATGTTTTAAGGAGATTTGGTGATTAAACTGATGCTAGTTGTTTGATGGACTAACTACCCATCAAGTTTTAACACCAAGATGAGATTTTGTATGCTAATCACTATATAAAGTAAAATAGATATCTAGAAGAAAAAACCAACATAAGGGAAAAACAATAATTTTACCCTTTGTTGTGCGGATGACTATAATAAGGTTTAAAATAGGGTTTGCAATTAGACATGAAATATGTATTCTCATAATAATTAATAATTCAAGAGATCAACTAATTATCTTTAGTGGAATAACATTTAGTTAATAAGCTAGAATTAATTATAATGAGATTAAATTAATTCTAGGCTTATTGGAGCTTTAATTATCAAAGTCCAATAAGATTCCCCACTTGGCTTCAACGAAAGTTATCAATCTAAGTAAGAAATATAAATGGAGGTTTTAGAAGCCCATAATTGAATGTTAGGCTTACACTAATTAATGGTTAATTAGAAGCCCAAATGTACATTTAGAAATGGGCTAGACTTTGACTTAATTTGATTAATTAAATTAAAACAAAATTTTTTAGAAAGTAAAGTGCAATTTTGTTAGGGCTGAATGTGTAGCTGTACATTTAACATTAAAATGCTAAATAAAGGTGGTTTTTATTATGGTTTATCATCATTAAATGGAGTTATGAACTTACCATTAAATGGTTTAATGGTTATCTTTTAATGTTAGCATATAACCTATTAGTATTGATTAGATTAAAGAAGAAAAATGTACATTGGATGGACCATCTTCGTTCTTACATCATCAAAAATCGAAATTAACATGATAATATTAGGTGATTGGACTTTTCATATAGTCATCTTAAAACAAATGAGAAGAGTCTCATTTAATGGCTTCTTTATATTTGATTAAAGAAAGGTGTGAGGCATTGGATGCTTCCCCTCTTCTCTCTTATCATGCATAACCGAAATTAGGAGTGTAAGAAAAGGCTTCTTGCATTGTTTTGACCAACTCTCCCCTCTCACCTATGCATGGCCAAAACTTAGTATGAGAAGTGTCTCATTGTTTGCTACTTTCTTATAAGAAAATACTCCTCCAAAGTGTTTCTTCTCCTTTCCCACCAAAGGATTTTGTTAACCAAGTTTTCCCAGGAAAACAAGAGGTAAATCAAATTGGTTGAGAATACAACAACAAGGAGAAGATAGATTGACAAAGTAAAGGCTTTGGATATAAGAAAAAGGAGAGGATAGCACAGCAAGGAATTAAAGTTGTAGCAAAGGAGTCGATAATACTCTTCATCTTGTTTATGTCTATTATTATCGTTATACCATATCATGTATAGAATGGCATGATGATTTGAATATATTGCTTCCGCTGCAAATAAAATTTCTAAAAAGTTTTGAAATCTACCGATTCTCCAAATATGACATGCTTTCTTTTTTTGATCCAACAATAATTATGATTGACTATGATGAATATTGTTGACCGGATTGACCAAAAGGTTGGAATCCATCTGTCGATAATACCAACCTAACATTTCATCTTCCTGTTCGTATTCATTATGCCATCTCATGTGAGAAGTAGTAACATTAAAAGCATATAGTCTTTAAAGCCTTGCAGTTAATAGGAAATAATACATCCGCTTCTAGAGTACTAATTTTTGATTCGTAGAACACTTTCTAGGTTTGAACTTAGTTGACCACAAAATTTGCACTCTTGTAATTCCACATCATCTTCCCAATACAACATATGTCCTAATTTACAACAATCAATTTTTTCAATAGGCAAACCAAAACCCTTAATAAGTTTCTTCATATTGTAAAAATTATTAACCATTGTATGATCAAAAGGCAATAATTCATTATACCATCTAAGAATTTTATCAAAACTATGATCAGAAATATATCCTTCAAACTTTATGATTAATATTCAAGCAATTGAAGACAATTGAGTCATTGTCTCACAATTTAGCCATATTTCTTGTTCAATTGAGTGTAGTAAGTCAAAAAAATTATTTTGCATGTGGGTTTTGTCCTCCTTTTAGATTTTTCGTACTTTTCTGAAAGCTATAACCAGCTACATCATAAATCCTTTACATGTAAGGATTTTCAATTGCACCCACATTATTTGTTCTAAATCTAATCCCCCTTCAAACTCATCCACATTTACTGACGAGTTTACTTCATTACCCTTTGAGGTGTTACAAATCAATGACTTCCCAAGTCTTCCACTACAAATAATTTAGAGCAAACTCTTTTCTTAGCAAATGGCCATACACTTCATCAATAGGTAGGAAATGAATATGTTTGCACTTTTTACATAGACATCTGATCTTTGGGTCATCCATGTATGTAGGTAGAGAACATGCATAATGAATAAAAACTTCAACTCTCTCAACAAACTCAGGATTAATAAAACTATTAGGTGTTAATCATCTATACATACAAATCTATCAATTTTATTCATTTCTACAAAACAATTAATTTAAAAAAGTGATTTCATAGTTAGTATCCTTCATGTCCCTTAAGTTTATAGAAAATTTAACCTTTACTTTACACAACATCTCCTAAGTATAATCAATTGAATTAATCACCTATAATTAATTTTAATACTATGGTACATAGCATTGTTTACATTTGTGAATCAAAAAAGCAAGTTCTCACTATGACTCTTAGGCTCGGGGGAGTTTTCACTGATAAGCCTCATAGGAGCTGCTTCACAGGTTTCCAACCTTTATACCATCCTAGGGATTTATTATGTCTCAAATCATCCATAAGATCTCAAATTCAATCCACATATAGTAAATATTTATGTAATCATACATCTACTCATCAATTAT
>JANITW010000007.1:29229329-29248077 GCA_027564335.1 Erythroxylum williamsii
ATAGTTTGTACATTTATTTATTGATCTTTTCATGTTTGTTAGTGTTTTTATATGATAGTAACGAGATCTCGTCATCAAGAACTTGTACAATTTGATCTGGAGATGAAAGGACACTGCGAAGGTTGTCAAAGAAAGCCAAAACAACTCTAGGAATACAACAAGAACTTGAATTTGAAGAAGTTGTAGCCAATCCGAGAACTTTAAGAGAGTTGGTTGCACTAGACTTGAGTCAAAGACCATTATGCATCACTTTTGAACATATCACTTTTAAGCTCATGTTTGGCTTAATTTATCTTTTACCTAGCTTTAATTGACTTTCGGGTGAGGATATGAACAAGCGTCTCAAGGAGCTTGAAGTGGTATGTCTTAGTATGAAACCTTCATGGGTGACGAATGAGTAGATCATGTTAAGTGCCTTCTCATTTTCATTAAAGGATGCAATAAAGGGCCTAGTTTTTTATTTGCGTACTGGGAGCATTGGCACGTAGATTGAAACTAAAAGGCTATTTTTAGAGAAAAACTTTCCAACATTAAAGACAACTAGCATAAGAAAAGAAATATGCAGGATAAAGAAACACAATAGAGATCCCTTTAAGAGTATTGGGAGCACTTCAAGAAGCTGTGTGCTAGCTTCCCTCACCATAATATCTTAGTACAACTCATCATCTAATAATTCTACAAAGGATTGTAGCTATAGATAGGAGTAGTGGGGTGCTATATGAAAAGAGTCCCATAGAGGTAAAGATTTTAATCGAACACTTAGTTAACACTCAAAAGTTGGCATCCACAATGATATTTGTCGAGTAAATGACGTAAATATTTCATCTATTGAATATCAATTAGATGAACTAACATCTTTTGTTAGAAAAACTTTTGTTGGGTAGGCATAAGTAAAAGATTGCAGTATATGTGCAAATGTGAACCATCCGACAAATGGGTGTCCAACTTTGCAAAAGGGAAACACATAGTATGTTAATGCTGTAAATGGAATTTTTTCAATCAATACAATCGATATTCCCAAACTTATAACCCAAGTTGGATAGATCACCTAAATCTACGTTATGGGGCGAATAGGCAGCAGAATTACTTTCCAAATAGGCTACAAAGAGAACAATAATTCTAACCTAGATCATAAACCTCTTCTTCCAACTCAAGTACATCTCTGGAAAACATAGATAAGTCTCTTGCCACTAATACTCTACAATTTTATCAGGATATGAAGCAATTCTAGCAAGAAACAAGATCTCAATTCCAAGATATAAGGCCTAGCATCCAAAAATTGGAGAGTCAAATAGGACAGATGGCGATGGCTATCAACTAGCTAGAATTACAAAGCGGAGGGAGTTTATCATCTCAACCTAAGGTGAATCCAAATAATGTTAGCACAATGACCTTAAAGAGTGGAAACGAGCTTGAGGTTCCTAAAATGACCCCTACCCAAGATGGCCAATGAAGATGAGGTTAAGAAGGAGTTTGAAGAAGAAGGATATCCCTCATCTAACTCAAAGGAAAATAACGAATATCCCAATATAGTTAAGACTAAACCTCCATCTTTTCCTAGCAGGTAGGAAAATTTTGAATAAGGAGGAAAAGGATAATGAGATATTGGAGACTTTTCAAAGGATATAAGTAAATATAACTTTGTTAGACGTGATTAAATAAGTGCTCAGGTATGCAAGACTCCTTAAGAGGTTATGATAAGGTCATGATAAATGAGAATGTTTCCATGGTCTTTAAGAAGAAAATACCTCTGAAATGCAGGGATCCATGTATGTTTTCCATCCCCTTTAAGATTTGTAACATATGATAAAGAGAGATATGTTAGACCTAGGAGCATCAATCAATGTTATGCCTCATTCTATCTATGCTTCCTTAAACTTAGGCCCTTTAAAAGAGACTAGTGTTTTCATACAATTTGCTAACCATACTAATTCTTACCCTAACGGAGTAGTTGAGGATGCTTTGTTGAAAATGAATAAGTTGGTGTATCCTACAAATTTTTATGTGGAGGATGTGAATGATGAAACCTCATATAATCCCATACCTATCTTAATAGGGAGACCATTTCTTAACATAACCTAAACTAAGATATATGTTTGTGAGAGCATCCTCACAATGGAATTTAATGGGGAAGTAATTTACTTCAATATTTTTTATGCAATGAAACATCCTCAAGATGATCATCTTGCTTTCTCTATTGATGTGATTGATCCTTAGTGGAAGAAATTTTTTAAGTTAAGTTGCAAAGATCAATTAGAAGTAGTTTTCATCGAGCATCTAGCATTAGAAGCCCCTGATGATGTTGAGTTGGGAGAGGAGCTGATTGAGATGGAGGCTACCTTACATTCCTTGGAACCCTCTCCCATAAGATATGAACTTGCTTATATATAGTTACCTAAATCTTACTAGGGCTAATACCTTCTAATGTGTAGGTACCTAATATGGAGCTTAAACCATTGCTTGCCCACTTAAAATATGCATATTTGGGAGATTAATAGACCCTTCCAATTATTATTTCTACAGTTTTGATTTTTGGTTAGGAAGACAAATTGATTCTTATTTTAAGAGTGCATAAGAAGGCCATTGGTTGCACAATTGTAGATATTTTAGGAATAATCCCTTCTATGTGCAAGCATCACATTTTGCTAGAGTAGGATGCCACGTCCACTAGGCAAGTACAATGTAGGTTAAATCCTCCTATAATGGAAGTAATGAAGAAGGAAGTATTGAAGCTTCTTGACACTAGAGTCATTTATCCTATCTTTGACAGCAAGTGGGTAAAACCAGTACAAGTGGTTTCAAAGAAATTTAGAATCACAGTGGTGGCTAATAAGAAAGGTGAGTTGGTTACCACCTATGTGAAACTGGGTGGCTAGTATGCATTGATTATAGAAAATTAAATTTTGCAACTCATTAAGACCATTTTCTTCTCCTATTTATTGATCAAATGATTGAAAGATTGACTGGATATGAATATTACTATTTTCTAGATAGATTTCCAAGTTATCTTCATATTGTTATTGCACTAGAAGACCAAGAAAAGATAACCTTTATATGGTCATTTGATACACTAGCTTACCGAAGAATGCCATTTGGTCTATGCAATGAACCCGTCCCTTTCCAAAGATGCATAATAAGCATTTCTATGAGTATTTTGAGAAGATCATAAAGGTATTTATGGATGAATATAGTATTTGTGGTTCTTCTTTTGATAATTGCTTAGAGAAAATTGCACTTTTCTTGGAAAATGGTTAAGTCCAATATAAGTATCCTATCTTTGACAGCAAGTGGGTAAGTCTAGTACATGTGGTTTCAAAGAAATTTGGAATAACAGTGGTGGCTAATCTAGAAGGTGAGTTAGTTACCACTCAGGTACAAATTGGGTGGCACGTATGCATTGATTATAGAAAAGCGAATTTTACAACTTATTAAGACCATTTTCTCTCCCATTTATTGATCAAATGCTTAAAAGATTGATCAGCTATGAACATTGCTATTTCTATATAGATTTTGAAGTTATCTTCAAATCCCTATTGTACTAAAGATTAAGAAAAGATAACCTTTACATGCTCATTCGATACCTTGTCTTACTGAAGGATGCCATTTGGTTTATGCAATGAACCTGCCACTTTTCAAAGATGCATAATAAGCATTTTCTGAGTATGTTGAGAATATCATAGAGATATTTATGGATGAATATATTGTTTGTGGTTCTTATATTATCTTAGAGAATCTTGCATTTATCTTGGAAAGATGTATTAAAACTAACCTTTTACATAATTGAGAAAATTGTCATTTTATGGTAGATCATGGTATAATTCTAGGGCATGTTATCTCTTCTAAGGGTATAGATATAGAAAATTTTAAAATTGATCACATTTCTACCTAGACTTACCCCTCAAATGTGTAGGAATTCAGTACTTTTCTTAACCATATAGGTTTTTACTACAGGTTCATCAAAGATTTTTTTGAAGATAGCCTCACCTTTGTGCAAGCTATTACAACAAGATGTCTCTTTTGAGTTCACTGATAAGTGCAAGGAGGATTTTAATAAAATTAAGGAGCTCTTAACATGCCTACCAATAATTAATCCTCCAAACTGGAGCCTTCCATTTAAGATTATATGTAATGTAAGTGATTACGCAATAAGGGTAGTTCTAGGACAAATAGTAGGAAAAGATGCACATGCCATCTACTATGCTTCGAAGACATTAAATGTAGCCTAACAGAATTATTCCACAACTGAAAAAGAACTTTTATCTACTATATTGTCTTTAGAAAAGCTTTAATAATACCTATTAGGCAATAAGGTTATTGTTTACTCCAATCATGTAGCTTTGAAGACTTGTTCTCTAAGAAAGAAGCAAAGTCGAGGTCAATCAAATGGATTCTCCTCCTTCAAGAGCTTAATTTGGAAATAATATATAAGAAGGGGGTAGAAAATGTAGTTATTAATCACCTCAAACCCTTTATTAAAAAGGAAGATAATATTCCTTTGAGAGAAATGTTTCTAGATGAATAGCTATTTTTCATCAATTTGACATCTTCAAGGTATGTAGATATTGTAATTTTGTTAGTTACTAACAAATTATTTGTTAGTTTTGTTATGCAATAATAATTTCTGAAAAAAACCTGGGCTATCCTACTTGCAAGTACAATAGATAATTATAGTCGAATACCCAGGTTCGTTTTCCAAAGAGGTGAAATTGGTTCACTCAAATTAACTTTGAATAAAAATAAAAACATATGCAGTCCTAAACACTTTATCCCGATTTGTTAAGTAAAAGTTTGAAAAGAAAATAAAGTAATTGAACTGAAAAGTAAACTAATTTAACTGGAAGCAAAGAACTATTTGATTAATCGATAAGGTAAGATATTGAGAAATTAACTTCACTAATTTAATCTCCTATGCATGACTATGGCGAATTGATTGGATAACTGTCTTGATAAAATTACCAATTGAGTTCTAAAATCAATTCAAATAATAAACTAAATTTAACTTTCGTATTTGACTAGTCTATTATCCAAATTAATTATGAAAAACCATTTAAGTTAATATATTTCTAATTCATAACTTAAATGTCTATAGTTTCTTATTCAAATATTAAACTTCTTCTCTAGATTCTTGTTTAATACCAAAACGATTCAAAGGTTGGCCAAACTATTAGATCCAATAAGCTCAAAAACTATAGCAAATAATAAGACAATAAAACAGTCCCTTCATCACGCATAATCGACTAAATTAGTTACATTAATTACGAAGAACAAATAATCAGCCCATCTTGGAATAAACATAGTTCATCATCTTTATACACTTCAATCCCATAATGAACAATAACAGAGAGGTATCAAAGTAATAAATTGATTAAATAAATAGAAATATACTATCAAAGCACTAATAGGGGAAAACAGGCTCAATGAATGAAAGATATGAGTTCGACATAAAATAAATGAGTTCCACAAACAAAATGGACTCTGGGATGAGGAAGCTAGTAGTGGATATCCTGCCAACCTCAACCTCTCTGGCATTAGCTCTCACCTTTTGCCTCTCCTCGATGCTCACCTAGAAGATCAGCTCCAGCTCTCACTTTTTGCCTCTACTTCAAGCTCTTACCTCTCTGGTATATTTCTCTCTTACTCACCCAGCTACATTTTATATTATGTTTCTCTTCTTTTCTCTGTCTCTGTTCTTTTTTTTTTTTTCTCATTCTAGCCCTCTTTTTGGCCTCATTCATGCCTCCTCTTTCTCTCCATAAACTTTTCTCTTTATAGAGAGGTTCTAGGTTTAAGTCTTTTTTTAATCCATCATTACCTACATGTTTAACATGCGTGATATTAAATTCAATAAAAAGAATTGGAATGAGCATGACACCTTTGTCACCACCATGAGAGCCCTTGTTATGGGTGTGAGGCCTGACACCTTAGTCACGCCCACGACAAACTTTGTTCATGCCATCTTTCATACATATTTTCTTTGCTTTTTTTTGTTTCATTCACAAAATAAACCCCAGAACCTCATTTCATTCAACTTTACATTAAAACATAGCAACTTGTATCTAAGATGAATATATAAAAGCTAGCAAAATCAATAAAAATTAGTCATAACAATTCCCCCACACATAAACTATGCTTATCCATAAGAACAATAAAGAATACTAGATTATATAAAGAACAGAAAATGAAAACAAACAACTTTCTCAATTAATCAAGAGTCATTTTAATAAACACAACCTAAGAAATCTCGGTCCTGTCAAATTCTTCCCCATTGAGGTTCCTTTGACTATAACTGATTTAAGGAAAGGGACTTGAAACTCATAATACTCCATTAATAAGCTATTCTCTACATACTTAGCCAAAATTGACAAGTACTTTAACTCAAAGACCATTAACAAGTGTGATGGACACTCACTCCACTCTCCATCCTCTTAAGCATTCAAAGGTAAGATATATTCACTTATCATTCATTCCATGTAAGGCATTTACCATAAACTTGCTTACTAATCTAATCTTCCCCACTCATGTCAATCACAAATATTATTCTAAAGGTCTTTATTTCGGTTGTAATAAGGTCAGTCTAAGGGTAGGAAAAAGGAAAATCATAGTTTAAAACTACAGAATTAATTGAGCATTTAAAATAATACAAAACAACAAAGTATAAAACACTCAATTCTTTTCTCTTAATTAACAAGAATAACATATCTTTTTTTATATCTCTCCTCTTTCTTTTCAATTTTTGGTTCTCTTTTTCTTCTTTTTTAATTTTTAATTTTTACTTTAATTTTTTCTTTCTTTCTTTCATTCTTTTTACTTTACCTTTTCTAAAAGAAGAAAAATGTAGAGGAGAGATAAAAAGTTGTTATAACCATAACCATTTCTAACTAAATAGCCAACTATATGATATGATTCCCCCACACTTATTCATGCAATTATTTCCTAAACCAGTAATACCATTTCAAATGCTCAACTTGTCCTTATGGTAGGCATAATGAGGAGCATAAATAGTTAAGGTCAATGCTCATATTTTGGGTTTAAAAAAAGAAAAGGTTTCATGTTAAGCTTAAAGAGGGCTCATTAAGGGTTAAATTGTAGTAGCCCATTTTCCATACTAAGGGTTAGAGTCTTAGAATATTGCATATGAGTCATATCATTGAGAATTTATGAAATGCAATTCATTCACATGCATATCATTAGCATACACATATGAATCATGATTTAGTAAACAATTGCAAAGATAGAATATGCACTCAATTGATATATTCCTAGATATGAAAGGGTTAAAATGATCATGATGTGAATTGTGTATTATTTATGCCTTGGATTTTAGTTTGGTGGACTACAATTAGTAAACTTAGAATTTATCATTGTAATTTAAAAATTGATGAATTAAAATGTACATTTAGACTAGAAAAAATGCCAAGTGGCAAGACAAGTTGACACACAAAAAATTAGGATGACTAAGCCTATAAATTGAGTGACATTTGGCATAGATAAATGAATGACATTTGGCATAGGCAATTAATTGACAAATGGCAGCAATGAATAGTAACAAATGGACTAGTAACTAGGCCACATTTTCCAAGTTATGTAGGGGATAAGTGGCTTACATGCTTAGTGACATATGCCATTGTAACATGGAGGCACCAAGCACTTGATCAGTCAAGCTACTGCAGGAGTAGTTTCTGTTGTGTTCATTCTCCTTCTTTCCATTACTCTCACCGCCAAAACCCTCACAACTACTGAATCTTGCTTCAATTTATTTCATATTTATTTCAAGATCTACACAAAAAATATGCTTAAAGATAGCTATAATATGCTATCATCATTTTGCCTTTGCTGAAATCATTTTTACTTCCATCTTGTACTTGGATGATTTTGCATGTTTGGAGAG
This sequence comes from Erythroxylum williamsii, assembly GCA_027564335.1. Lineage (NCBI taxonomy): Eukaryota > Viridiplantae > Streptophyta > Magnoliopsida > Malpighiales > Erythroxylaceae > Erythroxylum > Erythroxylum williamsii. The sequence goes on from JANITW010000007.1 coordinate 29,237,218, forward strand.
CTAAGTTAGCCTGATAATTGAGGTGGAAATTTGAGCTAGAAAAGTAAGTAAAGTGTTGTTCTTTATGTCATGTTATAATAGAAAGTTATGATGATTAAATTGGGATAAATTGTATACGATGTTGATGTTGAAGATGTGCTAGAAAACGGATAATGAATGGGAACTTTTTTGTTCTATTTTTATATGTACGAAAATAGTAGTTTATGGTTTGTTGTATGGATGATTTAAGTTAGGATTTGAAGTATAATTGATATAGAATTCATGCTAAAGATAAGTGCTATTAAGGTGTTTTCGAATCTAGAAAATTAGAGTTGTAGGTATGTTTGTGACTGTTAATGACATAAGTGAGCATAATTTTGTAAGCCTTAGTGTAACCAATATGGAAGTTAAATTAACCTTAAATGAAGTAACCTTAAAAGACATGAAATATAGAAAATTTAAGGTGTTAAAGATGTCTTTAAGCTTGTAAAGGACAAGAAATCTAGAAAATTTTAAGCGTTAGAGATGTCTCTAAGCTTGTAAAATTCGTGAAGTATTGAAGGTAGTAAAGTTACACACATTAGTGATATTGATGACAAATTCTGGAATTTTAATTTCAGCCTTGTGTACATGTTGAACTAGCCAAGAAATTTCACTCCAAATTAGTGTATTTGGACTTGATTAAGGCTAGGAATGAGCCTAGATTGTTTCTTGATTAATTGGTTAAGAGCTTGATAAGTTTTTATAGTTAATTGATGTCATAACCTAAAGAATAGATTGTTTTGATGTGGTTGAGTTCAAATATGGAAATTACGATTTGTTTAAGGAATAAATGAGTTCCTTTAACGCAAACATGATCTTAAAGACATGAGTAATGTGTATAAGGAATGGATGAATGAGCATTGAGGGACATGGGGTAATTATGAATGAGAATTGGGTAAATGTATGAATATATATTACTAGAAAAAGTTTGGTGAATTTGTAGATCTAGCTTGCTGAAATTTCATATTTAAAGTAATAATTGTGTGTATGTTACAAAAGGCTTTTGATCATGAAAAATGTTCAAGGATAAGTGTAAAGTATGGTTGATGAATTTAAAGTAAATTAAGCTAACTTAAAGGTACAAACCTGATTGCAAAATGTTAATATACAAAATATAATGTTTGAATGGTCTTAGGGTGTATAAGCACAAATTGAATAATCAAGATCTATGTATAAGGATACATACCCAGCAAAGTCAATTGGGCATGCATTGAACATGACATATAAACATGTGCATGACTAAATATTCATATGATTGATCAATTTAGTAATGTGCAAAATACATGTCTATTGTTTGAATAAAGAAGAACAAGTTGATTGCCAACATCCAGACATTGTCGGATCATCAAGACAATAGCTTTTCTTCAGCATACTATGAGTTAACCTAGAGGTTTTCTCACTATGATTGAATTGTTTTTATATTAACTTTTAGATATTGAATTGTTATTGATATGAATGTTATGATTTTGGACAATGTTAGTCAAAGGAGTTTGATATTCGGGAATGTATTAGAAGTTTTTTCAAATTGAATGTGCAATATAAAATGTGTTCTTAACTGAATGTTGAATGTCGGACTCAGATATGAAGAATGTGATAAATGTTTGTGCACATTGAATGAAAGGTATTCATAGCAAAATATGTGATTTGATGCATTTCACTACATTGTTATTGCATGATCAAATAAAGGAGTTGTGACCGGAGTGACAAGTGTGAAAAAGATCTTAAAGCTTAGGAATTGTGAAAAAAGAGCCACATGCTCAGTTATTAATGATCCTAGTATCCACAATAGGTACGAGAAAGTTATGAAATAAGCCCGGCGGATACAAGACAGTTAAATAGACACTAAGGCACAACAAAGTAAAAATGAAAGTGGAGTTACATATGGATTTGCTTTTATATATATTGCGAAGGATTACTTAGTTGTATTGATATAGTGATATGAAATGTTTGTGTACATGTTAATAATATGAATGATTGAGATGAATGATTGGATTATTCTAAAATGATTATATGAAATGTTTGTAGTTCATAATGTACTTGTTAGAATATGATATATTTTGTGATATGGTATTCAATATTGAATGATGTGATATATGGGATTTGATTCTGAATAATGTGATACATCTGTTGAATTTAGTTATATGTCTATGATGTTTTGTTTTGATTTGAGTGAGCACATCGATGATGGTCCATTCATCGAGTTTACAAACTCACCAAAATTGCAACATTGATTTTCAGGTACTGAGGAGACCTAGCTTCTAAGGCAATTTAATAAAATTCTAGTATTGTCAATTTTGGAAATAAGAACGGCTCAAAGGTCTGGTTAGCTGATACCTATGAAGTCTAGATAGAATACTTTTGTTTAGCTTCTCCTTTCATGTTGAACTTTTTGTATATAAGTTTAAACTCCCAAATGTTATATTATTCATAAACAAGGATTAAGAAATGTAATGACAATGTAAGTAAGTTTTATTTTGTGAATGAAATGAGGAGTTTTGATCTTCGGAAATACTTACGTTATATATGATGTCATAATAAGTTGATGTGCTTACTCAAACATACCGTTTTCATACGGTATGTTCCTGAATGTCATCTAGATGTTCAAGCATGTGCTCTATGATAGTGGTGCGTTACATAAATTATAATGACTTTTTAAACAAAAAGAGTTAAATCCTAATTGCCTTCATTATTTCAATGTTTGCATAAATTATGTGATCTCAACTAGTATCTGCAAGCAAGTTTTAGAGTTCCTTAATTATGAAAGAACACTCTCAACAAAGAACACTTGAGTTTGGTGTTTAATATTTCAAAGAGGCTCAAAATCTTACCAAAGAAAGTGTCATTCATCCATCACAACAAGTTAATGTTCTTTTAATCAAATTCCAAGTCAATCATACTAGGCATGCAAGTGTACTTATTCACTCATATTATGAATTTCTAATCCCGATCATGTTTATTTTGTGGCAATGCATCTCTAACTATTAAATAGGAAAAACACAAAACACACAAATAATAATTTTTAAATTAAAATTTTTTAGTTAAGTATTCCCCTAATTAAATATCACATTGTCCCTAATGTGATAAGAAAATAAAAGAGGGATCTAAGATGCAAAATAACGCAACCAAGGACAAACATTAAAACTAAAAGAAATAAACTAATAAACAATAAAAAATAATAATAAAAAGGTAGAAATACTATACAAAGGTGGGGCTGGTGGCTGCATTGATCCTTGGTGCAGTATGGAGCATGACGAACTATGTCGAAGAGTGGAGAAAATCTACGAGGAAAACAAATAGAATAGACTGAAAATTAAGGTTGGGTAAGGATTTATTTTTTTAATTAAAAGAAAAATAAGTAGAGATAAAAAGAATAACTAATATTTGAAAAACAAAATAGAAATTATTGGGTTACCTCCCATTTAGTGCTTCTTTAATGGCTTGTAGCTGGATGCCTCAATAGTCATGCTTTACTTTCAGTGGGGATGTATTGTTCTCTTCATTGGGAGCTATTTCTATGAATTTGCCAAACTCTCCCTTAAGTGCATCATTTGACAATTGGCAATACTTATCAATTTCTTTTACCAAGTCGACCTCCTTTTCTTCTTCTTCCTACAATGCAAAATCAAGATCTGCAACATTAATTTGATCAACAAGAGAACATTCTTCATAAACAGTAGTAGTAGGAATAGGTTTAACATTAAAGATTGAAAATTCTATTGTTTCTCCCAGAACAGTCATGGTTAGTTTTTCTCTCTTCATTTCAATCAAGGTATTGGTAAAGGCCATAAAAGGCCTCCTTAGGAGAATGGTGTGCTGCTTTTCTTGTTCTTTTACTTCCCCCATATTTAAGACAACAATGTCTATAGGGACAATCAATCCTCCAACCTTTACTAACACATCTTCTATTACTCCTTTCAGCTAATAGATTGACCTATCAACTAATTGTAAATACAAGTTGGTAGATCTTAACTGTCATAGATCTAATTTCTCATAAATAGAATAAAACATAAGGTTTATACTTGCTCTAAGGTCAAGCATACTCTTAACCTCATCACCATTAACCATTGATACTTTGACGTTGAAACTCCCAAGATCTTTCAATTTGGGGGGTAACTATTACTAAAGGACCACACTTGCTACTTCTAAAACTATCACCTTCTCATTTGGCTCAAACTTCTATATTTTGGTGCTTAGTTCCTTAAAGAACTTCACGTAAGCTAGCATGTTCTTAATCACACCTAACAAAGGAAAATTAATATTAATTTTTGAAAACATGTTATATAGATCAAAAAATTGCTCATCTTGTTTCGAGTCCTTAAGGCAGCTTGGATATGGAACCGATGGTCTATAAGGATCAGTAGCCTTATGCAATCTTGGTCCTTCATTGTCTTTAGTTGCATGTCTAAATTTTTCACCTTTTAAAATGTGACTTGAAGAGTTATGGCCATTGCTTACCTAATTCTACTCTTATTCTTTGATAAGGCTCTCCTCCTCTTGATTACCTGCATCAGACAGATTAGAAGGAATCTCAACATGAATGTCAATCACCTAACCACTTCTCATAATAGTAACCAGTTGGGCTTGTTTGGGTTAACTGGGCAACCTTCCCTTTTAATTTTTTTCATTTGAGCAGCAAGTTGTGCTACTTGAGTCTCAATCTTCTTTACAGAAGCTTCCAAGGAGTTGAATCTTTTATTGTTCATTTCTTGATTCTAAGTCATTACTTGAATAAACGCATTCAAAATTCCTCCAAAGAAGGCTTCTTTGGTTGGTTCTTATGTGAGGATTGTCCTTAGAACTAGTTTTGCCTCTAAAAATTCTAATAATGTGGTTGGGACTGCATTGGTGGAATGTTGGTCTTTCGAGAAAAATTGGGATGGTTTCTGTAACAACCCAGACCAACAGCCCATAGATATTGTCCGCTTTGGGTTGGCCCAAATGGTATCAGAGCCGATACCTGAACTGTTGTGCCAACTAGGTTGTGCCCTAAAAAGGGTTAGGCCTCAAAGAGGGCTAAGCCCTAAGGTGGTGGAGAGTGTGAGATCCTACATCAATTGGGGAGGAGAACAAAATATGTCTTATTAGGGTACAGATACCTCTCCCTCTAAGACGGGTTTTCCCAAAGGTGGGAAGAGCAAAACCATTAGGGGTTTGGCCCTAGGGGTAACCCAAAGCAGACAATATCTGTGGGTAGGTGATCTAGGCTATTACAAATGATATCAGAGCTGGTACTCGAACCGTTGTGCCAGATAGGTTGGGCCCTAAGGTGGTTAGAGAGTGTGAGATCCCATCTCGGTTGAAGAGGAGAACGAAGTATGTCTTATAAGGGTATGGATACCTCTCCCCCTGAGACGCATTTTCCCAAGGGTGGGAAGAGCAAAACCATGATGGGTTTGACCCTAAGGGTAACCCAAAGTGGACAATATCTGTAGGGGCAGTCTGGGTTGTTACAAATGGTATTAGAGCCAGTACCTGAACTGTTGTGCCAACTAGACTGGGCCTTAAGGGGTGGAGAGTATGAGATCCCACATCGGTTAAAGAGGATAATGAAGTATGCCTTATAAGGGTATGAATACCTCTCTCCCTAAGACAAGTTTTCCCAAGGGTGGGAAAAGCAAAAAACAAGAGGGGTATGGCCCTAGGGGTAACCCAAAGCAGACAATATCTGTGAGCAAGTGGTCTGTATTAAGTTAAAATGACTTTACGATTAATAATTTTGATGAAAACCAAATAATAATGCAGATACAAAATGAGACGGAAGCTGAATAAGAGATGAAAGAAAAATGAGACAAAAGAAAAAAGAAATGGAAGAATGTGAGACGGAAGCAAAAGCCAAAAATGCGATGGAAGAAAATGAGGCAGAAGCAAAAGTCAAAAATGAGACGGAAGCAAAAGCCGAAAATAAAACGGAAGAAAATGAGACAGAAACAAAAGCCAAAAATAAGACGAAAGAAAAATGAGACGCAAGAAAAATGAGACGAAAGCAAAATGAGACAGAAAGCAAAATGAGACGAAAGAAAATAAGATAATATAAATGAAACGAACCAAAGCAAAATGAGATGGAAGAATATGAGATGAAAGAATTGAAGACGAATACCCGATACCATGTCAGATGATAAATTAGTTTGAATTAGTTATAGAACTCAACTGAATAACCATTTCTTCAAAGATCAAGAAACAAGAAGAAAGAAGCAATTATCAAGAAGCAGTTGAAGATGAAGACTATAAATACGAGTCGAAGTCAAAGACTAGAAAAGTTAGTGATTTTCAAGAAAAGCTAGAGATTCAAAAGCTAGAAATCTCATTTATTGTACTAAACTTAGAGCTACCATTGTTTGTAACAAAGCTCGAAACATCTTTCAGTAAAAGGAAGAAAAGCTGATAGCCTAAAGAGGCTAAGTCAAAAAAGAATACTTGTTGTAAGAGACCTGAAGAGGCTCAATGAAAAGAATACTTGTATTTTTGAGAAGCATAGTGAAATCTCATAAAGAATTCTGAGGACTAGACGTAGCCCACGATTTAGGGTGAACCAGTATAAAACTACTGTATCGATTCTTACTCTCAATTGTTAACTTTTTATTTTTATTGTTGATACAAATACTTCATAATAATGTTTTTCAATTGTTTGAAAAAGCAAGTTTTGTTTTAAAAGAAGTTTGTTTAAAAAGGGGATTATTTTCAGAAACGGATACACAATTCAACTCCTCCCCCCCTTCTTATGCATTTTGTATATTGAATATTAAGTCTATACTAACGTGTGATTCACTTCAGTCTGGGCTGTTACAGTTTCTCTAACCAGGGTTGTAGGTGTTCAAATATGGATCATTTTTCACCCTCAGTTGAAAACCATTAAATGAGTTTGCTTTTTCTTCCTTGCCTTCAAAAGATTCAAAAAAGTTCGAACAAATATTAACTCCATGACCAAAAGTTCCACATGTACCACATACCTCTTGATTTGGAACGTTTTGGGGTAGTCTCATAGTTAACATTTTCACATGCTTTGTTAACTCAACTAATTGCATAACCATTTCTACATTTGAGTTCACTTTATGAACTCTAGCTCTTCTCCCCCTTACGCTCTTTTTTTTAGAATTGACCCCCAACATTTTAAAGATTTCATATGTTTCCTTGATGGTCTTCTCACCCATATCTCCTCCTACTACATTATCCACCGTGTACTGACATTGTTATGTTAATCAATCATAAAAGAATTGGTTCTACATGTGAAGTGGAAAATGATGGTATAGACACTTTATTAGTAAGAGTTTGAAGTATTCCCAAGCCTCATAGAAGGGCTCTCCCTCCATTTGAGTGAAGGTAGTTATTTTCATCTGCAACTCAGAGGTCTTTTGATGGGAATAGGATTTTCCCATGAATTTGTTGTACACCTTCTCTCATGTCATCAATGAATTGGATGGAAGGGTCATCAACCATGCCTTAGCCCAATCTTTCAATGTATATGGGAAACATCTCATTTTGAGTTGATCTTCATTTAAGCCATCCAAAGGAAATATCTGGTGAGTGGTATAGAATTCCCGAATGAAGTTTAAGGGGTTTTCATTAGGAACCCTATAAAACGATGGCAACATATTGTAGTGGATGCTTTTTAATTCATAGTTTCTGACTGCCTCTCCTAAACGTATATGCAAAGTGGTAGTACCAATCACTAGTCTGACGTACTCCTTCATTACTAACTACCTTTCACATATCTCTTGATCTTCAAGCTTAGGGTCCTCAATATTGTCTTTAAAGTCCCTTTGAGGTCCTCTTACTCAATGCACGTTATCAATAAAAGGAATGAATTCACCTTTTAGAGACCTCCTTCCTTGTATAAACCAAATCAGGACAACACTGAATTAATACCAAAAACTGCTAAAACAAATCAATGAAATAACATCACAAAAATGTATGCAAAATTAATTTATGTCTAAAACACGAAACACCTCCCCCATCACGAAACCAAAAACTTATTATGCCATAATAAGTTCTAATAAAACCTAGGTTATCCTACTCACAAGTATATGAGGTAATTGTAGTCGAATACCTAGGTTCGTCTCTTAATGAGATGAAATTGGTTCACTCAAATTAACTTTGAATAAAAATAAAACAAATGTAGTTATAATCACTCTATCTCGATTTGTTGAGTAAAAGGTTGTAAAGAAAATAAAGCAATTGAATTGAAACATAAAGTAATTTAACTAGAAGCAAAGAACGATTTGATTAATCGATATGGTGAGATCTTGAGAAATTAACTTCACTAATTTAATCTCCTATGCATGACTAAGGCAAATTGATTGGATAATTATCTTATTAAAATTACTGATTGGGTTGTAAAATCAATTCAAATAATAAACTAAATCTAAATTTCGTATCTGACTAGTCTATTATCCAAATTAATTATGAAAACCCATTGCCCACTTAAGTTATTATATTTCTAATTCATAACTTAAGTGTCTATAGTTTCTTGTTCTAATATTAAACTTCTTCTCTCAATTCTTTGTTTAATACCAAAATGATGCAAAGGTTGGCCAAACTATTACATCCAATAAGCTAAAAAAACTATAGCAAATAATAAGACAATAAAACAATCCCTTCATCATGCATAATTGACTAAATTAGTTACATTAATTCAAATAATCAGCCCATTATGGAATAAAAATAATTCATCATCTTCATACACTTCACAATCCTATAGTTAACAGTAACAAAGAAGTATCAAAGCAATAAACTAATTAAATAAACAAAAATGGACTATTAAAGCACTAATAGAGGAAAACAGGTTCAATACACAGTAGATATTAGTTCAATAAAAAATAAATGAGTTCCACAATAGCAGCAAAGATGAAAAAGAATGGACAAACAAAATGGACTCTTAGATGAGGAAGCTGGAGGTGGATCTCCTGCCAACCTCGACCTCTCTAATGTTAGCTCTCACCTTCTGCCTCTTCCTGATGCTCACCCAGAAGATTAACTTCAACTCTCGCTTTTTTCCTCTGTTCCAAGCTCCCACCTCTTTGTTATTTTTCTCTCTTACTCACTCGACTATGCTCTCTGTTATGTTTCTCTTCTTTTATATGACTCTGTTCCCTATTTTTTTCTCGTTATAGCCCTTCCTCGTTCATGCCTCCTCTCTCTCCAAAAACTTTTCTCTTTATAGAGAGTCTCTAGGTGTTGGAACCTAGCTCTGGAGTCCAACTCCGGAGTCCTAAAATGTGAACATATTACCCTATAGGATTATTTCAAAGAACCCTCATTATCCAACATCGGTTCATCTTCATGCTTTGATACCATAAATGTTGGGCACTGGGCGGGTTAACTCAAGAGCCTTCCCAAGGTTTCTCCATCTATCCTAACCTTTTTTTCACTCTAAATTATCCCAAATTCACTTCCTCTAATGCAACATCATTTCATAACAATTTAACTACCAACATTATTTCACAAAAACTCTCTACTCTCTACTCATTTGATTACTTACTTACCACTAATTCTCATCCTTCATAAATTCCTATTTTTCTTTTCCATAACACATCTCACTTATATGTAACAATAATTCGTATTCAAAATTTATCATCTCAAATCGATAACTTCCTCAAGTATACCTAATTTCAACTCAACCTCATCCATACACAAACTTATATTTCATTAACCACAAAAGGAAAGAGTTTTAAAAGATTTAATGGGAATTTGAAGACACAATACATCAATGTCTCAAAATCTCAAAATACAAAAGATACTTAAACTAATAATACTTGAAATGCGACTAAAGCTTTATGTTTCCAAAATCTAGCTTAAAATATAAAAATATGCATAATCGGAGTGATGCCTTGACTCTTTTTCACTTGATCACTTGCTCATTACTTAGAGATGGGAAGGAATGGGGTGAGCTTAAAAGCTTGTAGGTAACAAATTTATAATAAAAAACAAGTAAAACCATTAAAAATGCTCAATGTCATAATCACTTTACATCAAAATCCATAAAACACATAGTTCCAAAATTCTCACATTTTCAAACAATTCATAAGCAACATAAGTCATGCATTCATCAAACTTGTCAACACATTCTAAACACATAATCACATCAGAAATGGTTTAGGTAGGTCCATAAATAGAACATACTAAGACAAATTCCACATATTGATCTTATGTAGTCCTGAATAGAACGTACTATCGGAATTTCACATAATGGTCTTGCGTAGTCATAAACATATGGGAGTTTAAGAAGGAGCTCCGTGTCATTAGCGGGCAGGTGAGAGAAGCCTTTAGTAAAGTCAAAGTGCACATGACGTAATAGAATAGACTATCACAAACCTACATAATCATGCATTTCACATCTTGTAAACATATTGCCCATAATGGCACATTTTTGAAACATGATATTATAAAAAATAACATCTTTTCGAAAACCATTTTCACATTCTTTCCATAAATTATCAACACAAAACATTTATCAAACATATACAATTTCTCAAAACATTTAAAGAGTAATAAATTCACATTTAAAAAGTAGTTGAAAACATTAAATTCCATTTATTTGAAAGAAACATTAATGGCTTATTTACTCAATTATAAACATGAAGTCCACCTTGATTCCTTACTTAAAACATTCTTATAGGTGCCTCTTGTTAAGTCAAAACAGACTTCACGTATAAAATAATTTTGATAATAAACAAAGAGAAAAATACAAGAGAAAAGCAGACGATAGAAGAAAAGCAGACGATAGAACAAAAAGCAGACGGAAGCGTTACAAAAAGCAGACGATGCAAAAAGCAGACGATGCAAAAAGCAGACGGAAGCGTTACAAAAAGCAGACGATGCAAAAAGCAGACGGAAGCAAGACAA
>JANITW010000007.1:29258733-29269049 GCA_027564335.1 Erythroxylum williamsii
GATGAACAGTTATTCACAGTGACTTCAACATGGCCATGTCGAAACCCATGGTACGTAGATTTGATCAATTTTATCACCTAGAATGGCTACCCAATTGGTATCACATCTGCCCAACGCCATAAATTGAAGAATGATGCCAGGTATTATATTTGGGATAATCCATATTTATGGAAAATGTGTTCTGATCAAATTGCGCGAAGGTGCGTACCTGAATCTGAGATTTCTTCCATATTGCAATTTTTTCATTCCTCCGCTTGTGGTGGCCATTTCGGCCCTAATAGGACAGCTAGGAAAGTGATTAAATCTGTTTTTTACTAGCCTGACATTTTTCGAGATTCTTATGCATTTTGTAAAGTATGTGACAAATGTCAAATGATTAGCAACGTAGGCCAAAGAAATGAAATGCCTCAGACCCCAGTCATTGTTTGTGAAATATTTGATGTGTGAGGTATTGATTTCATGGGCCCTTTTCCATCATCATTTGGTTTCCAATATATTTTGTTAGCTGTCAATTATGTTTCAAAATGGGTAGAAGCAAAAGCTACTCAAACTACTGATTCTAAGGTTATTGTCGATTTTGTGAAGGCTAATATCTTTGTTAGGTTCGGCACTCCGGAAGCAATCATTAGTGATCACGGGACTCATTTCTGCAACAGAGCGTTTGCCTCATTACTGAAGAAATATGGAGTTATACACAGGACCTCCACGGCCTACCATCCTCAAACCAATGGGTTGGCGGAATTGGCCAATCGAGAGGTAAAGAGTATTTTAGAGAAAACTGTGAATTTTAGCAGGAAAGACTGGAGCTGCCGATTGGACGATGCTCTTTGGGCCTACTGCACTGCCTACAAAATGCCATTAAATAATTCTCCTTACAGGCTTGTTTATGGCAAGGCCTGTCATCTGCCAGTTCAAGTTGAGCATCGAGCATTTTGGGCTGTGAAGTAGTGCAACATGAATTTTGATGCTGCGGGGCAACAAAGGAAGTTACAGATTCAGGAATTGGAAGAACTACGAAACCATGCTTTTGACAACGCTGTTACATATAACGCCAAAACTAAAACTTTTCACGACAAGCAGCTTGTCGAGAAGAAGTTTAAAGTTGGAGAGAAGGTAATTTTATTTAATTCGACTTTGAAACTTTTTGCAGGGAAATTGCGATCCAAGTGGATTGGACCTTTTGTAGTCACAAAGATTATCCACACACATTTGCAATGATCCACCTTTCTTCTTCACGAAAAGGACTGAAGCTCCCCAAGGTGAAGATCTTAGCCTAATATAACCTTTCTCTAACGAATCTTCCAATTGCTCCTTAAGCTCCTTCAATTCTGCTGTAGCTATTCTATAAGGTGGAATCGATATTGGTGTTAAGCTTGGAAGAAGCTCAATGGGAAATTTAATTTCCCTAGGTGGCGGTAGTCCTAGTAACTCTTTGGGATAGACATTCGGGAATTCCATGACCACTGGTATATCTTCTAAATTCCCTCTATTTGTCCTCGTGTCTACCATATTGGCCAAAAATGCTTCACACCCTTTCCTTATCATTTTCTCTGCCATCAAAGCTTAAACAATCCTCGATGAGCTAAATTTTCTATCTCCTATAAACATCACCTTTCTTCTATTATCCAGATCGAACTCCACTATCTTCTGTTTGTAATCTAAGTTGGTATTATATTTCTCTAAGGCATCAATACCTAAAATCACATCTAATCCTCTAATCTTCAATGGCATTAAATCCACCACTATGTGTCCCCCACCAATATGTATCTCACAATCTTTATAAACTGGACTAATCACAATATAGTGGCCTATTGGAGTACTAACCATTAAAAGGGTATCCAATGGGCTCAGTTCTCTATCATACACAGTTCTACCGAATGAAACAAAGGAGTGGGTAGAACCCGGATCAATCAAAACAATTACATCGTCATCAAATAATTTAATCATACCAATCATAACTTCTGGAGTTGTCTCTGCGTCCTCCTGTGTCATTGCAAACACTCTAACTGATGCTTGGCCCCTTGGTCTTCCTAGAGGATTCACCCTCCTAGCTGCATCAGAGCTGCCCACTTCATTTGTAGTCTTGTGCCCCACTGTCTCAGTTCTCTTCGATGCTTGCATCTGTGTTCCCTCTCTTCTTGCTATTTCGGACACTCTCTTGCCTAGTGTCCTTTCTCTCCATAATTGAAGCATGCTCTTATCAATCGGTAACACTCCTCTATGAAACCTTCCACAGTGTTCACATTTGGGAATGGGTGGCTTATCCCCATCTCCCTTTATGCTGCCTCCTACTATAAAGTCTTGATGAGAAATAGTGAAAGTTCTAATTGGTTCGAACCTACTTGCCCCACTACTCCCTTCTCAGACTGCACAGGGAAAGTCCTGGCACTCCTTTCAGGTATAGAAGTACCACCTCCCCTCTTGAACTGTTCTCTCCCCTTTCTCTTGTTGCTCACGGTGCTCTTTATGTTCTCAATGTTCTCAACCCTCAGAGCTGCTTCAACTAGCTATTGAAAATCACAAAAATTCTACACCACCACTTTCTCTCTGATAGCTAGATGCAACCCGGATTCGAACCTACGGCATTTAGCTACCTTACTCATCATCATCTCTGTTGCATACGGAGATAGCTGTATAAACGTGCTCATACTCACTTACCATCATTTTCTTCTAGGTGAGACTTCGAAACTCTCTCTACTTTGGATGAATGTACACCTTAGATAGGTACTTCTTCTTATATGCAGTTAAGAAGTCCATTCATGCCAACACTAGCGGTCTCATCTGGCTTCCTGGTACACTCTCCCACTAATGTAGAATATCTCCCTATAGCAAGCTTGTAGCATACACAGCCTTCTCACCATCCTCATAATCCATCTGATCCAGTATCCTCTCGTTCTTTCTCAAACAAGTGTCAACTTCTTCTGGATCCATTGTCCCATAGAAATCCACTGCCCATGCCTCCTGAGCTTGTCAAACTGTTTTCCCTTCTTGACTGGGGCCGGAGTAGAAGATTGCGGCATCTAGCCCATGGCCTGAGCAAATGCCTGAAACATCCTCAGATCCAATGGAGCAGGCACTTGGTCCTACGGAAGAGGAGACTCCTACGTCTATGACTGAACGGGCTCACTACCTTGCCCTACAGAAGCCTCAGCATTTCCTGGGGCTACTGATTCATCAGTATTCTCCTTCCTTAGTGAAGAGTCAGGTGTAATCGATCCTTGCAATACTCCTCATGTCCTTTTATGAGGTGGCTTCTTACTCCTTCAATGTAAACACTAACTATTAGCTTATATTTCATTTTAAAATCCTAATCCCTACATGTATGCATGACATGCATCTTACTTAATGCAATTCAATCAATTCACAGTGCAATAAGTAATCATATAACATAACAATTTATCCTACTATGTATTCTAAGCTTAGGAGAAACCTAATCTCTAATACCAAACAATGCTAGACCCCACTTTCGGAACCCAGCATTTAGAGTCATTAAACTAAAATAGTAGTTGTCCTCAACCATATTGAACCTATTTTGGTACAATTAGCATAACTTTCTCTATAGATATTCGATTAATGTTTTCTTTAGATGATTCGAAAGAAGACTTCAAGATCTACAACTTTCATGAAGACCTTAAAGACAAATTCTATCATCTATAGGGTCAAAAGTGGACCAAATTATAAGGTCAAATGAAACCAGATGAAGGGTCAGATGAATTGGAAAAATTGTCATAACTTTCTCTACAGATATTAGATTAAGGTATTCTTTAGATTGTTCGAAAGAGAACTTCAAGATCTACAACTTTCATGAAGACATTAAAGATAGATTCTATCATCTATAGGGTCAAAAATTGGACCAAAAGATAGGATCAGACGAAACCAAAAGACCAGAAGATGTAAGATGAATAGTGCACAGAAGATACACATCATCACCATACAATTTGTCATCACCAAATGATGCATCATTAACAAACGACATGTCATCACTAGATGATACATCATCACCAGACGATTTATCATTACTAGGCGATACGTCATCACCAGACGATACAATCTATACTCTTAAGCATCTCCATTTATAAGGACCATAACTTTCGACTCCGATGTCTAAAAATTCATAATATATACCGTTGGAAAGCTAGAAAGACAAGCTACAACTTTCCAAAAGGCAACTTTGACTAATTTAACCTAAAATAGTTCAATTTTTCCCCTAAAGTCCGTACATAATTTCTACACCTACAAAAGACTTGGATTATAAAATGTACAACTACAAAGAAATATGCATATACACTTAGGGAAATTTTCAATTCTAAACTCATTTGCTTGATTTACTTCAGTTTATACATAACTTTAATTACATATTAACATTATAAACAAAGGCTTAGCATAAAATACAACATACATAGGATGCTCAATGTTTAACATGCTTATAAAGCTATCCAAAAGTGATGGAACTAACTTAGTTACAAAAGTTTCCAATATCTTGAAGTTTTCGATGCCTTGCAAGGATTGCTAACCTTCTCATTCTACAACTAAGGAGGGAATAGTAGAGTGAGCTACACAGCTCAGTGGCTAATATATCTATAGTCATTGGCAATTGACTACATATTTAAGCATATGTACATGTATATCTAGCAATTCGAGCATTCTCAATCTATTCTAGCAATTTAAGCATTTGATCAGTTTAACTTAAACTTATAACACATAGTATAGACTTCAACCATTAAACATAACACTCAACTATGCACCATACTCGACAATTTAAAGATGCAATGTACAAACAAATGGTTCGAGAATTCTGTGGAACGAAACAGAGAAACCAAAGTTTACGCCATGAACAAAATGAGTCCGAATTCTCAGGATCTCATGGTCTCAAGCGGGCAGCCGGGAGAAGACTATGGGTCAACATGCACGTGACTAATGAAATAGGTTCCTTTCTAGCCCAATCACGGCCAATTTATGTCTTAATTCAATCATATGCTCATACTTTCATGCCTTTTTCTTCTTTTTATCTAACTCAAAATGTTATAACCTTTCTCAAAGTATAACATAATCACAATGCATCTTGCATTTCTAAATGTTCACAATTATTTCAATTTCAAGCAAATCAACATACACACACATAGGCAAGAATTTGCCTAATTACACAATAACTATAAATACATTACCCACCTAATTAGCTTGTGTAAATCCAAGTCAAGCTTGCCTTTCCCCTTGCTCTTGGGTAGGATTCCCTTGGTTTCCTAAAACAACCAAGGTTCCATTCAAAACATCA
This sequence comes from Erythroxylum williamsii, assembly GCA_027564335.1. Taxonomy (NCBI): domain Eukaryota; kingdom Viridiplantae; phylum Streptophyta; class Magnoliopsida; order Malpighiales; family Erythroxylaceae; genus Erythroxylum; species Erythroxylum williamsii. The sequence continues at coordinate 29,264,006 of JANITW010000007.1, forward strand.
TTTCAATAAATTTTTAAACTTCAAAAATCACAAAAATTGCAACAAACACAAATTAGGCCAAAATCTAACCTACCCATAGACCATCTAGGTTAGAAAACCTAAGACCTAGTTTAGAAACCCTAAAATCAATTGGGTTCTCCTAATCCATCTTCTTCTAACATAAACCTTTCATTCTCTACACAAAACCCTTTTCTCTCTAACTCTTTCATCCTCAACGCAACCCATTCCTTTAATAAAGCAAGAAAAAAAGATGGTTAACCTACCTTAACAAAATTGATTTCTCTTCTTTTCTTCTTTAAAACCAAAACCTCTCTTCTTCTCTCTTATTTTCATTTTTCACTCTCCTCCCCCTTCAATTCACGTTTTTCTCTTCTTAACAAGCAAGACAACATATTCTTCTTTCATTTCTACCCTTAATGAGTTCAAAAGGTCCATTTTACTCTTCCTTATAAGCTTATGTTCTTTTATGCTTAAGTGATCACCTAAAAATGTCCTTGAACATCCTTATTACATTAACACTTTAATTTCACTTACCTATTTAATAAATCCTACTAACTTTGACATAATTATAACTTCAAAAATTTAATCCATCTAAACCTCAAAATTATTTTTAATTCATGCTTAACTTAAAGAAAAAAATTTCCAGGGTCCAAAATTTTTGGCATCGTCGCGGCACAACTTGAAGGAAGACCTTTTTGGAAAAGTTCAAAGCGGTGTACTTTTGGCTTCGCCACGGCAAACTTTGAAGATCAGGCAGAAAACTTGTCAACGATAGTGCTACAGACTGCCAACACCCGTTATCATGTAACGACCATAACTTTCTCTTGTATACCTAATTTCAACTCAACCTCATCCATACACAAACTCATATTTCATTAACCTAAAAAGAAAAGAGTTTTACAAAGCTTTAATGGGAATTTCAAGCCACAATATTTCAATGTCTCAAAAATCCCAAAATACAAAAGATACTTGAACTAATAATACTTGAAATGCGACTAAAACCTTATGTTTACAAAATCTAGGTTAAAATACAAAAATATGCATAATCGGAGTGATGCCTTAACTCTTTTTCACTTGATCTCTTGCTCATCACTTGGAGGAGGGAAGGAATGGAGGTGAGCTTAAGAGCTTGTGGGTAACAAGTTTATAATCAGAAACAAGCCAAACTATTAAAAATGCTCAATGTTATAATCACTTTGCATCAAAATCCATAAAACACATAGTTCCAAAATTCTCACATTATCAAACAATTCATACATAAAATAAGTCATGCATTCATCAAACTTGTCAATACATTCTAAACATATAATCACATCAGAAATGGTTTAGGTACGTCCTTAAATAGAACATACTAACACATTCCTACATAATGTCTTGTGTAATCATGAATAGAACATACTATCGCAATCCCACATAATGTTCTTGTGTAGTCATATCGCAATCCCACATAATGTTACGTCCTTAAATCAGATAACTTGTTCCCTAAAAATTAAATGACACAAACTCTCATTCTTTTCTACAAATTTTTTTATATTTGTGGTATTCTTCTCATTTCTTCAATTCATTGTTTTTATACACTCAAGCACACGTCATATACCTCTTGAAACATAAAATTAAGATCTAAATCATGCTCAAAACTACACAAACCCTTAGAATATAAACAAACACTAATTGTTACTTAAGCCTATATACATAATCGTTACTTAAGAAATACTTAAAAGCATACTTAAACATCTATCAAAACATAGTTTAATTTACACCTGTCAATCATTATCTTTTAGTAGAGGATATTCTAACTTTATATAGTCAGGTGTTCAACATTCAAAAAAAGTAATGTTAGAGGATTTATGTTTTAAATCACTTTTACCTTCCTTGAAGTCTTCTCATTTAGAGAATTTTTTCTTCAATAACTTCTTAAATCTTTTAGTGATTAAGCCAATGTCTTCTTCATTGCTTTCATTAGTTAATATATCTTCCTCTTAGTTTGAATCTTTTTTGAAGCTTTGAATGATAAATTCTTTTTCTTTGAGAGTGTGGTTTCCAATTATGTCTCTTAGAGCCTCGTTTCGTATATGAAGAGAGATCTAATAATCTCCTCTAATGGTAGTATTGTTAAATCCTTGGCTTCTTAAATGGACATCACTTTAGCTTCTATTGACTTTTGAAGTGAATAATCAACTTTCTCTTCATTTAGAGAGTGAGAGAGACAAAAAAAAAAGAAGTAACTTGGATGAAGAGAAAGGAAGTGCATTATTATAGGTTTGTCCAATAATTTTAAGAGCATTAATAATATCAACAAATCTGGTATGCATGCTATATATGTTTTCATCATTCTTCATTTGAAACAATTCATATTAATATGATACCATATTTACTTAGCTCTCATTTACTTGAATTGTTTTCTCATGTGTAGCTTCTAAATTATGATAAATTTTATGATTCATTTCACACATATAAATCCTATTGAAGTCATTTATTCCTAATGCGTAGAAAAGGAGGTATATATCTCTACTATTAAGGAAACTAATCATTTATATTGAGGTTTCCATTCTTCTTTTAATTTGTGTACCTTTTTATTATCAACAATTTCCTTAGGAACAAAGGGACCATTTTGAAACTATTTCCCATAATTCTGCACTTTTAGCAATTAAGAAGAATATCATATTAGTTTTCCAATAAAGGTAATCATTGCCATTAAAGGAAGATGTTCTACTTTGAATGATAATGATGGTGCTTACAAATAAGTCATTATGATCTTTATTGTAGATTTCATTAGAAATGCTAGCCTCATAAACCTGGTTTTAAAACCACTTCTTAATTCCTGATGGCACTAAAGAGAGGTCATGAATTGGGCGTTCATAAAATTAAGTATTTCCCTAAGTAATGTACTTAATTAACAACAATCAATATAAATACGAATAAAGAGATTAATTAATATAAATTAATCATAAATAAATAAATAATAATCTATAGTGATTCAACAACTAACCTTTGCATATGCCCACTCTCAAGACTGCTCCTGGAATTTCACTATAATTCTTCTTTTAAAGACAAAAAAATAACCTTTATGCAATCTTTCTTAGTACAGAGGAACCCTTTATAATCTTCTTCCAAAGTGAAAAGGAACTTTAGTCTCACTTCAATCACCCCTAAGTACAATAATATGATTCCTCAAACAAATCTTATAACTCAAAATAACTTACTTTATCACTTGATAAATCCAAAGAGGCTTTTTTATACAAATATGAAACAATGATAATCAAATAATTGAAGAATGCTTGGAAATGTGTGTAAAATACACACAAATGCTTTTTAATACCAAAAATAATGGGAAAACACCTATTATAGTGTTTTAAGAACTTTCGTAACTATTGGAGTCAAGAACTAACCATTATAATGGCTACTTGCATTATACTAGTCAATCAATATTGTTGGACCCTGAATGTTTCATAGAAGTTAGAACTATGTGAAAGAGAAGTTTTAGTAAGTGGTCATGAGTAAAGAACAAAGAAATGAAGGTTCTTGAACTAAGAATTTATGGATAAGAGTAAAGTAGGGAATGAGAGATGTGGATAGGTTTATGATTTGCTATGGTGTTTTGGTGGATAAGAGATTTTTGAAATAGAAGGAATTAAGGTGAAAGTTAGCAGTAAAATGAAAACAATATTTGTGTAGTAAAGTGATGGAGAGTCGGTATATATGTTTATGTTCTATCATTTGTATTTATGGATTATAAATTTTTCTTTATGATTTGAAATGAAGTTGAGAGGAAGAATCGTGTTTAAGCATGAAAGTTGAAAATGCAGAAAAGTAACAAAACATGAATAGGTTGATTATGGATTTTGGGTTTTGATGATTTCTTTGACTAAACTTGTATATTTTGGAGGAGTATGAATTTATGGTGAATGATTTGATTGAAATGGAGTAGAAAAGCTAAAAATAAAGGTTTGAAATGTTAGTCTTTGAAAATTGAAGTCTAAAAATTCTAGGAATGAATAGTAGTGGAGAGTTGGATTTTTGATCTAAAAGTTCTATGCATTTTCTGGGCTGATCTAGAGAGATTTTGATAAGATTGTTTTCATGAAAGTTGTAACTTTATCTTTCTATTTTTCCGGTGATATAAAGTATGAAATTTCTAGAAAATGGAGTTGGAAGATATAATCATTAGAAGTTGTGATACTGTTAGGATGGAACTTTCGGGACAGCCACATTGATTTGGAATTTTGACTCTTATAGAGGCAGAAATTGTTTTTAAGCTCTCTATAAAGGTTGTAGATGATCTTTCCAGCTTTCTAACGATATAAAGTTTGTAAATTTTGGATGTCGGAGTAGGGAGATACGAGCATTACAAGTTGTAAGGACCAATTCATCTCATGACGTCAGCATCGTCTCATTTTGGCCAGAACATCTTTTGGTCCAAATTTGATCCTCTGGATGACAGAATTGGTCTTTAAGGTTTTCATGAGAGTTGTAGATCTTAAATTCTATTCATATAAAGAACACTTGAATCCAAGTTCTTCACATAAATTTATGACCATTTTTCCAATTTGTCTCACGATATCAGCAATTCATCTCATGATGTCAGCATCGTCTCATTTTGGCCAGAACATCTTCTAGTCCAAATTTGATCCTCTAGATGAAATAATTGGTCTTTAAGGTCTTCATGAGAGTTGTAGATGTTCAAGTCCTCTTTCTATTCATCTAAATAACACTTGAATCCAAGTTCTTTACAGAAAGTTATGACCATTTTTCCAATTTGTCTCACGACATCAGCAATTCGTCTCATGATGTCAGCATCGTCTCATTTTGGCTAGAACATCTTCTAGTCCAAATTTGATCCTCCAGATGATAGAATTGGTCTTTAAGGTCTTCATGAGAGTTGTAGATCTTGAATTCCTCTTTCTATTTATATAAAGAAAACTTGAATTATAGTTCTATACAGAAAATATAGTGCCCTGGAAAGCAAATGTATTTACATGTAACTTTATCTTCTTCAGTTACAGTTTTGTAATAAAAATATTTATTATTAATAAAACAAAAGAGT
>JANITW010000007.1:29276665-29288998 GCA_027564335.1 Erythroxylum williamsii
TGAATTTGCATATTGAATTGAGAGGAATATGAATGGGATTGATTGTGACTTGATTATGGATTGAGACTTATTGAAGTGTTTTAGGTATAGAATTGTGTTTGTTTATGTTGGAATGCCGGACAGGAGGCCCGATGAATGGTGTTGCTGGATTGTGTATGACTTGTGTGTGATTGGTATGATTTATAAAAGTGAGTTTAAACCTTTTGCAGATTTTTGGGTTTCTTAAAATACAGTCGTTATGCTGCCCAAATTTTGTTAAATAAAGAATGTGCGTATGGTTTGTGATTATGTTGACATGTGTGAGTATTTATGGCAAAGGAAAGAAATAAGATTTTTTGTTTAAATTGATAATTATGTTTCGTAATTGACGGATAGAAAATTGAGGTTATGGAATTTGTAAATTCCAAATTGAAGAAGTCTGTGTTTTGAATATAGATGAATTAAATGAAAGAAATGAAAAAGAAAGAAAGAAAAAAAATTATACCGATTTCGGATTTGGTTTTTGTCGTATAGGTTTCCAATGCGATAGTTTTTCTATAAGTGTATGTGGATGATGGAATTTGTATGTCAGTTCAATTGCACCGTATGTTTGGTTTGTTTCCGAGCCAATTTGATTTGATTTTGTATTTGATTCGATTTCGCTTCTTTCGCTTTGGTCCACTTTGTTTCGGTTTCTGATTTCATTCCGATTCGATTAGTTGTGATTCGATACTTTCGCTTTGTATGTCGCTTTCGTTTGGTTTTGAAATCCGCTTTGATTTGTTCCGCCACTCTGGTTTTCGTTACGTTTTTTGTTTTTTTTCGGTTGGGATCCGATTCCGAAATCGAGTCCCAACATAATGCTTGTAAAATATTAACGATATGCATTATTCTATATATGAGTTATTATTTGAGTTTAAGATTATAAGGATAATAACATTATAAGTAAAGTTAGTTAAGACAAATTTTACTTACAACAATATTGTTAGAGATTAGAAAGGTTCCAATGTAACATTAATTATTAATCAAATCATAATATATTTTTCATTTAGTGAAAGTAATTATTTGGATCGAGAAGTTCTTTAATGTACTTGGTATAGTTTTTTGTATTGTTTAGGCAACAATATACTATGGAACATTAAAGCCATTGGACAATAAAAAGGAGTTTAAGGTGTTAAATATTCAAGTATGTAATTTAGTAGTTTTTCTTAATTAAGATGATAATTGTAATATTTAAGCAAGTGCTCATTATAGAGAATCTTATAGAATCTTTTACTAAACCATTATCCCAGTAGCAGCATGATCATTATATAGAGATATGGTATAAAATTCTTAAATGATTGACTTAGTGCAAGTGAGAGATTGTTATTTTATGCCCTATAGCTAATAAATTGATTGTAGTTTAATGACATTATTTTTTTAAGGCATTCTTTAACTTATACATATTTAGATATTTATATTAAAATTTACAGGATAACAATATCTAGTAAGAGTCCCGCAGAAATGCGATATTTAGGGAAGTCTTATATTACACAGCCTTACTCTACCTAGTAGAGAGGTTGTTTTCGATAAATCCATATGTAATGTAAAATAATGATAATACAAAGAATAAACAAATATGTAAATATATAATGGATTACATAATATAATACATATAAAACATGGTAAAAATTAACAATAAAAGATAAAATAATTAAATAAATACATAAACCAGAAAAAATAAGTACAAAAATAAATCAAATCAGCCATTAGAAAAAAGTAATTAGACTAAGTAAGAAATTGTGTAGGGCAAATAACTATGAGGAAAATACTATGTCAAAATATTAAGGCTAGACATTAATAAAGTGTAAAAAGAATAATACATATTATGCTTCTTCCTTATGAAGGAAGAAGTCGATCTCGTAGACTAAAGTACAGAAATACTTAAACAAATGTGTAATTATTTGTTAGAGAGTAAGTTCACTGTATTAACCTCAAATAAAAAATCTATTTAGAACATTACTTATACGTATATGGAAATTCTTACTATAAAAATTGTATAAGTGATCTTTTGATTTGATATTATCAAAGTATCTCATATAATAATAGTTATGTTTTGATATTGTTTATAATATATTGTAGTCAAAGATAACTCAATCGATATTGTAACCCAAATAGAATAGAAATTAATTTCATGATTTATATCTATCGGAACATTGTATAATGAAAGAATTAAATTATATGAAAAATCATACACGAAAAGGTAAGTCAAAATTACTTTCACATTCATAAATATTTGGGTAGTCATGATGTATTGTTAAATATCAATCTTAATCTATAGATACCAATTATTTATTTAGATTATAAAAAATGAATTAAAGAAGTTTAAATTATCTAATCTTAAATATAATTTAGGATTATAATTTATATCCATTTTTAACATATTTACGTACTTAATGAGTTACACATAAAGAATGGATTAAAAAGAAAATATGTGTTTTAATCAAGTTAGAGACTTGATTAAAAAGCTTCAAAAATTTTACAATTAAAATTAAGATATTTAGTAAATAATGACTAATACGAGATATTCAATCTTATTTAGATCCAATTAGTATTTAGTTAAAGTATAATTAAAATCTTAATTCTATATCAATTTTCACAATAAGGTATAAATCATAATTCATGCTTTATTATGTTTTATATATTAATTATTTTATAGAATTTAAGTAATTTTGATTTTCAGGCAATCAAATGTGAAAAAGCTTCGCATTTGTTCGGCTGTATATAAGATCAATTTCTGCCACAAATTTTCAATAAACTTATGATTAGGGAAGCTTCTTCATCCTAGAAAGAGCAATTTACGGTCTCACTATTTTTTTTCGTTACGTTTTAGAAATTGTAATTAAAAATAAATTTTTAGCGATGATTTTAAAAATCATTACTAAAAAGTAAGCCTTTGACAACGATTTTGTAAGTCTCTTAAGAAGCTTTTATAAAATCATCACAATATGATAAATCTTTGGCGACGATATTACGAAATTGTCAGCTAAGTTTTCTTTCATGTAAATTACTTTGGCGATGATTTTCACAAATTATTGCCAGAGGGTCAACTTTTCCTAATGATTTATCAACTAATACTTTATTTTTTAGTCAAAATAAAAATCGTTAGAGATACACATTTATTAATAAAATTAATGAAATGTTTGATATATCCTTATTAATGTTGCTATTCATATTAGAAAAATTGTATGTTGAACTGCCTTGAAAATGTAATCTGTGTGATTAAGACGTGAGAGAAATTAATGGGTAATTTTGAAAGTAAAATTATAAATATGCACGAAAAGTTACAAACGACTCAAAATTATAAATATACATGAAAAGTTACGAACGATTCTTATTTTAAATAATTAAAATTTATCTAAAATGACATTCATTCTGAATAAAAGAAAGTAATTTTTAATAAATTCAATTCCACATTTTCCATACAATTTATAAAATTTTATTAATGGTTCACTGTTAACTGCTTACATTGATTTCAAAACTGATCGTCAAATCGTTAGGTCGTCACTAAAAATATGAGGGAAAGAAAAACTAAAAAGGGCGCCTCCATCTCTCAGCCTCTGCTCTCTTCGATGGTCTCCTGCATTTAAATTAGGCTTTTATTCTACAACATGTTGCTCTTCAGATTCAAAATAGGCGTTTTCCTTGTATGAAACAATAGTTGGATTCAGTATTTGCAATTAGTTGCAATTTCCATCCTCGCAAATGGTTTGCCATCTAGTTCGTTTATTTTGCATTCTCTTTATGTTATTTTGGTGGGTAGATAGATACTTGAGTAAGTAGGGACTGAGTCTCATTCTTCAAAGACTCGAAACGAGATGCTAAGTTGTTATAGTTTGCTCTTAATGTTTTGTAACCCTACTCAATCTGCTTTGATTTCCATCTAGCTCTTATGTTCTGAAACCCAACGAGACGAACCCAATAACCTCAAACCATTCCTGTCTGTTCTGATTCTTATTTCAAATTTTTAATACTTAAAGCATTTGATATAAGTATAATTCCCAAAAAAGGAACAATTTTTTATTGTTTTAGTTCAAGAGAAATGGTTCAATTTATGGGTTCTGCTCGTGTAAATCCTTGTCTGGTTTGTTGCGTTCCCTATAGACTTGGTGTCTTTCTCAGGAACTCTTCTTTGTTGGTTTCCGAAAATGGGCTGTCGCCTTTTAGGCAGATTATTCAAGATTGCCTCCAGTCAAGTAGTGATCTTTCTTTGTTCTGTCCTCTATTTTGTAGTTTTAGTTACTTGTAGCTTGAATCCTGGTGAGACTTAACTCATCTTTTGGTATTAACTTATTCCATTTTGATTATTAATTGCGTGTTTATAAGGTTATACATTGATTTAGATTGATTGTTTTTCCACCATGGAATAAAAATAAGAGACTAAACACCAGTCTTCTCATACGTTATCTTGGGCCTGCAGGAAGACATAACATTCTTATAGATGTTGGCAAGTGAAGAACTCCACTAATGTGGTTCCAATATTTGCTGTTAAAAAACTTCATTACTCCTTTTCTTTTTGGGCATTTGAATGAGTATTGGTTTGATGATGCATTCATATATAAACTAAAGAATCTCTCAATGGAGATACTTGTCTTTGAACTGTGATATTTAGAGAAAAATGCTTGAATATATAATAACATGAATGAAATTTAGTCTTTTATTCTCTATGCTCTCTTAAATAGTTTAAGGATTTCATTTGAGCAGTTCAATGTAGAGTAGGACTAATCGTTTATGATATGGCTAATGGAGTCGATTTCTTACTTCATCAATTCCTCATAAACTCCATGTCAGATCAATTCCTCATAAACTCCGGAGTTTCTGAGGAATCCTTGGCATATAGAACTCAAGAATACATGAACTCAGAGGCTTCTGAAGTTCCAATGATAATGGCTTTCCCTCCCCGTGAAAATTTTCAATCATAAGTGAAGAAGAGAGAAAGGAAGGAAAGATCTCAGTATTTTTTGTGCGTCCATTCACATATACAAAGAGTACTATGCAAGTTGAGCTACATTGAAAAGGAAAGAATCCTTAAGATTTTAGTCCGGGCCGATCCTGAAACTTCAAAGGAAACTGTGTAGCTGGAGACTAAGTTCGAGCCAAGAGAACGGACTCGGATACGAAGAAGTGAGTTGGATAATGGACTTCGTGCAAGAGCCAGACTCGTACACTGGACCAACCACAAGATCGAGGGAGCAGTAGGTTGTGGGGACAAAGAAAATTTTCGAACCTCATAAAATTAAGCACTGTCTTATCAAAAGACCGTAAAATTTTCAAAGGAAATAAACAAGATAATGACTAACAAAATCTATTATTATCGGCTTTGCGTGACGAATCAACCAAAAAGTTTGTCATACATTGATTTGGTTTACGCCAGTTCTTGTAATTAGAAACTTAATGTAATAAAATTGGTATAAATTATAAAATAATACGTTTAATCAAAATCTTTTTATAATATCAAAAATTAATAATTTATTTTAAATAATTTGTCATAATATTTTCTTCAAATGTTAATTTATTGTAACATGATTTTTCTTGAACGTTACAATGTAATTAGATTGCATCTCTAATTTTTTGATAACCTAAAAGTATTAAGGTTGAATTATCAAATTGCCATCAATATATCAAATAATTGAATATAATCTTCCATGTTTAATTTATTAGATTTGTTAAGATATGGTATACATCCTTTTATTTTATTTTGACATTTTGGTCTATTAATTGGACTTATAAGATATTAATTGAACACTAATAGCCAATCACTAATCCTTATATTTGACTTGAACTCAAGAAGTTATTAGGGATAATCTTTTAGTTGTGATAGAGTTCTATCTCTAATTCGTGTGTATCCTAGCAAAAGATGGTGTGGATTCGGTTTTTGTCTATCTGGGTGTCTTTTGGTTTGTGAGTGTGTAGTGTGTCGTGTGTCCTGTACTATATGGTTTTGATTGGGGATTATTTGAGCTGGATGTTTATGTGAGTTAAGAACCTTGGGGTTTTTGTTTTTGATATTGAATCGTTGGAGTAGCACAGGATTAGGAGTGTCTTTCTTTATGCGAGTGCATGTGTGTGATTTCAACCTTGGTAGATTCACGCTCCTGCATTAATTACTTTGGAAGTCACTTACGCTAAATGTTCATCCATTGGAGTGGCTTTCGACTTGGAGGTATTTGGGCACTGTGTGTACATTTTGTTGTGTGTCAATTGTTAACTGAGCAATCGTGGTTTGATTCTAGAGCTGGCATAGATCAGTCTAGCTGGTGGACAATTATTTAGATATATTTCGGGAAGTTGAACATAGGGAAGGTTCTTTTATCTCAAGTGTATTGTTATTCTTTTCTTAGTTGGTTATTCACTTGAGTTTTTTTTTTTATCAATTGTCTTTCATTAAGAGTAGTAGACTGTCAAGGTAAACACGAGTTGATCGTGTTATTGGGTGTGAAAATCTTTAACAGAAAGTGAGGTTGAGAGATAGTTTCAAGGATTGTATGGGTTAGCTTTGAAAGCCCTTGTGTAAATATATTGAACTTTCATGAAAGTGATTAAGCTGAGTAAGGGCTCCGCAAATGTAAGCAAGGTATGCTAAACTGCGTTAACAAATCTCTTTTTTGTGTTTTTAATTTTGCTGATTTTTGCGTTTATTAGAAAAGAATCAAAAGTTTGCGAAACTACTGCACCCCTTTAGATTTTTCAATTGGTATCAAAGCAAGTCACCAAATCAAAACTTAGTAGCAAGTTGGTGCAAATCTGAGTTTCGCAAACATGGCTACAAGAGATGATGCATCGATAACCAGACCATCACAATTGGACCACTCTAACTATCATACATGGAAATCACATATGAGAATCTTCATCTAAACTTAAAGTACAAAATTTTGGCATTCGGTAGTACATGGGTAGATGCATCCAATGATTACTGACGATAAAGGAGAGGCCGTTCAAAAAGATCTATATGAATGGACAAGAGTCGAAAAAAAAGTGCATTTGGAAACTTACAAGCAATGTATGCAATTTTTAGTGTTATTGATTAATGACGCTTCTCATTGATATCAGCCTATAAATCAGCTAAAGAAGCATGAGATGCTTTGCAAACTATTTATGAAGGGACCAAATCTGATGAAGGGACAAAATCTGTGTTAGCGTCAAAATTACAGATGTTATCTGTGAGGTTTGAAGAACTAAAGATGGATAATAATGAGACTATTGAGACTTTCATGAAAGATTACGCGATATAGCGAATCAGGTCCATCAACTCGGGAAAAAATATTCCAATCTGAAACTAGTCAAGATTTATTCTGAAAATTACAACAATTGAAGAGGCTCATGACATTAATGACTTGTCGTTGTAGAACGTAATTGGGATTCTTACCAATTTTGAAATAAATTTGAAGAGGGGCAGATAAGAAAAGAACAAGGGATTGACACTACAAATTGAAACTAGAAAGGGCATAACTGATATAGAAGATGAATCTGATGAGAACAAGAATTTGGTTTTGTTAACACGAAATTTCAGTAAGAGACTAAAAAGAGTGAAAAACGACAGATTCGAGTTTAGGCAAAACGATGGGACCTCATTGAATAACAACTTCAAACAACAAGCTAGGACGCAAAAGGGTGACTGAAAGATGAAGAGAATCCAACGCCATTAGTGTTAGGTATTCAGACATATGTTAGTAGAATGTGCTAATACCTTGAAGAAGAGAAAAGAGAAATCTTTTGCTAGCACTTGGAGCAAAAACAAGCTCAAAAGTGAATATGGTCATGAAGAAGAAATTCCAAATGGCGCTGCGTTAGTTGCTTTGTATAGCAAAAATCTAGTTGCATGCCTAACAGTAACTAAGAAGGAAATAAATGAAGACAATAAAGAGGGGAAATCAGATTAGGTCAAGGTTCGATATCATATTAAGATAATGAAGAAAGTGGTTTAGATGATAAAAGGAAAAATATCTACGAGGATTACGAAATGATGTATGAAAAATAGGTGAAAACATGTAGAAAGAATGTAAGGTTGAAGGAAGAAAACTTCTTTATGGTAGCTTTATACAAGCTCAGTGAAGCCAGACTAAAGTTAGCAAGTAACAAAAGGTTTGAGAATGTTGAATGGAAGTACATAAAAGTCAGAAAAGTTGATTAAAATTGCTAAGGTTAAAGAGGATCTTCAAGGCATTGGTTACAAAAGTGAGTACTCCAAAGTGAATGACGAGAAAATTGATATACCCAGATATGTCCAAGAGGAAACATCAAGGAAGAATAGGATATTTGCTCCCACATGTCATTTTTGTGAGGTTATTAGGCACATAAGGCCAAAATGCTGCAAGTTATGACAGATGTTATTTCAAAGAAGCCAAAACTGAAGGACCTTATATCCTTAAATTAAATTTCATAATCGACCTTTAATACTGGAATCCATTTAGGTTAAAAAGGGCCAATTGCAAGCTCTTGTGACTTTTAAGTCGATGAAGGCAATTTCGTATAATGGTTGGTATTTTGATAGTGGATGTTCACATCACATGACAGGAGAAAAGAATTACCTAACCAATTATTAGAGTTGTATAAATGGACATGTGACTTTCAGAGATGGAAAGAAGGCTTTGGTGATTGGTAGAGGAACATTACTCATGAGTGGATTCCCTCCCCTCAAGAATGTGCTCTATGTTGATGGGTTAAAAACTAATTCAGTAAGTATAAGCCAACTCTGTGATGATGGTTTGCTAGTTAAATTTACAAGTGAAGAATGCAAGATGTTAATCGAACAAGGAGAATGCATTGTGAGTGAAAAGTGATCAGCCGACAACTGCTACATGTTACAGGTCACAACCACCTATAATTCAACCTCACACGACAATAACATAAATTTGTGACATCAAAAGCTTGGGCACATAAACTATGAACTTATTAGCAAGTTGAAGAAATTGGAAGCCATAAAGGGACTATCAACAATGACCAAATACGTCAATCTATAGTGCATGTTAAATGGGTAAGCAAATTAAAGTGCCACACAAAAAGGTTATACATGTTACCTCGTCATACATACTTGAATTGATTCACATGTATTAGGTTGGTCCAACACAACAAGATAGTATTGGTGGAATGAGATATTTTCTAACTTGTGTTGATGATTACTCGAGATATACTTGGGTATCTTTTTTGAAAGAAAAATCATATGCTTACAAGGCTTTTAGAATCCTATGATGTAGGATATGCATATGAAAAATATAGATGCGTTGAAAATTCGGTCGGATCATGAAAGGAAATTTGAGAATACAAGCTTTAATGACTTCTGTGAGGAGTATGGTATCAAACATGAATTTTCAGCACCTAAAACTTCATAACAAAATAGAGTTGCGAAAAGGAAAAATAGAACTCTTCAACAAATGGCCAAATATATATTAAATGGGAGAAATTTGTCTATACATTTTTGGGCTGAAGCAATTAATACAGCGTGATATATATGTAACAGAGTTTACCTTCGAGAGCAAAAGTGATGAAGGAATCTTCATTGGTTATTTAAGTCACAGTAAAGCCCATCAAATATATAATCAAAGAACAAAGAAAGTGCTAAAGTCCATAAATGTTGTGATAGATGATATATCTTTGCTGAATGATCAAGTGGTAGAAGAAAATCCACATAACCGATCCTCAGAATCAGCTCAAATAAGCAATGAGACAAGATTGAAGAATTGCCCAGATTTATAGTTAGTTGCTACCAAGGAAGTAATTGTGCGAATTGAAGAACTGTCAGTTATTTTTAGTTATTTCGGATGATGAATCAACCAAAACACTCGATGTAGAAATTGTTCCAGTAAATGTTCAAAACTCGAGAGAAGCTGACTTAAATCGAGATCCTCCCTCCTGAATCAGAAGAAGTAATCCTGTAGAGAACGTTATTGGAGATGTTAATGAAAAAAGAAAATTAAGAGAAGGTAAAAGGGTTGATTATCGAGAACTTGCGGGTTACTTATGTTATACTTCTTCTTTTGAGCCAAAGAACATTAAAAAAGCCCTATAAGATGAGTTATGGACAACAACTATGTAAGATGAATTGATTCAATTTGCATGAAATGATGTATGAGAATTGGTGCCAAGACCATCAGATGCTAATGTGATTGGAACAAAATGGGTGCTTCGAGATAAAACAGGTGAAAAGGGTCATGTAATTAGAAATAAAGCAAGGTTAGTAGCTCAGGGATATTCTCAGGTTGAAGGAATAGATTTTGATGAAACTTTTGCACCAGTGATACAACTTGAGTCTATCAGACTATTATTGGGCATAGCATGTGTGAAGGGGTTTAAGCTTTATCAGTTGGATGTAAAGAGTGCTTTTCTAAATGGGTTTATATAGGAAGAAGTGTATGTCGAACAATCGAAAGGATTTATTGATTCAGGCCATGTAGATCACGTTTTTAAGCTAAAGAAAGCTCTTTACGATCTCAAACAAGCACCGAGGGCTTGGTACGAAAGGCTCACACAATATCTCATCAAGCAAGGATATAAACAAGGTTGTATTAAAAAAACTCTGCTTATTAAAAAATTTAAATCTATTTTTGCGATTGCTCAGATCTATGTTGATGGCATATGTTTAGCGCCACACATCCAAAGATGGTTGATGAATTTGTTGAATTAATGACATCTGAATTTGAAATGAGTATGGTAGGTGAGCTAAATTTCTTTTTGGGATTGTAAGTTAAACAAGTGAAGGATGGAATTTTTATATCGCAAACCAAATATGCCAATAGTTTAATAAAGAAGTTCGATCTTGTGAATGCTAGACATGCAAGAACACATATGAATTAATGTCTCAACAAAGATAAACAAAGATGAAAATGGTAAAAGCGTTGCTGTCAATCTATATCGGAGCATGATCGAAAGTTTATTATATTTGACTGCAAGTAGGCCAGATATCTATTATAGCATCGACGTATGTGCTCGCTATCAAACCGACCTGAAAGAAACACATCTAACAGTGGTCAAGAGGATTATCAGGTATGTAATCGAACATTTGATTTTGGGATATGGTATACATCTGACTCGATATTTTATCTAGCTAGATATGGTGATGTGGATTGGGTTGAAACTTAGACAATCAGAAAAGCACTTTAAGAGGTTGCTTCTTTTGAGAAAACAATTTGATCTCTTGCTATAGTAAGAAGCATAATTTAATTTCACTATCGACCGTAGAGGCAGAATATATCACTGTAGGTAGTTGTTGTTCACAACTTCTTTGGATAAAGCAGATGCTAGAAGATTATGGGATTGATTAGAATGTGTTGCCAATCTTATGTGATAACAAGAGTGTCATAGACATTTCTAAGAATTTGGTTTAGCATTCAAGAACGAAACACTTCGATCTAAGGTACCACTTTATTCGAGAGCTTGTGGAAAGCAAAATAGTTACTTTGTCACATGTTTCTATGAAAAAGCAGTTAGTGGATATCTTTACGAAACCTCTTGATGTAATAAGGTTTGAACTTCTTCGAGGGGCTTTGGGACTTTGTGCTTTACATTATTGATGTATTTTTTATATATATTTAAAAAAAGTCAAAAAAAAGAAAACGATGCATTTTTCATCCAAGAGATTAAAAATCCTTAGGTGTCTTTCTCTTCTCACCAACACCCCTCTTCCACCTCTCTATCCATCCACTCTAAAGCTCCACATCACTCACTTGGTTGCGTTGAAGATCTCTTAATCGTGGGCACATCACCATTGAAGCTTCATCTATTTCTCATTTATGTTAGCTCTCAAGGCACCCACGACATTAGGTTGCAGTTTTTTCCACCGTGAAATCAATGTATATGTGGAATTTGTGAACCTCCATTGAAGACTCATATCTTCTCTCTATGGTATTGCTTCTTTTCACTTCAAGGTTGCTCCAATTTGTTGATTTTGTTTGGGTCTTTGCTATTTTTCTGAAAATATGGGAAAGAATAAAGAGAAAATTGTCCTTTTTGTGTTCGAAAAGAAGACAACAACTCCAACACATTGCTCAAGTTGATTAATGCTCAACCCAATACCTGGAAGGAGATTCACCAGGGCTAGGTCATCTTTGGTGGCTCCCATTGATATTCTCAACATTACTTCTATTCGGGAAAAAGTACAAGATCTAGATGATGATGTTACTTTGGTCATATTATCCATGGTTGAAGACTCTACTTTAGATTCCAATGAGACTCCCATAGCAACTGATCCACCAACTACACCTTCTACGGCTCCTCAAAAAATGTACGAAAGAGAAGGCTCAAAAAATAGTCTGACCACCTCGTGGCTTTTCTTCTGTCTATCTGACAGTGGATAATGCGATTTCCTTCAAGTTCTACTCC
>JANITW010000007.1:29338547-29350265 GCA_027564335.1 Erythroxylum williamsii
TCGTATTCCGATTCGGAACTTTCCGAGTATTCGTTTCGCTCCGATGATTCGATTTGTATTCCAATTAGCGATTTCTCACTTTTTCGTTTTTCGTTTTTCGGTTGGGATCCGGTTCCCGGATCGGGTCCCAACAATTATGCATGTAGTGGTCACTTTGGTCCTGAATGAATTGCTAAAAAAGTTTTGGATAGTGATTTGTATTGAGAGACTTTGTTTTAGAGATGGTTATGTGTTTTGTAAAATTTGTGACAAATGCCAAAAGAAAAGTACATTATCTCATAGAAATGAGATGCCTTAAACTCCAATTCTTATAGCTGAGGTTTTGATGTATACGGTATTAATTTTATAGGCCCTTTTCCTCCATCTTATGGTTTTTCTTATATATTTTTGGTTGTTGAATATGTCTCGCAGTAGGTGGTAACAAAAGCTACTAAGACTAATGATTATACAGTTATTATGGGTTTTATAAAGTATAAATTTTCAATACATTTGGAGTTCCACGAGCCATTGTAAGTGATTAAGGAAACTACTTTTGTAATAGAGCAATGATTGCTTTGTTTAAAACGTATGCGGTGCATCATCGTGTAGCTACTACATACCATCCACAAATGAATGGGCAAGCAAACGTATCTAATAAATAAGTGAAATTTATTCTAGAAAAGATGGTGAAGTTGAGATGAAAGGATTGAAGTTTATGTTTAAAAAAATGGTGAAGCTGAGATGAAAGGATTGAAGTTTATGTTTAAAAAATGCCTTTTGGTCATACCGTACAACCTACAAAACACCAATAGGAATATCTCTTTATTGATTGGTTTGTAGTGAAGCTTGTCAGTTATTGGTGGATATTGAACATAATGCTTATTGGGCAGTTTAACCTTGCAACATGAATTTGAAAAAATGTTGGGGAGGTGCAATAACAAGAGCTAGAGGAACTAAGGTTGGATGCTTACAAGAATTCGGGAATATACAAAGAGAAAACCAAATTGGTCCATGATAATATGATCTTGAGGAAGCAATTTGAGGTGGGAAAAGTGTTATTCTATAATTCTCTATTAAAGCTTATGCCAAGTAAGTTAAGTTCTAGATGACTTGGCCCTTTTATTGTCACTAATACACTTTCTTATGGTGTAGTGGAAATAAAAAAGTTTAGATACCAGGAAGATTTTTAAGGTGAATGGTCATAGATTGAAACCATTTTATGAGGAGATGATGATTTTAAGTGTGGTGGGTATTGATTTGACATTTCCCTAATATGTTGAAGTTTGAGAAAAAAAAGTTCTGTTGAGCATGGTGACGTTAAATAATTGTAATTTTTAGAGGGCAACACAAGACACGATAATTTTTATTAATTATGTTTTAGTTATATATAGTTTTCATTTGCTTATTTTTTAGAAGTTTGTTTAATGGCTTAATGGAGAATTAGGTCTTAAAATTTTATAATACTAAATTTTATACAATGAGATCACGCCTTGTATAATTCAGTTGTCGAGATAAAAGACCCAAAATTTTAGAATAATAAAATTCATAAGGCTTGATCATACCTTACTTAACTCAAGGTTAAGGTAGTAATCATCTAAAATTTTAGAATATTAAAACTCATAAGACAAAATCTCGCCTTATGTGAATCAAATTTCTAGGATGGAACTCCAAATTTTCAAAATACTAACAATCATAAGGCATGATAACAAAACAAGTTAGCATTTTGTGATTAAATTTTGTTTTGGTTTTGATTAATTTTTAATCTTTATTTTTAAAAAAATTATTTATATCGATGTTAATGATTTGTTTTATTTTTAAAGAAATTGTGTTTTTTAAATAAATAAATAAATAACTTTAATTTAAATATTAAAATAAATAAAAGAGATAAAAATAGAAAAATAATGATGATCTAAATAATTTTTTAAAAATAAATAAATAAGATAAAAAACAAAACAAAATTCAAACACAAAACCCTAACTTGTTTTGTTTTGTTTCAGGACACTACACAACTAACTTCAAAAAGCCACCCATCCTAGTCTCATTGTCACACAACACCAAACATCCACAAGATTGCACCACCAACAGGCACACACTCGATATAAGTGCATCATGCTTCTTAACCCAAATGCACTACAACGTAGCCGCTCTACTCGATATAGGTCCACAATGCCATAATGCCACAAATTGCATTAACTGGAGTCTTCAACAGGTGTCCATAGGGATGGCAAATATGGCCCTACCTGACTTTGGCCTTGGTTGACGATTTGGGCCACAAACCACCTAGCCCATGGGTCGAGCCAAGGGTGGCCTAGGCTTAGCCAGACCCATTGCCATCCCTAGGTGTCTAGTGGCAGGTCTACATGTCTAACATTCAAAGCAGCCCACACATCAGTTTTTCACAACGCACGCCACCAACATCATACCCCCATACTGCACCACATAATAGCTATGGGTGCATACAGTACTAGGAGAGATACACATCTAAGTAGTAGGCATACAAACCCACTTACCTAATAATAATGCACCAATCTCCTAAGAACACACTAAGCAACCTAGGTCTCCAAAGTGTTGTAATGACGCCTTATTTACTCTCTAGTTTTATTTCAGTTCTTTTTATTAAATAATTTTAATTAATTTTCATTTTAAATCTAATTTTAGTAATTATAAGGTTGTTATTTTTAGGATTATTTTTCTTGTTTATAATTATCATAATTATGGGACATTCAAAAGATGCTAATTAAACAGTGGTGAAAGGCAAGTTTAAGGTCAATCCAACTATACAAAATCAATCCGACATTGAACCTACCATAAGTACTAGGAGGAAGCATGCTTAGATATCTACACATCTATCTTGCCACTAGCTAGATTGGATCTTTGCAGGTATCTCACTTTCAGCCTAAAGAAAGAAAACAAAGGTATGTTGCTATCAAAACTTGATATTAACGTGGGTAAGTATGTGCATTATCTTTCCTTAGAAGAATTGCATAACAAAGAAAATTTTGATGATTTGATTACTAATATGAGGTGGAGACATTTTGTGCTTATTTGTTATTTGATTTTATACTACCATCAAATTTGATAAATTGGAAAATTTCACTCTACGTAGTCCCAACGTGGTATAGTATAGATTAATGAGTGTCGAATTTAAATAGAGCATCACCAAATTTAATTTGGCCTTAGGATTGATAAATGAGGAATATGCTAATTCGACTCAATACAAAGAATATATTTTGGACTATGGTGATTTTGATTCTTTTAAACTGTGGAAATCAATATCTTTGGACTCGTTGGTTTATCATTCAAGTAAATATAAAGGTTGTGATCTTAATGTGCTTGAATGGATTTATATGTAGCATTTCTTGGCTTTTAATTATTTAGGAAGGAAGGCCATGACATGTACTTGTACTAAAGCTGAGTTGTTTTTTTATTTGGTGTATGGTACACAAAGCACACGTCACATTGGTGTTTGGTTGGCTACATAGTTTAAAACTGTTATCTCTTCTGACAAGAACTTATGTCTTGGTTCCCTTATTATTCATCTGGTTATTAACCTTTTTTTATATGACTAATACTAATATGCATATAGCCAGTGAGATGGAACTATTAGATAAGACTTGTTTGAGTAGGATGAGGTTGCTTGAGCAAAAAAAGATAAAATTTTGTTTTGTATCATATTATCTCCTCTGAAGAGATTCATCATCAAATCAAGAAGAGGATCATAATGTTCCACAACCTCTGTATCTTCCAGGTATACAAATTCGACATAAACAACATTTTTGGTTGGAGAGGTTGGATCATAAGATTTCTAAACTGGGGAGGAATTTTGATGCTCTACTCCATTTCATTTGGGTGACACCTTTATGTCCACCAATAGCATGATGCATCTAGTTTTAGATGCTCGCATCTCAAAGGAGTATTATACTCGGTGCTTTATTTTATGTTGACTATTTCTTTGTCATGTGAGCATCTTGTGCATACATTAGGAATAATGTATGATTTAGGTGTGAGGGAGCGAGAGTATTTTATGATTTATGTTTAAACTTATGAATCCTATGATTCATATATTAATTATTCCTTATGATATCCTCAAAATTTTTTGATTGATGTTTACAAATAGTCCTTAAGTTAAGATACATTTTTGGTATAAGTTATAATGTTTAAGAGAGACAAAAATGATTAGTGTTTTTCATTAAATTACTTCAAGTATCTTATTTGTTTTGTTGAATGAAAGTAGGCAAGACTTGATGCATTTTTATACTTATTTGAGCTTTAAGTCTATGAGTGTTCATCTCATTTGGGTTCGTACATTTCTTTTTGTTATATGTTATCAAACATAGCTTGTTTATGCAGAAACTTGTTTTTGAATACATGTTGAGACTACATTTTTGATGAATTTGTGCATAAAGATGATAAGAGCATTTAGGATAACCATTTTTA
Organism: Erythroxylum williamsii; assembly: GCA_027564335.1. Classification (NCBI taxonomy): domain Eukaryota; kingdom Viridiplantae; phylum Streptophyta; class Magnoliopsida; order Malpighiales; family Erythroxylaceae; genus Erythroxylum; species Erythroxylum williamsii. The sequence continues at coordinate 29,342,964 of JANITW010000007.1, forward strand.
AACTTGATAAGTCTACCTTAATTTTTATCCCTAGAAAACTAATGAAAGCCTTATCCTTTTTTTTTTCTTGCATACTAACCTTGTTAGAAGCCACTTTTACCCTTTTTTATTGATGTCTTTAATAATTTTGGGCCCTTAAATTAAAGGAGTTATATCAAGCTTATTTATATAGAACTTTGACTATTTCCCTGAAAAGTAAATTAGTTGATTCAAGTTGCATTGCTTTGATTTTTCAATTTTTTTGATAAAAATGAGGAGAACTATTTAAAAAAAGAGAAATCTCCTCTTTGATGTTCTTGTTTAAAAAAGAAATAAAAATATAAAAAAGAAAAAAGAAAAGAAAAAACGATGAGGTGATTGAAAATGATGCTGTTTAAATCAAATGAGTTTTGAACGAAATTGAGTTAAAACTTATGTGTATAATTTTAATAATTTCCTTTAATTTATTTAACCTAAAAACTTCTTTTTGTCATATCTTACTTAGGCTATGTTATAAACCTTATTAAGTCCCTTTAGGTTATGCATTAATTTCATTTTTGGTTAGTTGTGGATATATAATTTATAATCAAGTTTATGGAAATAACTCCTATGTTTTGATTTGGGAGCTTAATGAACCTTAAATACTTTGAGTGTATAGAATGAAATCTATGAAAGGGTGTCAGTCTTATTTCATTTGATTTTGACGGAATTGATTAGATGCTATATTTTTATTCTAAAAATTATCCTATGAGTGCTTGTTCTCTTAGATATTATTTTATCTTAAAGCTTTAATGTATATTAGCTTGTGGGATATTTCTGGATAACATGAAAGAAGACAAGAGATTATTATAAGGATAATTGACGTATGCTTGAGGACAAACATAAGTCTTGTGTGGGAGAATTTATTAAGATGTTATTTGATTATGTTAATTGAACCTATCACTTTTTTGATTTAGTTTTAGTGTTTAAATGGAAAAATTAATATTTATTTTATTTTAAGAGATGACAATTGGAGATTGCGTTAAATTGAAGCATTATTAGTTAAAATCACATATATTGAAAAAAGTGTACAAAATATTATATTGAATGAGGTGAGATCACACCTAATGCCATATTCACCTTAAGAGTTTAAATTCAATTAGAATACTTATTTCTAGCCTTATTATGTAAGGATTTGGATTTGTATAGATAGGAATCTTGACAAGACAGGAGAAGGCTAGGTATTTAGTAGGAATAGAGGAGAAAAATACGTCTAACACTTCTACACATCAAAAAAAGAAAGCAATTCTTTACATCATTCTATTTTGTTTCATTGTAGTTTTCTCTTCATCTTTCATCTTTTTTTATTTTATTTTTGGTATTGAACTGTAGTCATATGTGACCAAATTCAAATCCTCTAATTTATGGGCATTCAAAGTTCTAGTTATAACCTTGTGATATTTTGTTCTAAACTTAGAGTCTTGTTTTAGTTAAAGCATTTTTTATTTTGTGTTCTTATATTTCATGAATGATTGATGTTGATTAGTATGACAAATTAATTTGATATTGATTATTCTATAGTTACCCATGAATTCATTGATCCTTAATTGTCATGAAAGATTGGTATAAGTAACAAATATGTTATTTATGAATTTGTATATTTAAATTATGAGAAATAATAAAATTAAATTGAATAATTGTAGCTATTTCAATATTTTAATTTATGATTTGATCTTTTTTACTAAGTTTATTGCTATCATTTAATTGATATGGAATCTTTCATATTCAATTAATTTATAATAAGTTCTAGTTTGAGTGTTGGTTTTGAACCAATTAATTTAGAAAAGTTTGAGATTTACTATAACTATCCTAATAAGTTTCAAGCTAATTGTTTGAATTGTGAAAATTATTGTTTTTAAATTAATATGAATATCACAATTGAATGCCATTTTCTATTGAATCAAAATTTGTCACTTTAATACTTTTAGTAACCTAAAATAATTTGATTATATAAATTAAACATTACGATAATGAAATAATAATATTTCCTCATTTATTTAAATTGAAGTTCTAATATATGTACAGTATCCAGGGACTGACTTTATATATTTTCATTTTCTTTAAGGTTTGGAGTTGGAGGGACTCCCGATTAGGCTAGTGTAACTGTGTATTCTCCCCCGCCACGAGTTCACAGGGAGAGGAAGAGCATCGCTCGTAAAATATCAATGTGTATGGTACTTTGAACGGACAAGAAACTTGTCGAAAGTGAATGCAGACAAGAAGTGAATATTTGTAAGGATAAAACTTTTAGAAAGAGAGTCTCATCTCTTCCCTTCTGATTTGACTATACGCCTCCTTTTGTTTGTGGGGTTGGCATGCCTTTGCCTTTTCCTTTCCACCACCAACAAACAAACCATCCTATAAAAGACACGCAAAAGAAAACAACACTAGAAAAGGTTTTATGAAGCTAAGTTTTTGAAATGGAGAACTTGAATACAGAAAGTGTGCTATTAAAACAGGATACGTACACCAGAGGCTACAGGGACGATCAGGAACCTCCCAAAATAAATAATAGAATAAAATATAGTATCGAACGTGGACTTGGAAGTTCTCATCCTCTGCCATTAGTCAGGCAACATAATCACATGTATTGTATAGATAATAATTGTAGTTGGAATTCCTTTCCGAGGTACGGAAAAAGAAGCTTCAGGTCAAACAAGAACACAGCCCGCACGGATAGCTCAGTTGGTTATTGGCAAGGTTAACTTAGGATAAAGATCAGGATTCGAATCTCGGCAACGAAAAAAGTAGGCCGCCTTGCTGAGAAGCTGGCTGAAATCAGACCATAATTTATCCCTTTATTATTCTATCAGGCCAGAGTATGGGCATCTGGGATGGGCAATTCCATCTTTTAGGACAGAAGCTGCTACACAGCTTGAGCTTTTTTCATCTTCAGTTCCCAAGGCCCAAGTCTCTCTCAGACTTTCTGATAGCTAATAACTTCAACAATGGTTTCGGGATATGCATGGAGACCTTACATTCCCCGCTACCAATATTAGAAGCACAGGCCATAGATTCAGAACAAGATCTAGACACGAGAAGAATTTGATATTGCCATTATCATTCAGAACAAGAGAAGAATTTGGTATTGTCATTATCATTTCTCTTATTGTAATCAAGAGTACTAGGCTAAATCATGCTTAAGTTCCTACCTTTCAACTTCTCGAGGGTTAATTGCAATTCAAGTCTTTATAATTAATGAGATTTCTAATTTTATTCCTATTTTTATAATTAAATTAAAACTTGCACGCTTTTATTAGAAGAACTAAGTATCGTGGCATACGCTTCAAAACTGAGAAATGGAGCATGTGAATGTACAAACAAAAACGATTATTGTTGGAGATGTACATGGGAATAGAAATGTTCATTAGCAAAAAGTACTAGTTCATAACAGGTATGTTATTATTTCAGGAAGTATCTGTATCGTAGGTTATCGAGGACTTCTGCATACTCAATAGGTGTTGCTTCACTACAGAAAGTGCAGTCCCATATCTTGGCCAGTTCTGCTCAAAACGAAAACTAGTCAGCACACTTGTATGCCAGTAATTGAAATTTCAAACAAATAAATTTGCACAAAAAAATCAATTTCAGCATATATCTCAGACTAAATCTAATGTAAGCCTTCAACTGAATAAACAGCTAAAATCATACTACGAATAGAAAATGGCAGGATAGAAAACGTAACAAATGACAGAGATGTTAAATACTCAACAAACTTTACATTCATAAATGGTGTAAGAAACATACAGGCCTTACATACTCTCTACAGGCTTTACATCCATAAATAGTCTGAGAAAAGAAACATACCGGCCTTATCTACAGATGAAAGACACATAACAAGCATGTTGAATCTTGGGACTTTGGTTAAACTTTCCAGGTATTTGACTGCCAAATCCATATCATCACTGCTAAAGATCAGACAGCATAAGCAAAGGGCACAAACAACACCAGCAGACAATCCTATCTAAAAAAATGAGTAGGGACTTACATGAAAAAAGTGGCAACACACTTGATGATATCAATTAGTATAGGAGTAGTCAATGCATGTTTAAATATCTCTGGCAAAGCACTTGGAGACATAACCTAGCAATTCAAGCAAAGGAAAAGCATAGATGCTAAGTGAACTGAAAGAACAAAATTATTTGCAGGAAGTAGCATACAGACATTATCATGCACACATAAAATGTCACCGGGTATCACTTAATTTTCAAGGTTTTCTTTGTCCAACAGGAGGCTCATCAAAAGAAAGAGTTGATTCATAGCCATAAAAAAAACCTTCAAGAGGCGAGTTTGCAATAAATGATCACCAGCAAAACCTCGCCAATAAACTTCAAATTCATAAGCTGAATTAGGGGATCTTATGTTTCTTGCAGCTTCAGCCATGGCATGAGAAGCTGCTCGTGATGCAAGCTCTTCCACTGAGGCCTTCAGCTCTTGCCTTCCATTTCTGTGATTTCTCTAGGAAAAAAGAACTAAATAATAAATAATAGCTATAAGGAATACAAATAGAATGAGAAGCCAAAACGAAAATTCACCAGATCGACAATTAAGAACAACCCATCAAGGTAAATACCCTCTCAAAAAGTACTAAAGAAACTAGAAGTTAGATCGATACGTCTAAAAGCATGTTTCTAACAGAAGGATCCCGTGCCACACCTGGATACCTTCCACATGGGAACTACTAGTCTCTGCATGAGAATCGACTTCAGCATCAGTCGTACTGCCAGCCATTGGACTTCTGTTTCCTATTTCTTGAACAGATGTAAATTTCTTGATAGGGAACTCTTCACCATTCTCCTGCCAGCATAATTCAAATAAACTCTATCGCTCATTGCAGCCAAAAAGTGCAGCTTATGCACTATATATGCCAATATTTTGCAAAGCTCCTAATTCAACTGTTAGGTTGAGAGATAAAGTGACAGGGGAAGTTACCAGAATCTTCCAAACTATAAATACACTAATTGAAATAAAAAGGCAGGCAACCTGTTATCGTAGTTACCTTGATGTTATCTTTTTTGCCTGTAGCTGCAGCAGTACTCTTTATGTTGCTGGAGATGGAACGAACCTGTTCTCCGTTCTCTTTAGCCTCCAATTTAACTCCCTTGGATGCTCCCTGTAGAGACCTTAGTGCTCCAGATGCCTTTTGGACAACCTCCTGAAAGAATTAACGGTGATGACTAAAAAGCTCATCAATCTATCCACAACAATAACAAGGTGCAAGTACTATACTTGCCTTCTGATATAATGATTTGACTTCAGCATGCAGTTTTTTGATTTCCTGGTTATTAGGTTCCAACCTCAAAGCAAATTCTGAATCTGCAGTCAGCTATATTTGTTAACTATGACGGATCAATCTTGAAGGAATTATGAAGTTGATTCACTTTGCAGAACATAAACCAAGGTAAACAGCAAAAATATACCCTCAACGCTTTCTTTGAATTTTCCCAATTCCTTTCTAGCTGTCGCTCTGCGGGAATATGCTTTTATGTAGCGATCATCAAAATTTAAGGCCTCTGTACAGTCATCCTCAGCTTCTTGAAATCTAATTAGCAATTTGTTAGAAAATTACAAGAATCATTGTCAGACAAATATCCATAACCCTCTCAGGCCATCAATTATACAAAAAAAAGGAAATCACTAAACATGGGGATCTACTTGAAGCAATGAGAAAAACATGAAATCTGCACCTATATTCTGTGGTATGATATGACATGGAAAATTCACCTTCTAATTTTAAGATAGGCCATTGCCCTATTTGCATAGGCTAAGGCTGTAGGTGTCAATGCTATGCTTCTAGAATAGCACTCAATAGCTTCCTTAAACTTCTTCTGCTTAAAGAACTCATTACCCTGAAAATTTTTCATGTTTTAAATCATCAATCATGAAGAGTAGTCAAAGGATCAGAATTCTTGAATTGGCTCTCACAGGACAAGATAAACCCCACCAGTTCTTTCTCTGAAGCAGCATCAACAGTAGTCTCCTCTGAAATAGAACCTCTTCCTACATTATTGATAGTATCAAAGTTTCTATAGAAGTCAAAATGTCTTGAACCAATTGTTGAAGAATCCACGGTTGGCTTTATTCCTCTTGATCTTTCATCTTGGTCAACCTTCCGTTAAGAAAATATGAAGCATTACCCGCCAATGAACTAATTATGGTAATGCAAACACTTCGCCATACTTGTGTTAACCATACATCAAGATATGCAATGACTTGATATCTGAAGTGAGAATGCTAATGCACCTTAGGACAGCTTCCTATGCTATTTAACTTGATAAACTCTTATAAAAAATTCTAAAACCACTAGAATACAGCTAGCTTTATTCATCTAATTAGGAAAAGGGTTTGAGGCTTTATAAAATGGGGAAAGTGGATTACCTTCTCAGACGATTGCGGCTTCATCTTTTTGTCCTTGTCCTTAAGGGAAAGCTCCCAATCCTGCAAATCATTCAAAAATCCCTGGAAATCCTGGAAAAGAAGCAAAGAAGAACAGCCAATACCAAAATAAATAAGCGTATATCATTCCTCGTCAGTGAAAAATCGAGGCTTTGACATGCAAATATGAGTAGTTCATGTAAGAACCAAATACACTTAAATTAAGATCATAAATAAGAAGAAAGAGAAACAAATTTCTAAGTAAATATAGTCAAGACATTAGCTTTCCGTTTGAAATGATTGTTTTCCCACAAATCAAACACAATTTAGGGAAAAAAAAAAAAACAGAAGAGGAAGAACCAACCAGAGTCTGGTCGCGGCCGTGCTTGCTCGTAACTCTAGCCATAACTAGACGCCAATGGTCCAAGACTGCTTGCTTAGGGCTTGAGAGGCCAGGTGGGTGATTGGTGCAAGAAGATTTGGACGTCTCTGGAAGACAAAGCCGCAGTGAGGGACTTTACAGGTGAAGCGCCTGGAACAGAGCTCTGCTTTTAGACTTTTTTTTTCCATATTATGCTTTAAAATATTGATATTTTTATAATTCTTTTTTAAATAAGGTTTAAATTACTGGATTTTGGATTAGATTCTAATTAATAAATATTTTTAATTATGTAAGGTGTATACAAACTTTTTATGCTTTTAAATTTTTGTTTATATTTTTAATTTCATTCAAACTAAAACAAAAATGTTTTAATTATTAATGTTAAAAATAATAATTACATATTAGATAAAAATTAAAAATAAAATATTTTTTAATTACATAAATTTATTTTAATCTTTTATAAATTTAAAAATTAATTTTTATTTAAAAATTGATATTTATTTTAAATATATTCTAGTTGTTAAATT
>JANITW010000007.1:29562614-29578677 GCA_027564335.1 Erythroxylum williamsii
GAATTCCTAACTAAGCAAGGATTTAGAATCCAAACACACACGACATTATAGAATTTAAGTCTATTTTCGCTTCCTGCTGCAAACCTTGTCGCGGTCAAGATCGTCCATGTAATCCAAAGCTAACTGGTCCGCATCACAAGGAGAATTTGGCGGCAGATGCCTTATCCCGGATTACCAGTGCGGAGATGTTGGTCATGACGGTGTCGCAAATACATAGTGAGATGGTTGAGGATATTAAACGGAGTTGGCAGGAAGATAGCAACATAAGGGATCTGATTCAACAATTAGAAAAGGGGACGGCTAAATCTAGCACGTACGAGTGGAAGGATGGCTTATTACGGTGGAAAGGACGACTGGTGGTGGGAGCAAACTTTGCTTTGCGTGAACAATAATTCGAATTAGTCACGATGACGCCATGGGAGGTCACGCAGGAGTTACAACTACCCTTAAAAAGGTTCAGACGATGTTTTATTGGAAGGGGTTGAATCGGGATGTACGTGTTCATGTGCAAAATTGTATGGTTTGTCAGTGCAATAAAACGATACTTCAGCCTATCCGGGTTTGTTACAACCTATTCGTATTCCAGAAGGGAGTTGGAAGGAGGTGAGTATGGATTTTATTGAAGGGTTGCCTCATTCTCGGGGACGATCGGTAATACTGGTTGTTGTCGATCGTTTTACCAAATACAGTCATTTTATGGCCGTTAAACACCCATACACTGCTTCTGATATTGCTGAGTTATTTCTTAATAATGTATTCAAACTTCACGGAATGCCCGAATCCATTATTAGCGATAGAGACACTGTGTTTTTAAGCAAATTTTGGCAGGAATTACTGCGATTACAGGGAGTCCAGTTGAAATTTTCAACCGCCTACCATCCTCAATCCGACGGCCAGACGGAAGCGGTCAACAAGATTTTAGAGACATATCTCAGATGCTTTTGCGGTGAGACTCCACAGAAATGGGGGGAATGGCTTGCTCTGGCGGAGTGGTGGTATAATTCTACTTATCGGACGACCATTGGTACCACACCGTTCGAAGTTCTGTATGGGTATCCGCCTCCTGTTTATACGCCGTATATCGCCGGAGACTCCAAGCTCACAAAGGTCGATCGTGTTTTACAAAACAGAGAGACGATGATTAATGTTACCCGGTTCCATCTATTAAGGGCCCAGAATCGCATGAAGCAATATGCGGATACCCGGCGAACTGACAGGAAGTTCCAGGAAGGGGAGATGGTGTTGTTAAAATTACAGCCTTATAAACAATTTTCGCTTCAACGTCAGAGCAATCAGAAGCTCGCACCTTTATTTTATGGTCCATTTAAAGTGATTCAGCGCATTGGGGAGGTAGCGTACAAATTGGAACTTCCACCATCTGCTTCGATACATCCGGTCTTCCATGTTTCACAACTCAAGAAGGCACATGAAGGTCAGACTCGTACTACTACTGTCCTACCGGAATTCTTAACTCCGGTGGAACGAGTTCCGGTGGCAATTTGGATCGACGCATGGTGAAAAGAAACAATCGTGCGGTGACGCAATGGTTGGTACAATGGTCCGACGGGGAGCACGAAAGCGCTTCATGGGAACATGTCTTCGACCTCCAGAAGCGTTACCTTGAAATCAATTTGATCGACAAGGCTGTTAAGGGCAAGGGGATTGTTACGGCTCATTTGGAAGAGGAAGGACATGCTGGCTAACACGACGCAGTTTGGAGCAAAGTGGAGCGCAGCGTTTCGTAGGTCGGCCCCGTACAAGTAGCTTGCGCATGGGTCACGTGATGTGGTCCTATATATCGTTAGTTCACAGGAGTTGTTAGGCATGTCTGGTGTTGAGTGTCGTTGTTGAGTGTCCCTGTTTTTAGGTGTCCTTGGTTCTCTGTAATTCCTTTTGTCTATTTTCTTACGACAGTGGTTGTAACCGGCTTTTTCTATCAACGAGGTTTGGTCATTTCATTGAATTCGTATAACAAAGAGTAAAAATAAAAGGAAAGCCACGTACTCAAATCCTCATCTAGTGGAACTCTCAGATAGAGCAAGAAGCAGCTTGGGCATCCCTATGTCAATTCAAAGTCACTTCCCCCAATTTTGACCTTGGGGAAAAGATCAATCTCAACGGGCTGGCACTGGTGCAAATGAACCAGTTGTTCAAAACGAAATGGGAAGTAGATGAAAACCAGCCTAGGACCAAACGTATTATAAACAAGCCCACACAATTATGCTAAACAACCAAAACACATACATGTTGCAACAAGAGTATTCCTTTCTCAAATCTGCTAAAATTTACTAATATCACCAAACTGGGGCCAAATATTAATGGTTACTGTTAGAACTGATAGTTCTTTTTACATTTGAAGAAAAACCAAGTTTTGGAATAGTTTAATCAACCAAATTGACGTTGTGTCTGAATACAAGGAAGTAAATCATGTTCGTTTGGTTCGTAGATGGGAAGCTAAATCATCGTCGTGCCAGAGGATGAAAGAAGGTGTTAGAATAAGCTCTGGAAATCAAAATTTGCTTAGTACAGTTTGTGCTACAACCTGAGGTTTTATTTTTAGAAAATAAAAATGGGCACAAGGGAATCTAGCCAGTGTCAGTGTGCCTGATTTGAACGTGTCGAGCAGGGAAGAAGACGAGACAATATAGTAAAAATCAAAGGCTCTGATCTGATCTGATGTGTCTGCCAGTGTGTGATTTGATATTTGATATTGATGTTGATGATGATGATTAGGACAAACATCTTATCACAAAACTATTTTCGGTGGTGGTGAACTGACTAATGACTATTTTGACTGTGACTACGGCTGACTCGGTCTCACACTCACATCTCCTCCAAGTGACGTCGTTTAGCGTCAGCCTCCCCCTAACACAGACACAGTATCCCGCGACAACCGCGGGTGTTTCATTTCTCATGTCTTTTTCTTTCCTTACCTTAAAGGACAGTTTTGTTATTGTGTGCAGCGTCGGTACTCGGTATTATTATTATCGCCGGGCCCCACGCGATATCAATCATCTGATCTCATCTCATCTCATCTCCATCGTTATGACAAGCAATTATTTACCTTCTTTTATTTCATTATCCCCTTTTTAATATCCCCTCTCACTCTCTTCTATTGTCTACCTCTACCTAGTTGAAGACTCGGAAGATTGTTATATCCATTGATGATTGATAATTGGAAGGTATGATACAAAAACCGTGTTATTTAAGAGCTAGATATTACAGTAAGTAACTGCTGCTTCTCTTCAGGTGAACAAGCATTAGTAGGAAAGGCCAAAGCTTCGGACCAGCTAGAGTACTACTTGCCCGATCCTTGAAGCTTTAGACCTCCACAACCATCTTGGACAAAAGGGAATGTGAAAATTATCTTGAGAAATCTAAGTTTGTCCAACATGACCATTTCCAGGGCCTCCCAGGGTCAAGACTACTCCTTGGAGATCACTTCTTAACTCTGAATCTTTTGCAAATGATGGTGCGCCTTTGATTCCTGGAAAAGCTCTGATCTTTTGATGGTTGTGTCTGAAGCTCCGACTTGATTCTTGCCCTGTGAATGACATTTGTGGCTGTGAAGCCTTGGATGATTCATTTTGATTTAGGTTTGGAAATGGCTTAACTGCGACTGGGTTTGCTGGAGGTGCAGCATTTTGAGCAAGAATCGTCCCTCGGGATGCGAACCCATGAGCCTGATGCAAAAAAAAGTTGTGTTCTCTCAACTTTTAACATTTTTCTAAAACGGCCGTCCTAATTTGATCAAATAATGGATGCTTACAGGTGGAAACAAGACGCCTCTAAACATCATTCCATCAATTGTGGCAGTCATTAGCAGTCCCGAGTCGAAGGCTCCATCTACTTTGCCTCGCACCACCGCACCAATCTGAGCATCCAGCGACACAGCGGAACACAATGTCACTTAGAAGGCAGGAACAAAAAATTCAAGCACCTAAAGCTTAGGAATTCAGACATAGATTGATAATAGATTAATAGTTACCAGATTATGAGAAGAACCAGCCTCCACATGCTTCTGTTCCGCTGATAGGTATTGTGTTCCTTGTCTTCCCGAGTGAGCAGCCTCAGAAAATTGGTTAGCTTTTTTATTCTCTCTTATAAATTGAAGATCGTAAGGGGCCCTCTTCACCATATTTCTGGGCTCTTTCTGGTCACTGATAACTTCATTAATTTGGCAGTTCCTTGGAATGTTATTTGACGAAGTGAACAGATTAAGTCCTTGGCATACTGCAAGTGAATCAGCAGCTTTCCTGGCTGGTGTCGGCTCCTGATCAGACTGTGATGGAGATGAATGCTGGGAGGTTGAGACAGAATGTTTTTCTAATTCTGATTGAATGTCCCATCCCTTGTAATTCATGGTTCTTTTCCTCTTTGGATAAGGACTCTCTGCCAAAAGGTAACTGAATTAATCAAAGTTGGAATCTACAATCTCTGCTCATTACAAACATTTTGATTATAGAACAACCTGAATGAAACTGAAACTGTTGTCTTGATTCTAATTCAAGATCATGAACTGGATTACTGAACGTTTCACGAGTTCCAAGCAACATCGTTCTCTGCTTTACAAGAGAAAAGGAATTAGCTCCTACAATATTGAATAGAGAGGCTTGCAAATTTAGAGATAGTTTTGTTACCAAGTTACTTTCTATTCCGCGTGCTCTCCTCTTCTCCCTTTTCCAATTACTTCCGAAAAACTTGGACAGGGAAATGTCACAAGGACTCTTGGAATTCTCAGCTTCGAGATGCAAGATCAACAGCTCACTAAGAGGGCGCTCATCCTCCCCACACCTGAACTTGAACACAAGAGGACAGAGAGTGAATTTATAAGCCAGATCAATGTAATTATTATTACTGAACACAATATTATCGATGTAACTTACCCTCCATATATGATAATACCAGAATCTGCAACAACAGCAGTGTGAGAAAACCTCCCTTGAGGTTGCTGACCGCGTATATGAAGCTGTGTCCAAGAACAACTACTTGACTCCAGGATCCAAATATCATTGTAATAATGCTTGTCCCCCACTCCTCCAACGATATAAATCTGATGAACACGTAGAGTTACTCATTCCTATGTATGCTTGAGTAACAGAATGTTTCATGAATTGAATATTGAGACAGTTCCAAAGCATAATTTGTCCCACGGTACAAACTCTACTAATTACATGGGCTTAACTTACCTTGTTACCAATATTCACGGCTGTGTGCCCTGCTCTAACACCAGGTGAAGATCCTTGAGCATGAAGCTGTTATGAATTAGAATTAACCATTACGAACACCATAGTCCATAAGAACAAGATAGTAAAGATAATGCAACGTGAAGCTAATACCTTTGTCCACGTCAATTTGTCCATATCCAACACATCAACGCCGCCATGATACCTATCTCCACGATCACCCCCATATACAAAAAGCTGGTTACCGATTGCAACAGCGCTGTGACTATCTCTTTGAACAGGAATATCACCCTTGAGTTCAATAGGAGAGCTCCATGTCATGGTTTTGAGGTCTAAAACATGCACATCGTTCAAGTAATTTGCTTCTCCTTCTCCGCTACCTCCAAATATGACCATCTTAGCATCCCCAATCAATGTTGCAGTGTGGCTTTCTCGAGGAGAAGGAGGAGTCCCCTTACATTCAGGGCTTATCCACTCTTTGGTCACGAGATCCAATATATGCAAGTCATTTACTTTCTTGGAGCCATTTGTGCCCCCAAATACTATCATTTTGTGCCCAACAAGAACAGCACTGTGACTGTCTCTTGGACCAGGTCCTTTTCCTGACGTGGTTAGAGTGTTACATACCATGGTTTCAAGGTTTAGCTTAAGAACATCACTGAAATGCATACCTCCACAGCATCCCTGGAAATAAGATGTTATCAAAATTTGCTCTTTCTTGTAATTCATGTAAGCGTAAAAGAAACAATTGCAGGTGTAGAGAAGGTCACGCATAGGGGGTGAAATGGTTGGTTTGCAGATTTTCTTTAAGTTTCACACACAGCTGATATGAGACCGTTTGATAACTGGTTGCTACATGCTAATATAAAATTGGCTCGCTCATAACCCGCCCGAATTTCTACTTCTTCTTCATCGTGTTCTTCAAATAGTTCTTGCAAGTTTTATTAAAACGTGAGGCGATACAATACGCTAAAGATATTAGTAAATTCAACCAAAATTTTAAAACCTCCAACATCACCAAGCCATCTCTTGAAGATGTTCTTGGCCTTGAAAACGAGCTTAAATTAAAAAAAAAAAAGATAATCCAGTCTCAGTAGAAAACAAACTACTTTATTTTTTTTGGCAGAACTTTTCTTTTTTTTTTTTTTTGACAAGATATGAACCATAACTTGGTATGCAGGTTTTAGTCTTGACAGAGACGTAGAATGAGAGACGGTATGTGTGTTCTATACGAAGAAAGCTGGATGATCATCATCTTTATCTTAATACCTTGTCCAACTAAATAAAGAAACTACAACCAAAACAAACCTATAGTTAACATTCCAGAAGGCAACAGGCAGAAGGAAATTTAGGAAAGAACTACGATCCGTGAAAGAAAGTTTATGCTTGCTTTGCCAAAAATAAACACTAAGGAACCGAAGAAAACGAAGACCATATAGAAAAGATATATATTCAAGTATGCAGAGAAAGAAAAGAACTAACGAGACCCAAACTTGCATAGCTAAAGAAATTTAACTTCAGCAGAGAAGAAAACAAAACGAGCCTTGTTCTTTCCAAAACATACGTACCCCAAAGACATAAACACTTCCATTAGAGTAGCAAGCAGAGTGCCCCCATCTCTCAGAAGGATCAGATCCCATAATCTTGGGATAGAGCCACATTGCCTTCTCCTTCGCAGTTTCAGTCCCCAGAGAACCCATGACTTCGTTTTCACTTTGTTCTCTTTTACCCACTTTTCTTTTCTCTGAGCTGAAACTATGGTTCTTTACTCCAACACAGTGCTTGATAATAATAAAGAAGAAAAGTGATGAGGGGAGAAATAGAGGGTCAAAAGAGGACATGAACAAGCCAAGTGATATATCAACTATCAGTGTCAATAGACATGAAAAGATGGGCGCTTTCAAGTCTCAATCACTGTAGCAACAAACATCAACATAAGGTGGTGGTGGAAATGGAATAGAAGGAACAAATTTTTTCTTCAACTTTAATCTTATTTCCCTATGGTAGAAAAAGGAAAGGATTTTTATCTCTTTTTTAATTTTACATTCAAAAAGAAAAGAAAACTGGCTATTACACGGCCAGACAAACTTGTAGAATGCAAAGTAAGTGATGTCTGATATTGGAAACACGACTTACTGTTAAGAGGAAGATAGAGAACATTATATTATATTTACTTTTAATACTTGTCTAACTGAAAATGATGAACTGTGGGGCATTGTTTTGTGAGAAATGATGGGGAGAGAAGATCTTTGACAGTGGTTGAGAAAGAGAGCAGGAGAAAAAAAAGGTTTTCTTTTCTCTTTCCTTTTCATTACTGAACTCACATGGTGTTCTTTCACATCATTCTTTGTTAGTATGATATTGGGATTGATGGATGGGAAATTTTCTCCACCACCTATTTCTCTATCTCTCCCTATGCCACCCAATTTTCAAGGTGGGTTATTCATGTAAATCTATAAATGTCCCTTCTCAAGAAGAGTCTTTGGGAGTAGTGTAGGACTTTAGTGCGTGAGCAAATTCTTTTCAGTTCCGGGAAATGGAATGTATAGTTTCCCGGAAAAGGCCTGGAGGCTTTTATTAAAAGAAAAAGGATAGTTCATAGAAATCTATTCATTTGCAGCAATTAACGTACTATCTTGTTGGTATAAGGTTGCTTGACGGAGTTGTAGCTTTTAAAATGATATGACAAGTCGATTAGTTCATGCACATGGAGTCCATTCACCTCACTGAGGTTGAGTTCTATTGTCCTCCCCATATGTATATCTTTCACCTTAATTATATCTCCCTTGGACTTAAGCTTCAATTCCACCGTCATTGGTTGGCTGGAACCTACTCCTACAACTAAAACAATGGAAGTTGAGACAAGACTTATGCATTCCTTTCAACTTTAAAACCAAAACATCACATCGTCTAACGATGTTAAGTATCTGATCAATAACTTAAAAAGACATTATTCGTGCAGAGTGACATCCACCTCTTACATCCACGATAAGCTTACCTAACGAAGATAGTAATTATAGGTAGATTATGCTTATACTAAGGGTTACTAAACGCACGATTTCATAATAAGCTGAGAACAGAAGTTGGATCTGACGATCACACGTGTATCACGGAGAAAAAGGAAAAAAGGAGAGAAAATGTCAAGTTTGGTGAAAAGATGGTGAACATATATCGAGAGCCAAGCAAAGGTGACAAATGACAAAGAATATAAAGATGCAGAGAAAAGAAAGAAGTGACGAAAGGAGTAGAATACACGCGATGAACACGGGGGAGGTTGATGATATTTTGCTCTCAGTTCAGTTCTGTGACTTGCTGAATACTGAGTCCGTCCGAGATACATAAAAATGGCGGTATGTGCCTCTCATCTCATAAGAAGCTGATTAGCCTCTCGATTCACGTGTATGTATGTCTTTTAACTCGAAACCAAAGCCTTTTGTTTTCTTGAAAAGAACAAAATAAATAAAAAAACAATTGACAAACGAAAGGAAAAGGATGGAAAGACGTGTATCACTTCGAGACACGACTCTCAACGACAGCAATGTTTTGATGTTTTCCACTGTCGTGCGAAACAATTAAGGATAAGCTGAAGCTCCATGTAATGTAATTACTGTATGTTCGTTTAGTTCTAAGTTTGAATTTATGTTGGCGTTGGTTTCTGCTGGATTTCTCGGGACATGGGTAGTTGAAGCGTGACGGGTACGTGCAGTTGTTTTACCACCAACATTGGTAGTTGCATCAATGGCCAAACTCCATTGCCATTGCCAGCTTTTCTACTATAGAGATACGAAGAGCAAACAGTTTGCCACGTCCTAACCCCTCAAGCTTCACGCGTTTCTCTATTAACTTCTTTAGCTTCATGTATCATATCTGGATCTCCTGACTCGTTCTCAGTAAAGGAGAAATTCTACCTTGAGTACATCGATTGAGGTACAATAATACTTCTGGTTGTGTACGAAGAACAAGGTACCGGGCGTATGAGCATAAGCGAAATTACAGAACTAACATTTTATTGCAGAATACGAATTGAATTAGACGAACCATTTACAGCTTTGTTCAGAATTTCATACACGTGAAGCTCAGCAACAGTAAGAATCAGATTTATGTTCCAGCTCGGTCATTTACATGGAGAACCAGCATAATACAAATCTATAGTCTTTACATTATAGCCTTCGAAGGAAAACAAGATGATAGCAGCAGGTGCAGCCCATGTCACCGTGATTTCCACCAAACGCATTTACATCAAAGTCTTAAGGCATGATTTCCATGAAGAACATGCACGTGATTTCCACCAAACGCATTTTACATCAAAGTCTTAAGGCATGATTTCCATGAAGAACATGCATCTCACGTTTTGAGGCATTGCTTATCAAAATTCTAGTGAGGTTTAATCACATCCGCATCAACTTCCTTGCCTAACTAATGAGTTTTCAAGTTGAAACTATTTCAAGTTGAAACTATCTCCCAAAGTGAATAATTTACTATGAAATTGAAAAGAATACCTACATAAAATCTAAAAGTGTGGCTCCAGTGAGAATGGACTTCTTTGCTCATCTGTTGGATTCAGTAACCATCTGCAAAACATCCATGCTGCACCAATAACAGATAATAGAGATAGCAGTGCTAAAAACCCAAAGTGTGAAGCGTCATTTGCAATTATAGCAACACCCAACATCATCGACTCGGCCAAACTTGCTACAGAAAACTCTGTTATCCCAATAAGATTTGCTTTAGATGATGGAATCCCAGTCTGAAGAATCTGTGCCCCAACAATATCATATGACATATGTCCCAACCTTGATAGTACCTGCATATGAAGGATAATCATTACCAAGACTAGCAGATTCAATCTGTGACAATTTTGAAATAGCGTATAAGAAACAATAAACAACTATAAAACATAAACAAAGATACATTGCTATCTACATCTCCCTGCTTTGATGCAACAAACCCTCTAATGGCCAATTTACTTTTCCAAATCAAAACTAGTCTACTGATGAAAACTCATCATGTGCGAAGGAAACAAGAGAAAAAGATGGTTCTCACTATCAATCCCAAGAAAATAAGGGAGCTTTGCTTTGAAAGAGATCCACTCCAATATACGCCAACAGCTATGGCTAGCAGTGAAGCCTGGAATACAAGTCCAGTTGCTCCAGCCTGGTCATAGGGAAACAAATTTTAAGTACATGGCTAAGAACAAGAATCCTAGAAGAACTCTACCACCTAAAACAAGACAATAATGTAAACCTTCAAAATGCCTAGCCGTCTGACCAAGGTTGCAGACAGGAATGTTGCTGCAACACCCATGAAAGAACACAATCCACTAAACCCTCCAATGATAGATGGATTGACCCCTGTAAAACAAATCCAAATGTTTCATGCAAACAAGCATGGAAGCACAATTAGAATTAGATTTCATAAGTGAATACAACCACGTTGAAGCACATGCAAAACTCCTTTCATGTCTCTTTCTCTCACCTGAAGTAAAGAATAGGCTTCCTACTGATTAAGAGCATTTACATGTTTTAGCAGAACAACATAATTAAAACTTGGATTGTTACTGCCAACAATATTGCATGTTTAACTGCATCAGCAATTATTAAAAGTTCCCAAAATAATATTTCTATAAAGATGCGCAAGCTACTTTAGAAGTTAGGAAAAGCTTGGGTCTAAAACTCCACATGTGTGTGTGTGTGTATCCCAGATCTACGATAACTGCCCCCTGAAAACTAGGTCAAGGGGTTTACCTCGCTGTGTTAAAAATGCTGTCATTAAACTGCCAGGACCAAGGACAACATTAAAGTAGAGTAACACATAGGCAAGGCTGGCTGGTAGAACTGGTTGCTGCAAGTATTCCTTCCACCCAAGCTTGATAGTCTCCATGCTCAGACCCACTGGTTATACAGAAAATTACTTTAAACAACTTGCTGTAATTGGGTAAGGAACAAAAATGGCAGCATTTGTTACCTATATTATTAGCCTTTTGCACAGAGGATTCACTGGGATCCTTGCAACAGGTTTGCATTGACTTAGTCTGTTCAAGAACTCCCACAGAAAGTTTGTTTGTTAACCACATTAGCCCAATCTGAGAAACAGGGATAAAAGGTAAGAGTATGAAAGCAAGAATTACAATAAAGAGGAAAACGTGGGAGGAAAAGCATAAAGCAATTACCATAACTGGTAATGAACAGATCATTAAACCTGCAGCAAACTTCAAGCATGTCACAGGTTCATACTTGGACAGAAGAACACCAAATATTGATGCTCCAGCTATCTGATATAAATGTAAACTTTAGTCAAGAAGTAAGCTTTCGTCCATTAAACACACCACAAAATCACAAACTTATCCTATGTAATAATATGTACGCAACATGTAGATCATTTAAGAACATGTGACTCTAGTTATATTAAGTGGGCAGTCACATCATTGACACAATTTATGTTGATGTATAATAAATACAAATTTAAATATTAATTCTTGAGCATGAAAGCTGATTTAGGTTCAAGTATAACCTCACAAAGAAGATCAATTCGATTAAGAATAGCATTTGCTTGAGCTAGTGCGATTGGTCTGTTGATTCCAGCCAGCTGTAAAAATAAGTACAACATGAGAGCGCATAAACTTTTCAAAAAACATAAAATTTAATTCATTGGTGCATATAAATAAACAGAGAAGTATGGAAAAGCACTACCAATACAATCCAATCACGCTCTACAGCAACTCCCGATGCTACTCCACATAATCTTTCAACAGCCCCAGCTAACACAAGCACAGCAAACCATGGACGGCAGAGAAAAGAGGATGCAGAAGTAGGTGAAACAGCATAGGCATGGATTATCATAGCTGCTGATAATAATTGAGCAGCTGCCTAAAACAAACATGATATTAAGAAGAAATTGGAAGAGTCGAACCACTTTCAATATGGAGATATATATATATATATATAAAGAAAAAGATGAAGTAAAAGACTCAAGACTTTCACTATGGTTTGTACTTTTCCAAAATGCACCCGTATGCTTCAAAATTGCTGGAAAACACCTTTTAACATTAGAAATGCTAAAAAAGAACCTTATGTTAATACCCGTCAAGGCATTTAATGCAAATCATCATGTTATCGACTGTTGTACACATAATCGTGTCTATATTAACACTGTCTGGTGACAACAGTCCATTATATAATAGTATGTACTAGAAAATCTTAAAAGAAATTTACCTAGAAGTCCTATTTTAGTATTTCTATCGTAAGGTGTTTCCTAATAATTTGAAACAAAAGAGTGCATTTTGTAAAAATAACAAATCAAAGAAGAGGTCCATGTCTTTAACCCAAAAAGTTACCTGGACTATGTTTAAGGAAATATATGAAGGTAATCTGGGAGAATTATCCATAAATTTGCCAACCAAAGGGCCTCCAACAATTATTGCAAGCTGCTTAGCAAACAATTTGTTAATATATTTGCTCCCACCAAAACATGTTTCAAGTCTATCCATTTGGATGGATTACAACCTTAGAGAAAAAGCTCAATACTGCGACTGGTAGAAGGCTTGGATGAAGCAATGCAATAGCAGATGGCCAAGCAAAATTCCACAGCTGTTCCACAAGATACCCGGCAAGGCAACAGGCATAAAGTGCTGAAACAAGTGAATCTTTTGTGTCAGAAGCCACATAAACCAACTGATACAATTGATCTCAAGGAAAGGCCAAAATCTATAGTTCAAAGTCATTTTCAAGTTTAAGCTTAATAAAACTAATTGCCATAGCAAGACTGGATACTGGTCCACAATTAAGTTGCCACATCCCAGAAGAAGCAACTTCATGTAATGCATCCTGCTGAAATTACTCATGGTTGACTAGTCTAACAGCAAAAGGATTGTGGAGACAATATGCTATTAAACAGAAACAATAAGGAAAGAAGATAAGCTCCAAACTACACATACGGCAATCTTCTGCCAATTTCTTCTATGGAAGGTGATCATTCAACAACCTCAAATACATCTTGGGCCAAGGAATTTTCACACAACTAAGAATTTGTGGCCCTATACTGACAGCCGCTAAAAATATACCTACAAGATAGTACTCAAAGGTTCTTAAACACATACTTGTCCAGATAGTCTCAAATCTAATACATAATACCGTTTACTTCTATGTTGAATGTAAAAGGTAGACTCCAGCATCAAAGTTTAGGAAACTAAAACCTACATTCTACACAGAACATAAAGCCTAACAAATGTAATGTCCATGGTAGCGCTCAATTCACTTGGGGCAAGTTCAATAAGCCTCACCAAATAGTCCATTAGGATGTGCTGGAGTAGCAGCAAGGGCGTTCTGCTCCTCCTCTGATAATACCTGATAATCAAAGAGGAGAGTCGTGAGAGAGAATGTGATAAAAATTTAAATGACCCCTGACTAATGTTTGTCCCTGAGCTTAGAGACCATATAAGAAAAAACGAAACATAAGCCAAGTAACCATACAGTCAATCCTGTCAGCAGATGGTCAACATAAGTGGTTTCAGAAAGTAAACCCAAAGATTCAGGCTCAAGGATGTCAGACTTGATATGGACTATAGGGGAAGAACAATCGGGCACAACAGCTGATGAATCTTGCAGGACCTCTACATCAGCAATAACATCGCTCAACTGTAAGTCAGTATTGGTAATTGAGCACCCTGAAATAAAGTTGTTGAACCTGCAAGAGCCCCCACCGCCCAGAAGAGAAATGATAGAAAAATTAGCTGAAAGATTTCTTTTCAAATCAAAACAATGGCTTAGTGACTGTCAATATCACAGCAAACTCTAGTACAACAGCATGAATGCATCACTTGACTAGAAATAACTCTAATTAATGCATTTGTTGCCGCTGGGTGCCATATAATGTGAGGAGAAACGAAATGAACCAGATTTAAGCATCATCCTAAAAATTATTACGCTTGTGGAAGAGAACTTGAAGAAGAGGTGCTTTCGAATATCAAACAAATAATGATTAGACAATGGCGCACACACTAAGCTAAAAGTAACCCCATTCGCAACTAAGATAAAGCAGTCCTGAAACTAATAAAAAGCTTCCGCTCATCCCGGTCATCATCTTCCAAGTTCAGCACCAACCGGTTAACAACAATTGTTATCATTCTCTTCAAATCGTTTGGGAAACAAAAACAGTGGCAAAAGTCAAAAATCAAAGCCTCACTCTTACGTTTTCCCCTTTGGAATGCACCAACGCCCTTTAACTTGTCCCAGTAAGTAGTTATGTACAACGATATAAATTCAATACTTTGTTTTCTTTGTCACATAACAAGGGATAACCTCGAAATGTCTCCGAGAATAACAATAAGCAAAGCCAACAGCGCATTTTTGTAAGACTCCCGTAAAGAGAATCCACTTGGCCAACAATCAATCAAATCAGTCAGAAAAAGAACACCCACAAATGGAATATGCACAGTCACCTTGATGAACCAAAAGCTGAACTGGGGAGGTTCAACCATCGGCGAGTAGTGAAGCGATGGCGAATTCGAGAAGCAGGCGGTGTAGATAAATACGCTTGCCTGGTCGACAAAGGATTGAAATTAAAAGAAAGAGAGTGTGAAACAGTGAACATGCCTCCAAATTCAGCAACTTCAAGTACCCAAACTTGAAGAAGAACCAATAGTTATAGAATTCCTGACAACTCATGCAGCCCCCAACAACTCAAAAGAATGGAAAAAGGTCTCTGATTGAGCAGATTCTCTTGAGCAAAGTTTCATCAGAAAATGATGATTCAGTCGTGAAAAAAAAAATCTACTTATTGGGTTACATTTCGGTCTTTGGATGTGACGCTGAAAATGGTGTGGTGAGGCTTATCCGTGGGAGTCAGCCGTTGGGCGGACAGTTCCAAGTTGGAAGCTTGCAAGCTTGTGTGGCTCATTTCAGTTTTCCCTTTCTTGCTTTACTTCTTCGAGAACTTGATAGTCCCAAGTTGCAACCTCAATTTCCACAAGTATTTCGGATGTAGGTCATACAAAGCTGACGTGGCAAATTGTAGCTTAGAACATCTTGTTATTTTTTGTTTCTGCGGCCTACTGATTCTGCAGAAGTAAACAAAAGTTTCCGTCATACTTTTCTCTTGTTTAGTCATTATGTTGGCATTTCAACGATAGGAAGATCTGAAATTTTTAAGTTTTCTAGTATATTGAATTTTTAAGATTTAAGTCTTCCTAACAATGGAACGAATTCTGTTTCGTTCCGGCCGGTTATCGAAACCGGAATGGTGATATTAGTACCGGGTTTACATTTAGGTCGGTACCGCCGGTACTCGAAATATCGGGACTAATCCACAAAAAACATTAAAATCCAGGGACCATTTTGCAATAAATGAAAAAAAAAACCCTAAAAACCTAACCTTACCCGACCCTTCGCCTTCGTGCCTCTCCCTCTCAACTCAACTCTCACATTTCTTTCTTCTCCGTTCTCTCCCTCTCACATCGCCGCCGCTCCCTCTTCGACTGCCTCCCTCGCCGTCGCCGCTCGTCAGTCGTCACCCTCGTCGGCCCTCGCCTCCTCTTCTTCTCTGTCTTGGTCCTCTTGGAGTCGTGGACGTGGAGTCGTTTTCTTCAACGCCCGAAGCCGTCGCCTCCCGAAGTCGTCGCCGCCTGCTAAGATCCATCGTCTGGCGTCTAGCGCACACCGTTGCGTCGCCGTCTTCAACACCCAAAGCCATCGCCGCCCGAAGCCGTCGCCGCCTGCTGAGATCCACCCTCCGACGTCCACCGCACACTCTTGCGTCGCCGTCTTTAATGTCGGACGTCGTCACCGCACACACAACGGCCCACCTTCGCCGCCTGCTGAGGATCCGACATCGACCCAGATCGTAAATGACCGATTGTTGTGTTTAATTTTTCTTGGCATTTG
>JANITW010000007.1:29647808-29659388 GCA_027564335.1 Erythroxylum williamsii
CTCAAGTAATTATTCTCAAAATTCATATATCTCTTGATTAGCCCTCATGCATTCTTAATATAACTGTTCCTTAATGAGGTACATTGTCTCACTTTCTTTCCAATAGCCTACTTGATTTTTTTTCCCACGAATAATTTTCTCCATTCCTTGAATTTCCTCAAATCTCTCTTGGACTTAATCTCATGATTGCTCATTCATACAAATTTCTCCACACATTGTAATTTATTCGCAGACTTAACTTCTTGATTTTAAGACATTCATCAAGATAGATTTGTATCTCCCGAACATACTTACATAGGATATAACACGAACCTATATACTCCGCATATTTGGAATCAATATCTCCCCAACATACTTTCACATAATGTAACTTAAATGTACATACTCCTCATATTAGCAAATTTGTGTTTCTATAGATTCAAGTATCCACTCATGTGACCCCTTTACACCAAACAAAATACATATTCCTTCATGTTCAGTTCGTTCTTTGGTCATCCTTAATATAAGCTATCTAATCTGCTTATTCTCCCTTGACAAAATTTTTTTCTTCACAAGAGGGTTTCTCGCTACCGTTATTTATACTCTTTATGCAATCTTGATCAATCACTTATTACTAACTAGTCGTAATACCGCGGGAAGACCAATTTCTATCTTCCTCAAGGTCATAATGTTCAAAACACCCCTAAACCCAAGGGACTAAAGAACATACTAATTGTCGCACATGCTTGGGTAGCGTCATCAAATTCATCCTATTTTGACCACTTACCAACTCATTGGTCTCCATTAACCCTAGACAATGTTCTTCTCAGATCAATTTATTTCTCATTGTGAAATCTTTAACAAATCTCAATATATTCTCACATGATCATTATGAGCACCTTCATATGTTACTCTAGTTTCCCCTCAAACTTTAGACTATGGGAGCTACGACTAACAATTATTCACTAAGTCATAAGTTTCTTCCTCTATCATCTCCACATATATTTATATATATATATATTACCTATATGCTTAATATATTCACTTGTGTATGATGAAGAGTCATCATACAGATACTCACAATAACAACAATTTAACCCTCTTAGACTTGTACTAATATCACCTTCATTCATATACCCTTCCCATTATCCTTCACATTACATCTTACATGTATCAATTCACCATTGATTCAAAGTTATCTCACAATTTATAAATGTAAGAAAAATCATCACGCAACTTACATATCAAACAAGTAGCGCATTTCTTAAATCAATCACAAGTAAGAAAAGCAACATTTTAAAGTAAATGAAAACATTTCATTCTCTTGATTCAAAAACGAACTTTCCGCAGAGCAGTCATGTGTAGCCATGAACACATGAGGGAGTCCGTGAGGAGCTCCATTGCCACTAGCGGGCAACCGGGAGAAGGCTATAATTTTGACAGTGCACCTATCACACATAAGGGACCACCACAAACCCAAACAAACATGTTTATCACATAATTCACACAATTCATGATCATTAGCCTTAAATGGCAAAATCACTTTCACATAATCATTGAAATAACACATTTAAAATCTCTTTCACTTGATAAAACAAAGTAACAAACATTTCCATAAGGCATTTACATCAAAAACATTTTATACATGATTAAACCATCATAAAAAGCAACTCATTTACAAATGAAAGGTCATAGGCAAAAATAAACACCTTCAATGACATTTATTTCAAAACAATTGAGTAGCCTATTATCTCAATCATTAAAATATTACCCACCTTAATCCTTTAGCCTTGCAATTAGTCAATTGACCTTGCTTCTAGCTCTAATAACCTCTCTTCACCTTCATTAAGCAATAATAACCCAATTAACATGTGATAACCCAAATTAAACATTTCTAGGAGAGGAAAGCATGGAGAAGAGCCTATCTAACTTTACCCAAACCTTACCTAAGCTATTTATACCAAAACCCACTTATAAATCCAAAGAATTTCACATTTTTCTTACCTTATAGAGAGACCCACGAAAATCCACTCTCTTCTTGGCTTTGATGGGAATTTAAACCTTCCCTTCCCTTTTCCTTCTCAAAGAACTCTCCATCTCTTGTCTAAAATAAGAAATAAAGAAGCCCTAACCTTTTTTTTCTTCTCTCTTCTTCTTCTTCTTCTTCTTCTTCTTCTCTTCTTCTTCTTCTTTCCTCTTTGCCGAAACTCCCTTTCTCTTCTTTCCTTTGAAATTTCGAAACCCCTCTTTCAAAGGACTTAAATCATTTGCTTCTTACTTAACCTAACCTAAAACTACGTCGTTTCATTCTCCTTTATACTCTCAATTGATCCACTCTTCTTTTTCCTTGTTAATTTCGTGTATTTCCTTCACCATAAGGCTACTCATCATTTGTCTCCTTTCTCCTACATTTAACTTAAGCTAAAAAGACAAATTAAGCCCTCCTTCTTAGCCTTTAACCTTAAAAACATGTGTGATCTACCCAAAAAGCCCTTACTTCATCTTATTCATTTAATATCTAATAACATACTCTACTCTTATTTAAACATAATCCATCATTTAATTTCCATTTCTTTAAGCACTAACACCTCAAAATAATTTAGACATGCTTAAATAAATAAATAAAATACAGGGGCCAACAATTATACTATTTTTTAATCCTTTTCCCATCGCTTTGTTAGTAGTATCATTTTCAATAATGAATTGAACAATATTTTTTGGCCCTACTTCATTCACAGCTTCATGAAATATGTCAAATAATGTATCAGTATTTCTAACAAGGCCAAATGCATCAATAAACTTCAAAAACATTGAGCCCTTTGTATAATAAACTCGAAAATTAATAATATGTTCATGTCTCATATTTTTCCAACCATCACATATGATTCAACACCTATAAGTAGCTTAATCCCTTCTTCTTTCTTCTAAATAAAATTTAATTCCAAAAACTAAGAAAATCAAAAGTTTATCTTTGTAGCCATCATTAAAAGGAGCTTTGTATCTCGCACTGTAAGAAGCTATAGCATCTACCATAGGCTGATAATAGTATGATTGAGAATCATTGAATGTTGTACATGTATCATATAACCATCTAGTCATTGCCATATCTATAATGTGAGTTGTATCTCTTAAGGCTAGGCTCTAGGAGTTGTTCGGGGTGCAAAAAAAATTCATCATTTGTCTTCTTCTTTTCCTAATATCAGGTCTAGGTATAATATTCACTTCTTTTTGGAAAGGAGTACTACCATTACCACCTTTAACATTTCTGCTATCATCAAGAAAACTAGCAAACGAACTTCCACTACTAATTTCATAATTCAATCTCCCCTTTCTATCTTTCTCGTGTTGATATTCTTAAGCAAAGTTTTCATTTTTTATTTCACATCATGACTTACTTTTTTTACAGGATTTCACATCTTCTTTAACCCCAACTAAATGCTTTTTTAATTGAGTGATTCCTCCACCTTTCACATTCTTGTTACAATACAAGCAAATAGTATGGTTTTTCATACTAGGTATTTATGCAACATGGGCCCAAATTGGATCATTTTGTATCTTCATAAAGTGATTTGATCAAGAGTAAACTTTCTTCCATTTATTTGTAAAAATAGATCAAGATATATATCAAAATAAAGAACACATAACTTTATTATACAATATGCATGTTCATCTTATATAATATAACTCATTTTGTATGATTACATCATACATAACTAATTTTATCCAACACAATTCATCAATAAATCAAAAATCAACAATTCAAGTATTCAATATAGACAATTACATGCACGCTCATCTTATGTAATATAACTCATTTTTTATGATTACATCATACTTAATTTAATTTCATCTAACACAATTCAATTTTCTGAAACACAATTCACCAATAAGTCAAAATCCAATAATTCAAGTATTCAATATAGACAATTATGAGTAAGATTGTACTGAACTAACATGTAAAATTATAAGAAAAAATTAAAAAAGTTTAAATACTCAATTAAAAAGGAATCTTCTTTGATTTATGTGTAAGACAGTAAGATTGTATTGCACTAAGATGCTTTGAAATTTTCTTTTATACTAGAGAAAATTGAGTAATTAACTTCTATACATGAATATGTAAACAAACAATCATATCTTATCATTATATTTAGATTGTTTAATAAAATCAAGGAGGTCATTCCTAACTATAGATTAAATTAGAAGTTGAATGACAAGATTATATGGGTTGCAAAATGCTTAAGGAAAATACATCAAAAAATAGCTTTAGGAATTTTCCTACATTAGAACTCCAAGATAATGTGGTACAGATTTATTTGGTTTAAGAAACATATTTTGATAATAACTTTCATTCCCTAGCTAGTAATGAAGAACATGTTAACTAGAAATGATAAAGCCAACACCACTGTAATGGTAATCCCTAATGTTGTCTTTGTAATTAGGAGATTGAAATAAGAAATCATTTGTTCTTTAAACGCTCTTATGCATTGGAATTTATACAAATGTTCTATTTCAATAACTAATTGAGATAAATTAGTTTATTTAGTTACTATGAATAGAACTAAAGATTATTAAAAATTATTTTATTGATACAATTCAACATTAAATATCAATATCACGACATATTATCCAATAAATTAATACCCAATAATATTATACAAATTTTAAGAATAACAATCTATAAGAAAATACTACATCAATTAATTATTTTCCTTAAATACTAACAAGTTTACTTTGGATTCTTGGTTTTAAGTTTAAACTTACAACTTTCAAGTCATGCATACCTTCATTAGAAAACTTAAGACAAGTCCCGCATAAACTAACCATCAAACTAGACATAAAACAAACTCGTGTACTTCATTAAATTCCAATCCAACCATTCACAAATCATAATTGCAATTCACAATTCAATTCCAAGTTCCAACCATTCACAATCACAAATGTAATTCAGAAGCATAAAAAAACCGATTAAAAATATACCCGAAAAAATCACAATGTCAATTTGCTTCCTTAGGTTGAGTTGGTTTTTTTGGGTCAGGTGAGGTGATAAACCAGATTTGAAGTTTTAGTTTCACTTTTAGGTTGAGCAACAGCTACAACGATGATGGTGCATAAAGGCAAACGTAGACAACAGTGGGTGAAGGAGAAGGAGGGAGAGGCAAATAGAGTAGCAGCGGGCCGAGGAAGAGGGAGAGGCAGTGGGGAGGTACGGTGAAGACTGGAGAGGGAGAGCTAGAATGAAAGCGGGGAGGCAAGGTAGAAAGGGGTAATGGCGTCGTGGTGGTGGCCAGAGGATGACAGAATTACGCGAGAATTGTGAGACTTGAGAGGGAGAGAGAAAAAATTAAGAGTGAGAGAGGTGAGAGACAGAGTCGACTGTTAGGGGGGTTGTTAATTTTTTTCTTTTCTATTTAATCCCTGTAATTTTCAAACTTCACTGTACTGACTGGTATTATGAATACCGGCCAATACCGGTGAAACTTCCAGCGTCAATTTATACCTAAGACTGGTATCATAAAGAGTAATACTGTTTCGTTTTTTAACCAATACGATACCTTCCGATCGGTATCAATCAGTACATCTCTTTGTAGGAGAGTCATGAAGCCCTAGTGTTGCAACACCATTGCCAACTTTGATTAGGAATGAATCAGCATAACCATGGTTATAACCTCAAACTTGATAACCCGTTCTTTTCCACCGAAGGTCCAGGCTAGGTCAAACACACCTATGCAAGCTTCAAATTAATGAGGATTGAAGAATAATCAAATAATGAGTTTTATGCAAAATTGTGGGACTTACTTTTTTAAAAATAAGAATGTAACATTAGTAAAAAGTAGGTCCTACTAATATGCAAAATTATAAATAAAAAAAAACTATGTCGTATATATTGTGACATTTAACTAACGGAGGGTAACCTTCATCAGAATTTCCGTCTCACAACGTCTGTTTTAAACATTGAAAATATGACAAAGGTTACCCTCGAAGTTCATATTGAACGCTCTAAAAAGTTAAGAATTTTGGTGTAAAGGTTAAGGTTCAAAAGTGTTTAAGAATAATAATATCAAAGGAGATGAGGTGAGACTTATGAGACATTTATCTCAAAATGTCATAAGTTTTCAATGTTCACCGACCAATCATATTTTTGTTCAAGGAAAATAGACTATTTAAAACGGATGTATGCATACGAATAAAATTTATTTTAAGATATTAATTTATTTAGTTTGGACATTGGAATGTATACAGATGTCAGTAAGATTTAGATAGTAGTACAGGATGAGATTCTTAAATCTTCTTCTCTATTGTGTACAGGCTGCACCAAGAGTGCTCGTGGTTGTACAGATTATTGTGTTAGACAAGGTAGAGAGAAGCGATGCAATTATGAAAATTGCGAGAAGATTGCCTGGAGATTTCTACAAAGCTCAGTAAATTTGCAAGGGATAAGAGTCGTCTATGTGTAGCTTATTGCAACATCATCCAGGAACATGACTTCACCAACGGTGGTTTGATCAGTCCTGGTTTCTTCCAACGCTCTTGAGTCTGTTTCTTTGACAGCGTCAACACTTAGCATCATTAACTATGAAATTTACCTTACTTCTATAAGAAATTACTACAAGTATGAATATTTTATTTTTAAAAAAAATTTAAATAATAATATTACAATTTCATTATTAAAAAACAGCAAATAAATGAATTCCCGATATCAGATAGAATCTTAGCCAATCCTCAGAAAGTAAACTATGCTCTCAACAACGGCCGTCACTGATCTACCTTGTCATCTTCAACAAAAGCACGTCTCATCAGAGACAACACCCACCACCCATCTCTCTCAAAAGGCCATCCTATCCCCCGTAAGTTCCAATTGCAACAACACTTCAATCCACTTTCTCAAACAATTCCATGGTTTGATATTGAGGAGTGGCCACTTCCAAGATCATTATGTCTCTGGCACTTTGGTCAAATTCTATGCTAATCCTTATCTCAACAACTTGGACTTCTCTTTGAAGGTGTTTGATTGTGTCCTAAACCCAAATGTTTTTTGTTTCAACGTTGTTATCAAAGGTTGTCTCGAAAACAACGAACCGCTTAAGGCTATAGAGTGCTACCGTGATATGGTTGTTCGGAATGCTAAGCCTAACAAGTTTACTTATCCTACGTTGTTCAAGGCTTGTACTGCAGCTCAGGCAACCAATGAAGGGTTGCAGATGCATGCCCATGTAGTTAAACATGGATTTCGTGGAGACGTGCACATTAGAAGTGCGGGGATTCAAATGTATGCAAAATTTTGCCGCATTCTGGAAGCAAGGCGAATGCTTGATGAGGATGGTGAATCGGATGTCCTTTGTTTTAATGTGATGATTGACGGGTACTTAAAGTTTGGGAATGTGGAGGCGGCAAAAGAACTCTTTAGGAGCATGCGGGATAAAAATGTTGCTTCTTGGAATGCAATGGTTAGTGGGCTGGCCAAGTGTGGAATGGTTAATGATGCAAGAGAGCTGTTTGATCAAATGAAACTGAAAGATGAGATATCTTGGAGTGGTATGATTGACGGCTATGTTAAAGGAGGGTATTATAAAGAGGCCTTGGAAGTTTTTTATCATATGCAAAGAGAGGAAATCAGACCTCAAAAGTTTGTTTTATCGAGTGTTCTAGCAGCATGTGCTAACCTGGGGGCTCTGGATCAGGGAAGATGGATCCATACTTATGTTAAAAAGAATGCCATTCAATTTGATGCTATCTTAGGTACTGCTTTGTCGGATATGTATGCCAAGTGTGGACGGCTTGACTTGGCGTGGGGTGTTTTCGGGAAAATGAAAAAGAAAGAAGTCTTCACTTGGAATGCCATGATATCTGGGCTAGCAATGCATGGTAAAGCAGAGGAAGCAATTGAGCTTTTCTTCAAGATGCAAAGAGAAAAGATTAGGCCTAATGGGATCACCTTTGTGGGTGTCTTAAATGCTTGTGCTCATGCTGGTATGGTTGAAAAGGGATTAGAGATTTTTTATTCTATGGAGGAATTGTATGATATTGAGCCTGAGAGGGAGCATTATGGGTGTGCAGTTGATCTTCTAGGCAGAGCAGGTCACTTGTTTGATGCTGAGGAGCTTATAGTTTCAATGCCAATGGAGCCAAATGCTGCTGTTTGGGGGGCCCTTTTAGGTGCTTGTAGGAAACATTGTGATGTAGAGTTGGGTGAAAAAGTGGGGAGGATTTTACTGGAATTGGAGCCTTATAATAGTGGTCGATATGCACTATTATCAAACATCTATGCAAAGGCTGGGAGATGGGATGATGTTGCAAACGTGAGGAAGCTAATGAAGGAAAGAGGAGTGAAGACCACTCCTGGAATTAGTATGATTGAAAAGAATGGTGCAGTTCATGAATTTAGAATGGGCGATGGATCTCATTCACAAATGAAGGAAATATATCTGATGCTAAAAGATATGATCGATAGGATAGAGATGGAGGGTTATTCACCAAACACTTCGCAGGTTTTATTTGATTTAGAAGAGGAAGAGAAGGAAAATGCACTAAAGCATCATAGTGAAAAGCTTGCAATTGCCTTTGGATTGATCAACTCAAAACCAGGATCAACCATTCGGGTTGTGAAGAATCTTAGGGTGTGTGAGGATTGTCATTCTGCCATCAAGCTTATTTCAAGAGTATACAATCGAGAAATTATACTGAGAGATCGAGTGCGATATCATCATTTCAGAGATGGATCATGTTCTTGCAAGGATTTTTGGTAACTTGGAAATTGCTCAAGTTAACAAAAAGCATCAATGGGTGCCTGTGTGAGAAGACCACATGAAACTTAGGACAAGTACTATGATTTTACGGAAAGGAAAAGTTTCATAATGAAGACCCTATTACTATTCCAGTTCCAGAAAAAATTGATGACCTCAATATTATGGGACTCCATCACTAATATCTGTTTTCACTCCTTAACAAGGCTGAATTTGATCGGATGTTTACTTATAATTAGTTTTTCAGAGGTCATTTCCTATGAGATATTAGGATGGACAATAAATGCAATGCAATAATAATAGGGTCAAGGATAGTGGGAAACTGCAGCAGAATGTGACTACAATACTCTGCTTGTAGAAAATTGTACATTAATACATCTCTAGTAAGTGAATATGTGCATTGTGTCAGCTTGCCATATACTTGCATGCACTTCAGGGACGTGATATAAGAGAAGATCCCAAATCGTGGGGTTGTTTCACAAATTTGACCAAGTTTTAGATTTGATACTTGTTGCTTTTTCACTTCTGCTGCTAGAAATGATCTTTACACAATATGATGGCTTTTGTATGTTCACTGCCTCTAACTGCTTATCTTATGAGAGAAAATATCTAGGTTCCAAGTTCAATGTTGATAGTTACCAGTCATTAAGTAATCATCACATTATGGTGTGCACCTAAGCTTTTTGTACATTGGAAAACATTTCCCTTCTGAGTTTAATCTTTTGTACGGTTAAGCACCTTCTATCAATGGTGGCTTTCGGTTAGTGAATAATCGATAAACTCCTTTCATTCTTGACTGTGGACAAAAACAGGAAACCATTAAAGTCAATTTGAAGCTCCTGTTAAAAATGATGTATATCACAGCTTAAAAAAGAAATTGGCTCGGATTTCAAAGTTGTGATTGGTAAGGTAGAAGTAAGTTTTAGTTATTGCTTCAAAGCACTTAAGTTTCTGAAGTCTGGAGAAAAGATAACTGCAAATTTGCAGTTCTCTGGTAAACTGCTAAACTTGTTTACATCTGGATCCAGAGCGCAAAGCAAGGAACTGTCCTTACCTATTGTCAGTCGCATATGTTTGTGAAATATACATGTCATCCAAAACCAAATTATGAACCGAGTGGGTTAACAGAGTCCTGATGTCTGAAAATAAAGAAGCTTATGCCTCTAAAGAACACTTTTTTTTTTCCTCCCTTAAGTTGGTTCCATCCTTAAGATGAGGTTCACATGTTTTTATTTGTAGGCATCGTCCTCGAAACTTGAAACTGCGCACACCTGGCAATTGCTTTTATTATAAGCTGTAGAAGCCTTGAAACACGACTAACACTGGAATTGTACATGAATATTGCAAATTTACTTATTTGAAGAGAGCACGTTTCTTGCATAAACTAGTGCTGCATGTCTCTTCTACACTACATTTTTGATCTTACATACATTTACACTGCTTTCATAACTAATCAGCAGGTCTTTTTAGGCTGGCAATCGCTAGTATAAAAATGATGAGTCTCAGTAGTTGATCCGGAAGGATTGCCAAAGTTCCCATAACTAGTGTTGGAGTCATCATCAGTGTCGCTGGTTTGACTAGTGGAAGTGCTGCTAGTTTGTTTATCAGTATGGTCATTGACAGTTGGCGCTGATGCTGTCTTTCCAGGCTGATCATCAGGTTCGGGATGCTTTACAGTATCACTAACAACGTCCAGTCTACGACTTGATTGAATATTAGACACAATCGGATTATTAGCTACTCCTGTCTTATCTTCCTCTGATGCAAACCTTCTACCATCAAGTTGATGATGCAAGAATGCCAATCCAAGAAAAAACAGAACTACGTGCACTGTCTTCATCATAAACCTGTATAAATCAGTAACAGAGACATGTCAGCAGTCAAGTAACAAATGAATACCAAAATTGAACGGAGAAGTGTCTTGATGTACTTTTTCTTCCTTCTCTGAAGCTTGGTTGATGGACATTGGCTTCAAGAGTCCATATTTATAGAAGGAAGAGGCTTTTCTTAATTGTGATTAGTGGGAAGGAGAAGGTCTAATCGTGGGCACTAAAGGCATACTGACATAATGGGGTGATCACAAAATGAGGCCATTTACATAGTGCCAGTCAGATAAATACCAAATCAAATCATGCTTAATGTTAAAACTATATCGAACTATTCCAATATCAGAGGCTTACTTGGTGTTTCCTTTTCTTTCTTTTTCATTTGGATATTTGATTATGTTGGCATCATAGGGTACAAACCTTAAGTGGTATTCCAAATATTCATTCATCTCAGCATGTACCAGAGCAAGCATTACCGTGGCTTATCTGTTGGTGACAAGCTGTAAGCTCGTTAACAGTAAGTCCTACTTGATGGTACCGGTAGTCCGCATTTTGAGAAATGCTAAGCATGACAATATTTAAAGATGGAGGTAGCATTCGCTTTGACTAATGCGTTAGGCGAGTAAAAGGTTTAAATTCTTAGTTTGTTACATCAAGACCAGTAAAAGGAAAAACAAGTACGTATGGTGACCTTGGGGTAGGGATGGTAGTGGGTTTTCAACCCGATTAATATCCGCACTACCCGACTCAATGGATTTGGATATGGACAGTAAATCATAAAAACCGATAGATATGGATATGGATTGAGTCATAAAAAATGGATATGGATATGGGTAGAGTAAAACCCGAACCATGGATACCTATATCCTACCTATTTTTTATTAACTCTATTTTTTATTTTTTCTTGAATATTTATGGTTAAATATAATAAAATATTAAAAATTTATAAGAAGAAATAACTTTAAAATCTTCACTTTACTCCTCAGTACTCACATTTTTCATCATATTTTATTTTTCTTATAGGATGATAATAA
>JANITW010000007.1:29715445-29738632 GCA_027564335.1 Erythroxylum williamsii
CTTATGTTTTCAATTTTGCTGCAAAAAAAACCCTTAGCCGTGTGTTGTTAAGGGGCTGTGAGTTAATAAAATTTCAATTCAATGTTTTTTTTGCCAATTTTTATATGTCAAGGTTTTTTTCGCAACTTATGAATAACACAGGGTTATTAAGGCAATAAATTCCTAAAATAAGATAATGGTGAAATAATTTATTCATCAAAGTTAATTTTCTAAATAATAGTTTTTGTACCACATTTTGAATATTATTTAAAAAAGTATCAAAGATATTTCAATGGCTCAAATATTAGGGTGTTTATGAGAAAAATATTAACTTAGGTCCTCTAACAAATAAATTCATAAAATTAATGGTGATGGTGTTATGTAGTTAATTAAAGTAAAAATAGGTGGTGTATTGATAAATTGTATGGGTAATTGAGTGAAATGATCATTCAAAATGAGTTATGAGATACTTTAATATGATAGCAAGTAATGTATTAGAAAAAGATTTTTCGGATCCAATTTTTTAAATTATAATTAAACTTATTATCTCTGATTGTTAATTTAAAACAAAAATATATTTTCAATCCTCAATTATAGTAAAAAAATAAATAGATAAGCTAAAATTCAAATTTTAATAATTAAGTTTGTTTTTGATTCACTGGGGAGAATAGTGATAGAAATTATAATGAATACAGTGAGCAATAAAATAGATATGACTTCCATTCCTCACTATATTGGGGGGTATGGAGTATTGTCCAAAAAGGGGATATAAAAATATTATTCATCCAATCATAATATAGTACCAACCATCTTTTTTCATTCCTTACACATTCATTTTTTCTTATACCAAGTGATCAAGCACCTCCTAAATATATCAACTTATAATTAATTACAAATTTAGTTAAATGTTAATCTTTCTTAAAAATATTTGTTAAATACACACTCATGAAAACTCGTGTGTTTCTAATAAACTAAAAATAAAATTTAGGATTTAATATATGATTATATTTTAAACATAAATATTTTTGCAATATTAAGTAAAAGTACACAAAAAATCAACTAAATATAAAAGATTTCAGTTTGCATCAAATATTGTCACTGTTAATTCGTATTGTTAATTTTGTTATTATAGACCATCACATAAGTGAAATCCATCCATGTTAGACAATGGGTTAAATTAGAAGTAAAATTTTTAATAAAATAAAGTCTAAATGTAATAGAGTTGTTTTTAACAACAATAAACAAGTGTTCAATCAAATTGTATTTTTAATTATTTAATTTCTTAGTTTAAAATATAGTAATTGATTTATTAAAATTTTCATTTATATGTTGAGGAAGATGAGCTCAACTTATATTACACTCCATATTAGGTATAGTCCAGCTCAACCTAAGGTCAGCAAGCTTAATCTAATTAGTTAGCTAGATTTTAAATTGAGTTCAAACTATTTTTTAAATTTAGGCTTAAGGTTATAATTAGGATTATGCTCTACGGCTTGATCTCACCTAAAGTCTGAGCTTTTCTTATAACATAAAATGACATTGTTTTGTCATATTAACAAAACAATGTGACAATCCCAATGTATTTGGTTAATTGTGTTAAATTTTGGTTATTTGAATCGGTAGTGATTTTGGATTAAGGATGGAGCTGTACAATCCCAATTTATGCCTTATATAACTATATATCACAATTGTTAGATAAAATTAATTGAGATTGTTTTTTTTTTTCTTTTGATGGATCTAGTTTACTTAGTGCTGCCTAGATGTTGTTTAATTCATATTTTGATATCCCTAATAATGACCATTGAAATTAATGACCTTAACACCATAAAACTTTGATAGAATCTATTACTTGCTTCTTTTCTTTTCATGTGTTAGTGAAGTTTCACCTTTTTCATTTATGTCTTTAAATTCACTAGCAAAGGACTTGTTCATTATTGAGAAGGTCATTCATAAGCTTCAATATTTGGATAATGCAAGGCGACCAATTTCTTTTATCTTCTCTTCTAATTTATTTGAAGGATGAGATTTTTTTAGTAAGACTTTTAGGCTTAGCCCAACTTGATCAAGCTTCGAGTCGATGAACCCTAGTCCGATCATTTAAGTTTTGGGCTAGGATCAAATCATAACCGAATTGAGTGTGACCCGTTCCATTTTCAACCCTGACTCTATATCAATGAAGCTAATGCAAAGATTAAGAAATGATTCATAAACTATATTTACAAAAATTTAAATTTTTAGCATTTGATCAATAATTTTTTATACTTCTAACTAACCTTATAAATTTAAGTAAAATTTCAATTTTAAAATATAATTTATCTTTAAAACTTTATTAAATTAACCATAGAACTATATTTGAATTTCAATCAAAGCAACCCTCTCTAGTCACTTGCATCACTTACTAAAAAATAAAGGGACAATTTTTTAAAATTGAATTGCATTACCAAGATCAAGGATGGTGAGTACGTAGCTGAATCAAGCTATTAGAGTAGCTTTAATAATCAAGGGATACTTCTGTTTTACAGTTGATAACTAAACACATTACATAGAATCCAGCCACTACTTTTTTTTTTATAATAAGAGAATTACAAATATAATAAGTTACTAAGCGTGGAAAGAAAACTCTAAATATATCTTTTAGAATGATAGTAACACAACGTACAGGCGAGTTTTGACACTAATAAATGTCTAGTTCTAAAGACTTTACTTAATTGGTTAGTTAATCTACAGCTCAATTAACTTCACGATAAATATACCTAACTTTTACGATACATTGGATGATTAGACAAAAGCTTAAACTCCCAAATTGTGGGTCGCAGTCTGAACAAAATCAGGCTACCAATGATCCTATTCTTAACTAAAAGCCCAGCGACCATCCATGATGGATCCATGGGCTGAATGTCCATTTTGCATTGCCTAACAGAGATTTGCAGCAACATCAGCCAGCCGAAAATGAGAAGCTAAAGTGTGGTCACCAAGTGACGAAGCAGCCCATTCACTCATTTTGCTTCAAGAAAACCGGACGACATTCTCTGCCACTAGCTTCTCCTCCTCGGATGAGAAACACGCCAATGCGTTGATCACATGAGCAAACCTCAAAGCCAAACCATTTGTCCAACAGAGTCATTGAGCAGTAAACAGCAAGCAAGGTCGAGCTTGTTTTGACGAAAACCAGACTTTGCCACTCGTAAACAGGATTAGTTTGAACTCTAAAAGCTTGGCAATGGCCGTGAGGCTACTGTTACCGCACTGTTCTCTTTCACACCCCAAGTCCCTGTTATTCTTCACGCCCAACTTAAAAAGGCCGAAACCCATTTCGAAATCAGTTCACCTCTTCCAAAGGAGTTCTAA
This sequence comes from Erythroxylum williamsii, assembly GCA_027564335.1. Lineage (NCBI taxonomy): Eukaryota > Viridiplantae > Streptophyta > Magnoliopsida > Malpighiales > Erythroxylaceae > Erythroxylum > Erythroxylum williamsii. Next base: position 29,718,773 of record JANITW010000007.1, read on the forward strand.
AGACTTGATCTTTACGAGAAAAATAATGGTTAAGGCATGCGTGGATGTGGAGCAGAAGAATCCCTCAGAAGTAGCAGGAAGTGGATGGGGAAAGGTGTCCGCAGTGCTTTTTGACATGGATGGAGTATTATGCAACAGCGAAGAACCTTCAAGAAAAGCTGGCGTTGATGTTTTTGCTGAGATGGGTGTTGAAGTTACAGTGGAGGATTTTGTGCCGTTTATGGGTACAGGTAAGAAATATTTGGTCAGTAAACCAATAACTCACATTCAAAAGAACGAGAAGTATTACACTGTAAGCAAATTCAGTAGTGACTAGGAAATACTTCTGATTGAATGTAAGAATGTGGTAATGGTTAGTTACTCGCTGCTACTTATCCCAGTGTAATACTTTTTACATAAACCAGAATCACTTTTCCTCTCTGCTGTTAGGACCGTTGCTTTTAGTCAATTTATTCAAAAGATCCAGGTACAGTGTTATGCAACTCTCTAATTTTCTGCTTCATTCAGTTTTACGAGGAAATGAAAGCAACAACTATCTTTTTCTGAACTTCAGCTTCTTGTGTTTCTTCGTTTGACTAAAGTCCCGGCGTCTTACTCTTTTGCTTTGTTTTTGGGATGATTATCTAAACTCTTAACGGCAAATATTATTAGCAACATGATGTCTTTGGTGTATCTATGGCAATTTGATATGTGCTTATGTTATTTGAGTCGATATGCAAATGACATTCTGAAGCCTTCTTCGTGCAATTCGGATTTAAATTTCTCTTTCTTATTTTGTTAAAATAAATTTCATCTTTACCGCTATTTCATTAATATGTAGGTGAAGCAAATTTTTTAGGAGGTGTGGCTAAGGTTAAGGGAGTTCAGGGATTTGATCCTGAGGCAGCAAAAAGAAGGTTCTTTGAGATATATCTAGATAAGGTGGCTCATCTTAAGATCTTTAGATGTTTATAATGCTTTTCTAGCTTGTCACGGGATTCCCAAATTTTTTTGACATGTGCAGTATGCAAAACCAAATTCTGGGATAGGATTTCCAGGAGCCCTTGAACTCATCACTGAGGTATTTTAGTCATACATTTAAGCTTAATACGGTAATATCTATTTCAACTGCATTGCCAGGAAAAATTTACTTCATAGTTGATGCTGTACAACAGTGTAAAAACAAAGGCCTCAAAGTTGCAGTTGCATCTAGTGCTGATCGTATCAAAGTTGATGCAAATTTGGCAGCTGCTGGCTTACCATTGGAAATGTAAACTAACTTCCTTTCATTATGCTACTCAAGTTCATGGAATGTATAATCTACATCAAGCAATTTTCATTTTTTATATCAAAAACAAGTTTATGGCTACTTAAATATCTATCCTGTCTTTCAGTTATCAAGGACTTCAGAATTATAATATTTTCAGATATGTAATGTTTTGTTTCTTTTTAAGAGCACAATCTGGTTGGTCTAAAAGCATAAACATGATTTTCAAAATCCAAAACCTAAGCCAATGCACACACGTCATGGAGTTGCTTTGAAATCCAAAGCTGAAATCTTCGGACTGCATGTTTTTTGTTTTCTTGATGCTAAACTGTGGTCTGTAAAAGAAATATTAGCACAAGAGTAGTTATCTGGAAAGTTAAGTGGTTTCTAATTGTCTTTCTTATCAGGTTTGATGCTATTGTATCAGCAGATGCTTTTGAGAATTTAAAACCAGCTCCTGATATATTCTTAGCTGCATCAAAGATCTTGGATGTGCCTCAAAGTGAGGTATGGTTTCTGATTCTGCTGTTTTATTTCCTCATATAAGTTAATAAGTTATTGGTCCTAGGAATAATATCTGTTGCCTGAATATGCTACTTACAATAATTTTTTTTTCTCTAGTAGAACTGAAAATTTGATGCATAATTAATGTGATTTAATTTTCTGTTGCAATCACTCTTTTTCAGATCCTTATGAGGCAACCTGTTAATTTTTGTAATTGACAGTTGCATCGAATAATTTGGAGAAATAATCAATTAAGTTCCTATTTGATTTACCATTGCTTTGGAAACAGGCACTTTTAAACTAACCATAGTATTTGGAAATCTATTTAACTGATTTTCAAAATCTTTAAACCATGCCAGGAACCAAATTCTTCAATGATAAAGAGGAATAAAAGGATTTTGTTGATAAAAGCTCTTTATAACATATTATGGCCAAACATAATAGTCTTTTCATGTTTGAAGTTCTTTTTGGTAAAGCTTTGTGTTGAATGTACTTCACTTAGTCACAATGTTCCCCACAAGTTTTCAGTCTTAGTATTTTCAAAAAAATGTTTTCAGTCTTAGCTTTTGCCTATGACTGCTTTGGATGTTAGGTTATAGCCATTTCACCCTGTTTTCTCCTTTAAAGAAAGAGCAATTACTATGTGGGCATATTGTTAAGGGGAAAGTTAACAAAACAGAACACACAAGACAGAATTTTTGTGTAAAAGTTTGAATGCCCATAGCCTGAGCTTTGTTATGATTAAATAGAGTTGTTATAACAGATCATATGCCTCAATTATAGCAAATCATATCCTTTAATTACAACAGATTCTATTCTTAAAAAGGCATGTATTTACATAACATATTACAGCAATAAAATGGCAGCAATTTGTGTACAAAAAACTGATGTCGATCAAGAGTGAGAGGCTTTGTGAGGATGTCAGCAATTTGTTGATCTGTAGATATGTGAGGAAGAGTAATAACACCATTATCGAATGCTTCTCAAATTGAATGACAATCAACCTCAATATGCTTGGTATGTTCATGATAGACTAGATTAGCCACAATTTGAATAGCAGTGGTGTTGTCAGCATGTAATGCAGTAGGATTAGACTGTGAGTAACCCAATTCAAAAAGTAAACTATGTAACCAGGTAATTTCAGAACATGTTACAGACATTGCACGATATTCCGCTTCAGTTGAGGATTTGGAAGCACTTTCTTGTATCTTACATTTCTAAGAGATCAATGCATCACCCAAGTATACACACCATCTAGTAGTACAATGCTGTGTATCAGGACAACCAGCCCAATCAGTGTCACTGTAAGCTATAATTTGAAGTGATGAACCAGACGGAAAAAAGAGGCCACGATTGGAGGTACCCAGAAGATAGCGAATAATTTGCTTAACAGTTGCCAAATGTAAATGACGTGGAAAAGCCATAACTGACGCACCAAGTTGACTGCAAATGATATATTTGGCCTAGTGATTGTCATGTAAACTAAACTCCCAACTAGGCGTCGATATAACGTATGATCTGATAGAAAGTCACCTTCATCTTTACAATATTTAATATTGACTTCCATTGGTGTATCAACTGGAGTTGAATTTTATAAGCCTGCCAATTGAATTATGTCACTGGGATAATTGTGTTGATTCACAAAAATACCTTTGCTACTTCTGTGAATTTCCAGCCCCAAAAAATAGGAAAGGTACTCAAAGATCTTTCATATGAAAAGAAGTATGAAGAGAAGCTTTAAGAAGTTCAATTCCGGCAAAATCAATTCCAGTGATTACAATATCATCTACATAAACAAGTAAAAGAACAATACGAGCAAGAGTCTTACGCAAGTATAGTGAAGGATCATACTTGCTTTGCATAAAAGAGAGATGAAGAAGAGTATGTCGAAATTTCTCAAACCAAGCACGAGGAGCCTGCTTAAGCTCGTATAAGGAGTGCTTCAAATGACAAACATTAGTAGTTGTTGTTGTGAAACCTGGTGGAGGATGGATATAAATATTTTCTTTGAGATCACCATGAAGGAATGCATTTTTGGCATGCATCTTATGGATATCCCAATTCTGAGAAGCTGTCATAGCCAAGATCGTACGAACAGTAGTCATCTTGGCAACTAGAGCAAAAAGTTTCCTCGTAATCGATCCCATATTCTTGGCCATTTCCAAGAGCCACAAGTCGAGCCTTGCACCGTTTGAATAACCCATTAGATTTCAAATTGACATAGAAGACCCATTTATAGCCAATTGGATTGATTGAAGATGGACAAGATACAATGTCCCACGTGTTTATTTTGTTGTAAAGCATCAAATTCCTCCTGAGTAACTTTCTACCAGCAATCAAACTTCATAACTTCTGAGTAAGATATAGGAATCGTAATAGATGACAGTGTTGCAGCAAAAGATTTGTGAGAACCAAATCCCTCAGGAGAATATCCATACCTTTTTGGAGGATGTATGGTGCGAGTAGACCTTCAAAGTTGTGGTGGGTCAATATCAGGGACTAGTGGTGGGGAAGACTGCCAAGGGTGTGAGAGAGTTATACCAGGTGTTGGTTGAGCTGATAACTCATGAAGAATGTCTCTAGTTTGAACCTCATTTCTGCTTCTCCTTGTATACACAATGCTGGTATAAAACATATAACAGGAGGATTATTGTTAAGATGACTCGACTATTCTTCAAAAGAAGGAAGAAAGGAGTGACTAGAAATGTTTGGAGTGACACCATAAAAAGGAAAGAAATATTGCTGGTCAAAAATTATAACATTACGAGAAATTCAAATTCGTTGAGTGGAGGGATCAAAACACATATAACCCTTCTGGTGTGGTGCATATCCAAGAAAAGCACATCTGATTGATTGAGGAGAGAGTTTTTGTGTGTTCATGAGGAGGAAGAAGAACAAAACTAACACGTCCAAATGCTTGGAGATGGGTATGGTCTAGTTGTTGGTGATAGAGGAGGAAGTATGGTGTTTGATTGTTAAGAACAGTAGTAGGAATACAATTGATTAAATGTACTGCATTAATCAAAGCTTTGACCCAAAATTTTGATAGTACCGCAGATTCAATGAGTAAGGAGCGAATCACATCAAGAAGGTGACAATATTTCCTCGCAATGATGCCATTTTGCTAAGGTTTATATAGACAACTCCTTTGAGAAACAATTCCCTTTTGTTGAAGAAATTCTTGGAAATTTCTAGAAATGTATTCCCTACCTAAATCAGAACATAAAATTTTGATGCTTTTGGAAAATTGATTTTCAACCAAAGCTAAGAATTTTTGAAAAGCATCAAAGACTTCAGATTTGGTTCGCAAGAAATATATCCAAGTAAAACGACTATGATCGTCAATAAATGTCACAATATACTTGTACTGAGCATGAGATATAACAGGTGAAATCCCCCAGACATCACTATGAATTAAACCAAAACATTGAGAAGACTTTGTTTCACGAGAAGGAAAAGGAAGAGTTTTACTTTTGCCCATTTTGCAACTAGAACAATCAATTTTGACAGGACAAGATGGAATTTTATTGCCTAGCACTCTAGACTTTATCATGGATAAAAGAGTTCTATCATTTGGATGTCCTAATTTAACATGTCATAACTTGAAATCAGGCTGAACGGAATAAGAAAATAAAGAAAGCACATTCATAGGCTTGGCTGGTTCATTAAGAAGAGGAAAAAGTCTGCTCATTTAGGTCCCTCCTCTACTATCTTCCCTGACACCAGTTCCTACAAAATACAACCAGAAGGGGAAAAAATGACTTTGCAATTATTCTCAACCATTTGTCCAACTAAAAGCAAATTAGTCGATAGACCAGGGGCAACAATAGCATTTTTCATGGATGAAGAGAAAGAAATATCACCAGTGGTAATGATGGGAATATGATCCCCACTAGCTGTCTCAATCTGCATGTTGCCATCATACTTTTTGACATTAAGCAAATTATCAGATGATGGAGTCATATGATTTGAAGCAGCTGAATCGAAAAACCAGAATTTAGAAAGAGATGTATTTTTACTAGTTAAACCAAGAGCAGAAAGAGCTGATATAATCATTGGTTGGACATTCTCTTAGCTAAGAGATGAAACTGCTGGTTGAAAAGAATCAACTACAGCTGGAGATTTAGTCACCATATTGTTAGTAGAAGTGTGAAAAGCACGAGGATTACGATTTTGTGCACGCTTGACATTCAGATATAATATGTCCCTTAATTTTGCAATAGTTGCAAAATTTTTTAGAACATTGACTTGCAATATGCTCATATTCCTTACAACTGTAACATTGAGTGTTGGTCATATTTCGAACTTGTTGTTTTCCTTGTGCTGCATAAGCAACACTGAGAACATTGGTGGAATTCCCTTGTTGTGCTAAAGTGGTCTGAGTTAAGTGACATTGCTCTTCCCTTAGTAGTTCATTCGAACAGTCATCCAAGGATGGAGGAGGGGTCCGAAGCAATAAATTAGAAGGCATCACTTCATATTCAGGTCGGATTTTCATCAAGAATTGATCTCTTTGACTAGTATGATGAAGAATTTGAACTGCTTCTAGAGATGTTCCAGGAACTGAAGCATACACAATGTTAGTATATTTTGTCCATAATGTGACAAAACCTGTGTAATACTCTTGAATGGACAGATTTCCTTTTGTGTAATTTGAAATGTCATATTCCAGTTGAAAACGTCTAGCTGAACTGTTCTGATCATAAATTTTCTTGAGGTAATCCCACATAGCTTTGACTGTCTTATAAGGTCGAAGATTGACAACAATGGAAGAGTCCATAGTTTGCAATATGCAGCTCTTAACTCGAGCATCCTTGGCTGCCCACTCTACAGCTTTGGTTGGATTATTCGGCTTGCTATCTGTGCCATCAATAATTCCGCACAATTCTTTCCCTAGAACATAAATCTAAAACTGAAATTCCCATGCAAAATAATTCTTGCCTGAAAACTTGCATTAGTTGTCTCTGATTTCTCCATGATTGCAATTATAAGAGATTCACAACTGAACCAATAATACCAGAAAAGATTCACAAGGAAGATAGAATAGAAGAACAAAAATCCCCGTAGGCCTCTGATACCATAACAAAACAGAATTTTTGTGTGAAAGTTTGAATACCCATAGCCTGAGCTTTCTCTTGATTAAATAGAGTTGTTACAACAGCTCATATGCCTCAATTACAGCAAATCCTATCCTGTAATTACAACAGACTCTATTCTAAAAAAAGGCATGTATTTACATAATATATGACAGCAATAAAATGGCAGTTATAGTTGACTATATCTAGACAGCTATCATTGACAAAAGTAAGGTGAGTTACATGTAGAGCATTTATTCCTTTCTCTTCATTAAATTATTTAATTTTCCTACACTTTTATGAAAGACTTGATTACAAGACTTTTGAACTTAGAAGTTGTATCTAAAGAAATAAATTTATATTTCCTTATTGTTTTAGTAATAATCCTGATCATGTCATTTTTCAACCAGTGCATTGTTATTGAGGATGCCCTAGCAGGAGTGCTGGCTGCGAAAGCTGCACAGATGAGGTAAATGTGGTATCAATAATTAACACACAAAAAGTTGGTGTTGATATGAAAAGTTCAAAACTTTCCAGACTAATATATAAATGTTCAATTCTACCATTTGAGATTTATTTCTCTTCCCATGTATCAATGTATATTTATATGGATCTCACCATTGTGTTCAAGTGGTTTGTTCTCTTTTCCAGGTATTACTGGAGATTTAATGGTAAAATTTCCATGTTTCATGCAGGTGTATAGCTGTGACGACTACATTATCTAAAGATTCTCTAAAGAATGCCGACCCATCTCTTATCAGAAATGATATTGCTGATGTTTCACTTGATGATGTTCTCAGTGGTGGACCTGGTCGCTACAGTATGTAGTTCTAAGGATTGCTGAGAATATTGATTTGTATTTCTGAAAATGTAGAGCTGTGATGTGTTTTTTCCATTCTTTAAGCAGGTATGAGTGAGAAAAACCTGTTGTAATGGATATTCTTTTAATGGAAAACTTTCCCTTTTCAAGTTTAAGCTGCTTATTTATTCATGATCTTTTGAGTTTATAAGTGTTGACTTAAACTTATCCTAAGATTCAAGAACAACATAAATATTCAAAGTTCTCATGGTACTTCCTATTCTGGGTTTTAGTTGACACAGATTGTGTTCAAGAATAAAAAGATCTAATAGAAATATAACCTTGCAGATGAGAAACAACAACAACCGCATGTTGCTTATAATTCTGCAGAGACTTCATCAGCAATGGTCGAAGAAAGAGCAGATAATGGATCACTGAGCAACATATTTCCTAGCAATAACAAGACCCTCGCAATTGAAGGGTAAGAGAGGTTCTTGCCTTCAAAATATTAGTTGAACCATGGTCACCACCTTTTTTGTCTTTTACACTCTGCTGCTTGGTACAGACTTCATTTCTTTAGTTAAATAGGGTAGCCATTACCAGTTGATTGGTTATCTGACATCACCTGCTTGGATATCCAAGTCCTTTAGTTGTAGGAGATAATGATCGACATACCTCGGGAGCTACATCATGAGTGATTCTATAGCTGTTGAAAGGACAAAATTCATTCGATGTCATTTTTTCTTTTTTCTTATGGAAGGTTCTGTACTTCAGTGTGAAAAAATTTTGGTTTTCACCTTGGTTTTGAAAGTTTTCAGTATACATATTTAAGGGGTTTATTCAACTTGTTAGAATGACGTCCTTCATGACATGAAAATCTTTGTGATAAGAGTTTTCAAATTCAACCTTGACATGGAATCAAATCTTTATGATCTGAGATCTCAAGTTCAACTGACGCTCCTTTGTCTATAATGCACTTGTGATATATTGTCACTTGTCCGCGGTCAGTGTTATGAGGGTGCTAGGATAATATTTAAGCCTTTTTCTAATCTAACTCAGTAGTTTGAACTTTTGAGTTGAATGATTTCTTGACAATCTTTTGAGTTGAGTGATTTCTTGATCATCTCATGACAAATCCTGAACAAGCTGCAGGTTTTGTAGTTTTAGTTACCAGTATGGGCAATGTTATTTGCTTGAAAAACTTGTTTCCAAGTTTCATCTGCCAAAAAAAAGATGAAACATTGCGTAGAACTCTAGTTTGAGGTTGCAGAAATAATTCATGGACAGGTTTCAGACTACAAGGCGTGATGTTATAAGATACGGAAGCTTGGGGGTAGCAATTGCATGCCTCTTCTTTACAATCTCAAATTGGAAGGTAATGAACTTTTAGATTCAGAATTGGAGCCAAAAGTGGGTCCCAAAGAATACCCACCCTGTTATTAGATATCCAAAATGAGGGACTTGCAGACATCATTTGTTCCTGAAAGATGTACTGATTCTAACATGTGTGAATCTTTTTCTCTTTCAGTCAATGCAATATGCATCTCCTAAAGCTATATGGAATCTGTTGTTTGGAGTTCAGAGGCCATCTTTTGATCAAAATAAAGGTAATTCTTGTATATTATACAGTTTAATTGTGCTTGATGTTGATATTCCTGGTACTCTTCCTTCTCTTATTCGTCATTTCAGTATTCTTCATGTCTTCTTAAATTTTTATTGGTCTTTTATTCTTTCCTTTTTGATAGCTGTATCAACTTGTAATCATGAAATAAGTAAAAGTTCAAACTCATTTGTCATTGTTGGCTACAGACAGGTCACAGTATTCAAGAGTACAACGCTTTTTCAATTATATTGCCGATCTCGAGACTAGGTAAGCAAGAATTTGTCCTGTTGATCATGCTTGATTCATGTGCAGTATTTGAATATATATTAAATCATTAGTTGTTAATCTTGATCATTAAATCTATTCCCCCATTAATTCTTTTCCATTCCTGTCAGGGGGACCGCTACTATTGTTCCAGAGTTTCCATCTAAACTTGATTGGCTAAATACAGCTCCACTTCAATTTAACAGGGTTTCTTTTTTCATTCAACTCTGAGCTTTTGATATGCTAGCACTATTGAAACTGTGTTTTTAGTCGTTTCCTTTCAGAAGATGATAATTTGTTTAGTTTTATCTTTGAAAACTTGGTTTAAGGAATCCTTCATTATTCTAAATTGAAAGTGCAATTAGAAGCCACCAATCAGGTTTAAAATCAACTACCAGACAATAAAAACTGAACTGATAAAAGAAAATAAAAGCACCTCAACTTATGAAAAGCTTCCAATCTGTAAATTTGAGCTTATACCATCATGACATGGTTATCCACAAGTTTATGTCCAATAGAAAGCATATTGTCACTAACTACATAATAATTACCTTTGATGAGCAGGAATTAAGAGGAAAAGTGGTTCTACTTGATTTTTGGACCTATTGCTGCATAAATTGCTTGCATGTGTTGCCAGATCTAGAGTTTTTGGAGAAGAAATACAAAGATATGCCAGTAAGACCTGCTTCTTTATAAACTTTATTTGTGGACTAATATTTGACTTGTTTAGTTTTCCTATGGTATTTGTTTAGTGGTTTAAGGATCTGAACAGCCCATTTATTCTCTTATTACTTCCTCATGCTTTTTTTTTTATCTTTTGCATTTTTTGTTTTGTGCAGTTTACAGTTGTGGGGGTGCATTCAGCTAAGTTTGACAATGAGAAGGATTTAGAAGCCATCCGTAATGCAGTATTACGCTATAATATCTCTCACCCAGTAAGTTCAATTTTGGAACTGCCTTGAACTTTACCTGGCTGTAGTAATGCAGAAAATGGGAACATTGAATTCCATGAATATTGATGAGAGTATAGCATTATTGTTGAACCGAAGTTATTGTTATCTTCTTGAAAGTTTTGCTGAGGATGAGGAGATTGATTTTGCACTACTAAAGTGTTATATTAGAATATTTACTGGCATTGCACTATTTGCATGTTTTTCTGTCTTAATTGCCTCTTTCCTAGCAAGCCAACTCTTGATATGCTTTACTGTTTAAATGTTTACTTGGACACTTATATGGCTAATAATGGCACCCAGTTCTCCGTCATTTTTATTTCTAAAACTTCATGGTGATCATAATGCTGAAGTTGTTACCTGGTGAAGCCATATACCTTAAGTATTTTATATGGGTTTTTTGGTTTGTAGCATCTGTGGTATTTTACTAGTGCATAAAGTCCAAGCCAGACAAATTTTTGCCTTAAAATTGTTAAAAGATCAATTTGAGTTTGTTGTGTTGTCTTCAGTTTCATAGGGAAGCTACTACAGTGCCAAATTTTAATCAAGCCCTATAATCAGTTTAGGTTGTCAATGATGGAGATATGTTCTTGTGGCGTAAGTTAGGAATAAGTTCATGGCCTACCTTTGCCATTGTTGGCCCCAATGGTAAACTGCTTGCAGAAGTATCAGGAGAAGGTCACAGACAGGTAAGCATGAACACCTTTATTTATTCTTATTAAATCCATGTTTGTAGATAAAGCATTTTATGGGATGCATGAGTCCTATATTCTTTCTTTGATATTCATGGATGACATCTTTGTAGCTATGGATCATCATCATCCTAGCAATAAAAACCGATCATACTTGGCAGAATATTGAAATTTGATCAGACTTACAAATTTGAAATTAAGATTGCACTGCATTTGGGACAGGTCTATTACACAAAAGGAAGATACAATAATTAGGAAACATATACATCAGCATGAATCGAATATCATAACACTTTCAACATGACATTGTGTTATGAGAATCTCACTGTTGCAGATAACTGAAGAACCTACTACTAGTAGCAATCTGAGTAGTCAAATTTTTTCATATTGACTGACTGAAATTAATGGTCTGGCTCTAGCTTTTCAAATAAACATTTTATGGAATATACAACTTATTATGATGATACTGGATAATGTGTTAAAGGCAAAATTCTCACCGTCATTCACACATAGAGTTCTTGCTAATTGCTTATCCTTGGTTGCTAAATGGTATTCATCTCTTTTGGTAATAGGACCTTGATGATTTAGTAGAGGCAGCTATTCTGTATTATGGTGGAAAGAAGCTGCTGGAAACCACACCAATCCCTCTAAGACTCGAGAAAGATAACGATCCTCGTTTGGTTACCTCTCCCTTAAAATTTCCTGGGAAGCTGGCTATTGATGCGCTTAACAACCGGCTGTTTATTTCAGATAGTAATCATAACCGAATAGTAGGTCCTCTCTGTCTCATTCCCAAGCTGATGCATTTGCACATACTAATTCAGAGTTTAGTAGTTGTGTTTACTTACAAACTGAAATACAATTATGTCTTAACTTCTCAAATGTAGGTGGTCACTGATCTAGATGGGAATTTTATTCTCCAAGTCGGGAGCAGTGGTGAAGAAGGTTTGCGAGATGGTTCCTTTGATGATGCTATGTTTAATCGACCTCAGGTGAGGACTAGAAGTTAAACTGTCACGAATTATCTGTTCTTGGAAACGTATTACCTCAGAAACCTATATAATTCCTGCTCAATTAACAGCTGGAAAATATTTTATGCATCTATGTAGTGATGCATAAAGATTTTTTTATTTTTCTTTTTTATTTGATGTGCACGCAATGATTCTGAGGCTATTAGCTTATCTGGGATTTAGAGGTCTTTGACTTTTTCATTCTTTTCACATTTCATGTGCACTCAATAGTTATAGAGTTGTGTGATCTTTTGGAGTTTGGGTACCTTTGACATCTTTCTCTTCTGTTTTTCCATCTGAGCATCTATAGAGTTTATCTGTTTTTCCAGGGTCTTGCTTACAACGCAAAGAAAAATCTCCTTTATGTTGCAGACACTGAAAATCATGCTTTGAGGTCCCAACTTAATTCTTTTTCTTATCAAATGTTGCTGGCTTTATTTCCAATTGTTAAATGGTTCAAATGATGAGATTCAATGTTCTTAATAATTCTATTTATATATTTTTCTGGGACAGTTTCTGATGAGACTTGTTTTTAACTTATCTGTAACTGGATGGCTGCTTGAGGTCATGGTTCAAAGATATATAGTGCAAGTCAAAATCAGTTACTGGTTTCCCATATGGATAAAAGACATTTTGAAAGCTCCAAATACTATCTAATTGTCTATATGTCATATTTGATGAAAACATCATGGTTGAACTGTTAAGGAATGATGATAACCTTGACGCATAATCTGTAGAACATATCTTCTATACAGGTTTGGTTTCAAGAATCAAGTTTCAAGATATGCAACTTATAAAGGAAATCAAAAAACAAAAAAATAGCTAAAGGAAAGGAAAAATTAATCAGAATATAGTCATATCAACTAATGCAAATAAAAATGATGCACATTACATCACTTCATCACACTGGTTTTATGATATTGTAGGGAGGTTGATTTTGTTAACGAGATGGTGCAAACTATTGCTGGTAATGGAACAAAAGGTTCTGACTATGAAGGAGGAGGAAAAGGATCAGACCAGGCAAGATTGGACTTTAAAAGATATATCTAGTGTGTTTCGCTTGATACCTTTAACTAGTTGAAACACTTATGCTGATAAATTCTGGTGCTTGACTAATACATTTCCATTCAACATGAAGTAAAACTTAATTCTCTTTCAGCTTCTCAATTCTCCATGGGATGTCTGCTACGAGCCATTTCAAGAGAGAGTTTATATTGCAATGGCTGGTCAACATCAGATATGGGAGCACAATACACTGGATGGAATTACAAGAGCGTTCAGTGGTGATGGTTATGAAAGAAACTTAAATGGATCAAGGTAAGACTTAGGTAGATTCAATTAGTTACTCACTGCATCCTGTAAGCTATATGTATGTTCTATGATAGTGGTTTCTCTTATAAAGGTTGCTTATTTCATTTATCTTCCCTCTTTCCCGGACATTAATAATCATAACTTTGTATGGCTTTTATGTTTATTTATTGAAATAGCTCAACAAGCACGTCATTCGCACAACCTTCTGGAATTTCGTTATCTCTGGGTAACATTCTATTCTGAAGGAGACTACTTTTGTTGTATTTTATCCATATATGTTGTCAAATCCTATGTGGAAAGCATTTTGTTTATTCTTAATCAGACATGAAGGAAGCATATATTGCTGATAGCGAAAGTAGTTCCATTAGAGCACTTGATCTAAAAGCAGGAGGTACAAGGTTGATAGCTGGTGGTGATCCAATGTTCCCTGACAACTTATTCAAGGTAACTTAATTTAACTTGAGAAACTATTGCATATTACCTTGTGAAAATTCAATTCGCTGGTGCAAAAGCTAAAGGTTATATTTTGAGAGCTGATAATCTTACAACTCTGCAGTTTGGAGACAATGATGGTACAGGGTCTGAAGTCCTTCTACAACATCCACTGGGTCTTTTATGTGCAAAGGATGGTCAAATATACATAGCAGATAGCTACAATCATAAGGTGTCTAGATTTTAGAAATTTTTATTATGTATAACATGCAGCATTCTGTATTCATATATAGGTTTTCTTTATGTGTATCCTTTTACTGAATATGTAGAACTTGAATGTTGAAAAATGTTGATGAATCTCCTTAAATCTTGAATCCACTTGGGATTTCAGGGCTATATGTGTATTTTAATGCATCTATTACTTCCATAGAGTTTTTTGGTACTCCTAATAGGAAATAATTTGATTGAACTGTGAAAATTAGTGTTTCTGAATGCTCAATGGTAAAAAAGTAGAGGTTCAAGCATCATTCTGTTGCATCAATCTTTCCTTTTCAATTTTCAGATCAAGAAGCTAGATCCAGCTACTAAAAGAGTAACGACTATAGCAGGAACAGGGAAAGCTGGTTTCAAAGATGGATCAGCACTAACTGCTCAGGTGTGCAAACATCCAGTTCATTTATTGCACTCTTTTATTGGCAACATACAACGTCCTGATAATTTTCCTTCTTCCCTTAATTCTCAAAGTGCTTGTCATATGTATTCTGCAGCTTTCAGAACCATCTGGAATAATTGAAGCTGGAAATGGTGATTGACTTTCCTAATATAACTATTACACTACTTCACCCTTACAAAATACCACTGTTACGTTTCTGAAGTTTGCATATGTTCACAACTATTGGATTCAGCAATATACTTCCTTACGAAGTTGGGAATTTGCCTTCCTCTGAGGGTCACCCAGCTATTTATTGAATTTTAATCTCCAGGCAGTTACATCGTTAATCAATCTGATGGTGTATCATGTTATCCTCCTTAATTCATTAGGATCCTTAATTCCTTAGGAAATTAAGTTTGATTCCTGTAGCTCTCATAGTTATAAAGACATTCTGACAGCGTGGGTTTTTGCAGGAAGACTTATCATGGCTGATACAAACAACAGCATTATCAGGTATCTGGACTTGAATAAGGAGGAGGCTGAGCTTCGTACTTTGGAGCTAAAAGGAGTTCAGCCTCCTGTTAAAAAGTCCAGATCTTTAAAGCGTCTCAATAGGAGATCATTGACTGACACACAGATAATCAAAGTTATTGGTGGTTCATCCAATGAAGGAAACCTCTTACTCAAGATTTCATTGCCTAAGGAGTATCATTTCTCAAAGGTTCACCACATTCCAAAACCTTTTACTCAAGATCCTTCCAAATTTCATCTCCATGAAGTATTTTATGATTTTCTTCCTTTTAATATGAAATGAAGGAAGAAAGCAGTTACTTACTACTGAAATTAAGTGGTGTTGCTATTCTCCTGCATCTGTTGAAGCATGGTTATAATGGCACCTTAGGTTGTTTCTTCTGTAATGTAATGTAGTCGCTAATCTACATGCAGGAAGCTCGTAGCAAATTCATTGTTGAAACTGAACCTGAAAATGTCATGTCAATTGAACCCTTAGATGGATATATTAGTCCAGAAGGAACAGCAGCACTTCATTTTAAGAGATCCTCTGCTTCTGCTTCAATGGGTCGAGTAAACTGCAAGGTACACACTGTTTGGTGTTGTGTGCTTGAGATTCAATGGGAATTATTTTACATTCATTAGAATCATCTTCTTTTCCAAGCTTCTTTCAGCAGATTTACATTATTAGTAGTAGATGTCGAGTATTGAAAGTGTTCCTATCAAAGAAAAAACGTAACTTGTCCTGGATTCTTCTCCACCTCTTTAACTGCAGCTCTGAAATGTGTAACTAAGCAAAGCTATCTATAATCTTTTAGCAATTCAAAACTATCTTAATTTATTGGCATGCTTCCTGGATATCGTCTAAAATGCTACCCATAATTTGTATGTTGTGAATGCATCTCTTGTTAATGAGAAGACTTCAGATTCAGGATAAATCTGTCTGGCTTCTATAACTAATCAGTGTGGTTCACTTGCAGGTTTACTATTGCAAGGAAGATGAGGTCTGTTTATACCAGTCACTTTCGTTTGAGGTAGGGTTCGAGGAGGAAGTTCCTGGCTCTCCTTCATCAGAAATCAGGCTTGAACATGTAGTGAAGCCCAAAGAGTCTCCAAAGAGCCTGCAGCTGACTGTTGCCCGGTAACAATAATTTTACGTCATCATAATCACATCCAGTCTGAAATTCTTCATTGAAGCTGGATTTGAGGGGGTCTAATAGTACGCAGCCTTATTCCTACATAATAGAGAGGCTGTTTCCGGTACAACAACTAAACTCACACTAGAATGTAAATACTTTGTAATGTTCCTCCTTTCTCCATATTATCGTGACCATTAGAAACTTGATTCATTTGACTAGTCCAAGTCAATTTCTTAAGTTATGATGGTTAGTGTTACATCTCTCTCAATCTCAGGTATATCATCACTTCATTTGTTAATTCCATCATCTCCTCTTCATCATTACAGGTAGGTTTAACAATTAAGTAAAGGATTGATTGCTAATCAAGGCAAACTCAAACTTCTTGACAGAAACGTGACACGTACCCGTTTGTTTAACTAATGGAACCATAATATACTAAAAGTGGAGCCTGTGAAGCCGGGTTGGTTATGCCAACAAATCAAAACTTCAAAGATTGATTAATCCGATGATGTCTTGAATGTAGGGTAGCATCACATGAATCCCACTTTAATCTCCACAACCCTTCTTACCAATGCCTCAATTATTGTCACTTACTACAATTCTTATTAATCCTATCCTTAACTGAAGCAATATGTAAAACATGCTTGTTGACAACACAGCCTCATGGTGTGATGAGAAACAAGAAGATGAGTTTGAGTTTGAATTTGCTTGTTAACATGGACACAATAAGCGAATTGGAAGTATTGAATATTGACTAAAGGAAAATGACAAGAGCGTTGTAATTATTTAATTGGAGATGCCATGTTAGGGAGCAGTTTGATGAGAGCCGCCGCCTGTATTGCCCAAATCACACGTTTTAAAGTTAACAACGTCATTTTCTATCCAGCTATTAGCCTTAACAAATTATGCTTTTGGCCATAATTAATCAAATCCAATTGTCTGCTTCTTAGAAAGTTGCAGTGAAGTGGATAAGTAAGAATCTGGTTTTAAATCCCAAGAGACTGATAGTACTGGAGCTAGCCCTATTCTTTTTCTAAGGATTCTATTAAGCAACTTGTTGTTAACGTGCATCTGTTTGGTTCATCTATACTGAATTCAACTCAGAAATGTTAAAGTATTGGATTGTAAATTCTGTCTTACATGTAAATCACATCATTTTTCAAATCAAGAGACAATTATGCAGTGAACGTAGTTTATATATTTCCTCATCTTCTATAAGCAGAAACAGTGGAGCAGTGGTTTAACTTAAAATAATCTCAACCTGATCGTCTCTCTGCAACTTTTAGGCGTGTCTCTCTCAAGGAGGCAAAGCACCTCTGGCATGTCACAGGTAATGTGAGTCATCTCTTTTTTTTTTTTTTTTTGTTCTTATTCTAAGCTATTTACTTTCCTCTTTCACCAACAGAAACTCATTTACTTTTCTTCAGTTACTGTGTCAGTGTTACAAGCAAAGTCTGTGTGAGTTTTGTATCTGAATTTATGACCATCCAAATCCAAATCCAAACCCAATCCAAGGAACTCTTTGTGTTTCAGTAACCGTGCCTGCAAGAGCATAAATGGACGCTTGAGAATAAATGCTTCCATGGCAAAGTGTTTGGAGCTTTTAGAGGCGATGTGGAAATGCAAAAGATGAAAACAACCACATGCCCCTTCCTCATCTTCTCCATCATTGTGTGTGTTTTGTTTTATTATTTTGAATGACTCATTGGCTGCTCAGAATAAAAACAAATCCCTTTAAGCACACCAAAAAAAAAACTACTTTGTTACTATATATTAATTCACAGCTCATCACACAATGCACAGTTTCATTTCATGCCCACTGTTCGATGACCGGTCTGAATTTCAAAATACTGATGAGCACTAAGTTAAACTCAGGACATGGATAACATATAAACATGACGATGATGATGACGATGATGATGAAATGCATGAGTTTGGTAAAATTAAGATGATGTGGATTCACTTCCCTCAACTGAGAAATGCACGTTTTTTATGATCCATGACTGTGTAGGATAAAAGAGAAATGTTTCAACTTTCAACTGACACGGTTTGCCGTACAAAACAAACCAAACATTAAAAACCACCAAGAGCTAGCATTATCCATTTTAGTTGACCTAATTATTCTCTCTCTTTTGTCTTGGTGAGCAAGTTATGGTGATTGAAACACAAGCATTAGAATAATCAACGCCAGTGATTGGATTTGGGTGGGTTAATCAAAGATCAGCGGTGCTGCTTAGATGGCTTATAAAGTCGGTTACTTGCATGTCTTTTTCTTTTCTCTGTCATATCCAAGCAAACTTGAAAACGAGATGTAGGGTGCGTTTTGTAGGGGTTTTAGTGACCGTTTGGTTGAGCTTTTGTCAGTAGAGCTTTTGTCAGTAGAGCTTTTGCCAGTAGAGCTTTTCTGAGAAGAGCTTTTTTTAAAAGCCAGTTGACTGTTTGGCTGTCAATTAAAAAACAGCTTTTTAAAAAGTGCTTCATACAGTAGACTGTTTGGCAACGAAAAAATAAAAAGCACTTTTATTAATTTTAACTATATTTTATTTTATTAATTATGCTAAATAATTTTTAAAGTATACCAATATGCAAAGTACCTATTTTGTAGGAAATAATTTAAAGAGATGTGTCATTTTCTTATAGAAAATAAAATTAATATGAGAAATAAATATTAAAACATGTAAAAAAAGTTAAATAATATTATAATCCAAAAATAAATATTCAAGTTGAAATAGTTAAATGCACAATAAATTATGCATTTTATCGTAATACAAGAAGATTTGCAATATGTTCCCTCGCATCATTCATCTCGTTATTTTGTAACTCGTCTAAATGATTTCCTTCAACATCTCCATTTTCATTGTTTTCTTCGTTTGTAGAAAGTAAGTCATCATCTTCATCATAGGAAAAAAACTTTTCATCCTTTTGAGTATTTTACCTTATAAAATTATGAATGATCATTGAAGCAGTTACAATTTTAACTTGCTTTGAAAAAGAAAAACTTGGCATTTGACGTAAAATTTTTCACCTATTTTTTCAAACGCCAAATGTTCTTTCGATTGTGCATGATTGAATATTTCTTTCTTTCCTCTTGGAAGATCAACGCGTCGAAAATCAGGAAGATGATGCCTCTCATCTTTGTATGGTCCTAAATAACCTTGCATGTAAGGATATCCTGCATCTACCGAATAGTATTTTCCTACATTCCAAATTAAAAAATAAATAAATAAAGAAGCGTTGAATTATTAAGAATAAATAAAAAAATATTAAGTTATCTGTCACAAACCTCTAGGTGGATGAGGAAAATGTAATCTATAATTACGCAAAGCCTCCATAAAAATTCGAGCATCATGTGATGTGCCTTCCTAACTAGCCCAAGCAAAAGTGAAGCATATATCAAAATCACATACAGCCATCACATTTTGCATAGGAATGCCTTTTCTCACAATATATTTTATTTGATTGGACCTTAGAACGACAATCAATTGCTCCAATGCAGTCTTTAAAATAAGGTCAATACCTTCTATCATCTTTAATTTTGCTTGGAATTTATCTAAAAGTTAGATCTTTTGGTTTAATGCAATCAATCGACATACGTGAAACAACCTCTAATACTATTTCAAACCATCTAGAAATTGTTTCACCAGAATGTTGAAATCTTTCTTGAACCATTCTA
>JANITW010000007.1:29776779-29787810 GCA_027564335.1 Erythroxylum williamsii
CATACATAAGTCGACTTATCCCTTGTACAAGTCGACTTATCGGTACTAGATGCGTGTAAGTCGACTTATCCATTGTGACAAGTCGACTTGTACACGACTTACACTTACAGGAATGTGGGTAAAGAAATAAACATATTGATGTCTTATTTTTGTGTTTATGATGATCAATATTTCATAAGTGGTTGTAGAAATGAGTTTAACAAAGAAAGATCATTAAAGATGGTGTAGAAAAAAGTGTAGAAAATTTTGATAGATAATGGGTTTTATGTTTTGTTTTCTTGGTGTATTAATGTAGATTTCTTTGGGTGTTTTGGAGATGAAATAAAATGCGTCTAGAGCTAAAGAAAGGAAGTAATGTGGTGTCTTGAAATGGGAAGAACTAAGGTGATAGCTAGAAGTGAAATTAAAGTGGAAATGAAGTTGAACATGTGCAGAAAGTTTATGATGAATGTATATATGCATATGTTCTATTTTTAGTGTTCATGATCAATCATGGACCATAATTTGTTTATGGATGACATTGAGCTGAAATGGAGTTAAGAATGATGGGAAATGATGAGTAATTGAACTAGAAATGGTATACCAAGCATAAGGTGATGAATGTAGTAAGTAAAGAGTTAGAAATCTAGAAAATATGGATGCAATTGGATAGATTTTGGGGCAAGAGGCTTAACTTTTGATGTGGAGGTCAGATTAAGGTCATTTAAGTATGCTTTCAAAAAAGGCTTCGAGTTCTACAACTTCTATGAAGACCTTGAGAAGAGATTTTGCTGTCTAAAGGGTTAAAATTTCATATTTCCCTAGTGACCTATGATGGTCTAACTAACAGACATGATGTCCCTTCAAATGGACATAAGTGGATCTAGAAAGCTGGAAAGCCCAAGAAGGTCCACCCAACGGACATGAAATCCGCCCAACAGGCATTCACTAGCCATTTGGACTTAATTTAGGCTTGAATGGAGTTTGAATTGAACCTTAAATGATTCTTGGATTAAGTGATAAAATGTGTGATATGTATGAAATGATAATTGGGGTTATAACTTAGTGAATGAATTGAGGATATCAAAGTACCAAAGCCACAAGTATTATCGGAATGAAGATTTTCATATGATTTTAGTGATGATTCAAAGGAGTTAAGTAATATGTATTAAGTAAATGTGAATGAGAATTGGGTATTATGAGAGCATATAATGTTAGAAAAGAAATGATGAGAATTTGATTTATGATATTAAAACAACCAAGTGTTCTTGAGATGTAAGCCTAAGAATAAGTTAGACATATACAAAGATGAGGATTGTATGGTGAACTTAGATTGATTATGTACAAATAAACTGTAAATCTAAGTTCAATTAGACGCATATGAATTATGAAATAAAAATGAGCTTAAGATGTGAATTTTGGTAATATACCCGGGATTGTTAGTGAGCATGCATTATACACAACGCATATATATGTATGTGATTGAGTATTCATAAGATTGTGTAATTAATAATGTGTGTGCAATATGTGTATTGCATGATGTTGGTATACAGGATAGAAAATCTACATCCAGACGTTTCCGAATCACAGAAGCTAATGCTAATCTAGAGCATACTATGAGACGACCTAGATGGTATCATTTCATTGTTTGTTTGATTTTAAATTTTTGCATTAAGTTACTACCGATATGATTGATATGAATGTGATTGAGACAATTTCGAATATTAATAGTTCAAGGAGTTTGATAAATGTGAGAACATAGGAAGTGCTCCTTGTATGTGAATCTGACAAAAATATGTGTACTCAATAGAATTGTTGAATGTCGGACTTAGGTACGATGACATGTGAAAGTGAATGTGTAAAGTGAAATAAAATTACTGATTGATCTTATGTGATTGATGCCATTTCATTACATAAATGCATGACAACATAAAGGCTATTGTGAGTAGAGTATCCACCGAAAAAGAGCTTAAAGCTTAGAAAGTGAAAAAGAGCTTAAAACTCATAATGTGATTAAGAGCCAAAGGCTCACTATGTATAATGAGCTCGGTATCTCCAACAGATATGGGACGGTTATCAATAAGCCCAGTATCTATAATAGATATGGGATAGTTATAGGCATTCGGTCACAATAATAGCAATTGAAAGTGAATCTCATGGGCATTGCATATAAAATTGATATGTATGTTTTGAATAATTAAAATGAACTATTTGACTACTCTGAATGTGAAAAGTGAAATAAGTGATCAAAGTGATATGTGATGCTAAATAATTACTGGTGAATTGATGTGAATTACGTGATTACATGAACTATATGTATTATGTGATATGAGGGAGCCATCGAGGATGGTTAACTCACTAAGTTCGCAAAACTCACTAAAATTGTAACATTATTTTTCATGCTCAGAGCATTACCCCATTATGCAAATGGGAGTCTAGCCACTGCATTCAAGTAAGACATAGAGGTCAGGATTAGTTCACGTCTGCATAGATATTTCATTATTTTGTATTAAAGAATGTATTCCACAATTATTGTATCATGTGTATTTGAATAATTCTATTTGTAATAACTTTTCAAATTGGAAATGTTTGTAAATGAGATTGATCAATAAGTGTAATAATAATTGTGATTCATGTTTATGAAATAAATATATGGGCCTAATTTGATTAGTGTTCTTTTGTAATATGCGTGTAATTTATGAAAATTTTGTAATGAGATTCGATTGTTTGACTGTTCTAGCATGCTATTATCGTAGAGTATGTTCTCGAATACCGTTGGTATGTTCAGGGATATGCCCCATGAGAGTAGTGTGCTACATAAACAAAAGTTGATATTAAAGTACCTTTTGTAAGTCATATATCATTTTGAATTCATCCCCCCATTCCAACTTCAAATCAATTAATATAAGTGAAATGAAGTAACTCTATAAATTAGTATATTTCATTTAGATAATTGCCCATGCTATAGGATACATGTCTCCATCTCCACTCCTTCCAATTGCATTGATTAGTTACCTTTAGAATCTAGTCTTTAAGAAATAACCATCCATCCTAAGTATGAGCCTTAAGTGACTCCATCCTTCTTTCATAACTGCAAAACAAATATATAAACTATTAAATTACAATAATAAGGTTCTTTGATTCCTTAACGATTGTAGTTCCATTGATAAACTAAGAATGTTTTTAACTCTTAGATGTAACCTTGAAGTTTTGAATATTCATGAGTGTATTATAATACTCTCTTCTTGCTCAACTTCCTCTTCATAACCTTACATATAGTTAAATTCACAAATATATTCAACTTTTCCCCAGATTTTATAATCATCTTACAACTTATCCCTATATTTTATAATCATTTTACAGTTGGTTGCATTGAAATTTTTCTTGAAGTGTGTATTTGAAGTGTCTATTAAAAAATTGCCCGATATCATTTTAGGTTTGTTCATTATGGAATATGTATATTTGAGCTTATATGTCTTGATTTTGAAATTTTTTCCTTACTATCATATGTTATCTATGGTTCTCACTTATAAGCTTTAATGCATCCCACTCTAATATGCTTGGTCTCACTTTTTTTCCATCTAACATTAAACCTTTTTGCTATTGAATAATCAACAATAACAATTTTGAATTCTTTCACATTGCCAAACTCCATACCTAATGCCTATTGTGATGTACCACCACCTACTTCATATCTAACATTTGTACTATGTATTCTAATCGCTCCAAGATCCTATCCATTAGGGTACTCATCACTATTAAGGAAGCTTCTAAATTCACTATAGTCAATCTCCATTAATTAATGGCCATCTAAAATTGACACATCAATTGTATCATGCCCTCCTTCAACTTTATTATGATTTTCATTATGTGAGGCAACTTCGTCAATTGAATGATCATCATCATTATTATGATTTTCATTATGTGAGGCAACTTCGTCAATTGAATGATCATCATTATTATTATGATTTTCAATATTACTCTCCTCTTCAAATGTATCCACATTAACTTCAACATGCACAATATCCCATCAGGGCTTACATCCCTACTAGAGCTTATATATTCATGATTTTTAATATTACTCCCTTTTCCAATGATATCTACATTAATTTCATCATCCACAACATCCCTATTAAGGTCTACATCCTCAAAATTATGTATTATAATCAAAACTTTTAGAGCTAAAATTGGAACATCAAGATTATGCCTAACATACACATTAATTGTCTTATGTATTTTCAAAAGGTTAATAATAAAACTATTATGAGATTGAATGAGTCATAAATATTCATTAAATTTAAAACCTAGAATTATGAAATAAGCATTATTAACCAGTTAGTATCCAAGTTCCATCCCCATCTCATAAATTTATCTATAACTGACAAAATCAAGGTCAACTTTATTAATATAACTCGATGAGCTACTCTTATAACATAACTCATGATCTAGCTTAAAGTATCCATTATAATATACTTCAAGTTTTCATACTACATGATTATAACCTTGAAAATGGAGTAATTTCAGAAAACATATAAAAATTTAGGAATATATAAAAATCTAGATAGAAACCCCATTAAAGAAATATGAATAAACTATAAAATAACAAATGTGCCATATCCAACACACGATATTTTATGCAACAAAGACATAAATTAAATTTCTTAAAAAGGATAAATATTAAGGATGAACAACATCATATTACCTAGTAAAGATATCATTTGATATTATATCTAACATACTAAATTGTATTATGAAGTATTGGGGCCATAGTAATGGACAATTTCTTTTGAAATTGACATTCAATTTTCTAACTTTGGGTGTTACTCACAGCTAAATTATTATATGCTTGTTGTCCCCCAGTTCAAAACTTAATTCTATAACTTTAGTTTAGGGTTGATAATTAGCTCTTGTATTATATCATTTTTTTTGGCTACTTGTATACTATTATGATCTATGTTAAATTAGTTTTGGTTCTATTTTGAAACCATAGGTGATACATTTTGTTTTTGGTTAATGTTAATTTTCCTCTTAGTTTATCTTCCATTATTGATTCTTTACTATTGTTTCCTGATAAGAGCCAATCTTGCTTTTTCTTTCATTTCTACTACGTTTAAAGAATCATCTATCTTATGTATTCATGGTTTGTTTTGGTTTTCCTACCTCTATGTTCATGTTTCTTTCATTATAGTTCATTTCGTAACTCTAAATTCATGTTTCTTTACTAAATCCTTCAAGAAAAAGCTCTCCTACTAGGTGCTACTAAGTTTATACATATGAACAATACTTTCTCTATGAATCACATATGGTTCTGTCGGATTCTGGTGGGGCTGGGCACTGCTACTTGGATCTATCGGATTGACAGAATTTGAGTCAAAGATACCTGCAAAACAATAAAGGCACGTCAGGGGTTGACTTCCGGTAGGCCCCTCCGACGCTCAAGTCAGTCTTTTTTGTGAGTTTTTGGTGGCTGGTAAGTAATAAAAAATAGGGTTATGGGAAATCGTACCTTTTTCATGATGAGGTAATGAATTTATATCTGAAAAATACCTACTAGGTTTAGTCCTTCCCTTACAGGTGGGGAAGCCATCATTTATGAATGGGCTGTCTACACCTGGGCCTGGGCTTGGGCCTAGCACAACCGACCCAACCATAAACCCCCCTACTCCTCGACTCTGATCATGGAGAAGGGCCGATGGTGTACATAAAGATTGTACGGCTCATCCGCATGACAGCTCATGATAGGCCCGATCGATCGGACATCGTCATTTAATGCATGATAGCTCAGGGTAAGATCGACCGATCAAGGGTAGAGATTGAGTTAATTGATTGAATCGTGGGCAGAAGATCGACCGATCGATCATTGAGATGGGATCTACCTATCGAACATAGACGCCTAACCAAAGCATTTGATTTAATCATTACTTACAGCTCGTATCGACTGGTGTGCCATACAGCTGTCACATACGTCCTTTCGTGTTGCTTTAGGATCGCGCGTATCGCTTCAATTGCAACGCTGCTCCGGATATATGACAACCCTAATTCGTACGACTCAGATTTTGCCACACGCCTAACTTCGATTGGTGCGCTCGTTCAGTACTCTGTTATAAATGCTCGGAATTGACACATCTCTTCACTTTCTGCATGTTCGATTCTTCAATCTTTGCTTTCTCTCTTCATCTCCCTGTTTACAGCCGTTGGAATTCTCTTTTTCACCGTCGTCCAATCTTTAACTCCAGTCACTAAACTAGGTACGTCCTTCTTCCTTTCCTCGTCTGTAAGTGTGATTTCCAGTAACCATGTCGTCAACTAGCTTTAGGAACGAATCTAGCTCCCCCTCTCCTTTTCCGTCGCCTCCTCGCTAGCCTTCGCCGCCGGCATCTCCGAGTCCTAGTGGGGAAGTAAGTACGATTTTGAGGGAGCTCCATTAGGAACTGGTCGCCGAAGGAGCTTTACAGGTTGTTGGGTCGTTTGAGATAGCGGCGAAAACGGTGGAGGCACCGGAAGCCGGCAGAAATGAAGCATTGAAGTTAAGGGGGAATGAGGAAGTTGGAGGGAGTGCCCAGAAGGATGGGCAAAATTTTGAGAAACCACCGAGCGACCCTTCGATGATGACCGAAAGGGAGTTGAATCGGTCGGTTATTAAGAACAATATCCCTTCATCTTGGGGGCCTAGGCTGGCTGGCCAGAGCGAAAGGATTTATAGCATTGGGTGCAGCTACTTTGCTGTGACAGAGAGCTTTTTCTCAGTTGGTGGTATGAGGTTTCCGTACGCCCCGATCATCAATGAAGTATGGCGTGCCTACCAATTAGGGCCGAGCCAGATTTCCCCAAATGGTTGGAGATTCATCAACGGTCTGGCTTTACTGTGCTATCATTTCGGGTGTCCTCCATCACCTCTAGTATAGGGATGCGAGGTATCACCCTGTTGGAACAGCAGGATCAATCAAAGCATGAAAAACGAAGTACTTCTTCGTGAGGCCCCCAGGATCCACTTTTGAATCCTGACCGTGGAGATATCCTCTGGCCGAGCAATGGAATGATATTGCCGACCTACACCTTTCTAGGGAGGAATGGGAAGTGGTCGGTAGGATCAAAGCGCTTGGTCGGTATTCTTTCGACCGTCTCATTCTGGGGTATCGTGGAGGGGCATCAGCCGATGCCTTTTTAATTGATCCCCCTCCTCGAATTAGAGGGCCGGAAGAGGAGACTGCCCCTCTGGTTAACTCCTCATAGTTTATCTATCTGTTGTATTCACAAGTGTTAATTTCGATTTCTAACCTGCTCCTATAATTGTGCAGTCATGGTGAAGATCAAGAATTTTGATGGGTCTTCTAGTCTCCCCAAATCCAAAAGGCAAGACAAAGGGCCTAAAGCTTCTTCAAAGGTGAAGAAGCAAAGGAAGGAGGTAGGGGCCAGCGAAGACGTCGCTCAGCCGGCGACGTTGAACCAGCCTTTAGCAATTCTAGCCCTTCCGTCCACTGAGGACCGACCTGGCGTGTCAGCATCGTTGCCGGTATAGCCGATGAGTGCAGACCGAGCAAATTCGAAGGAGAAAGAGATGGAGCCACCGCTAAAAAAAAAGAGGACCGCTCGGAGTGCTGGTCAATCGTCCTGTCAATTGGATAGAGGAGTGGGGGAAGAGCGAGCCTCCAGTGATAAAAAATAGGAGTCCACGATCAGTCTTGACAAGATTGCGTCGATTAGGAATGTTAATGTGGCTCTACACATTGCCGAGAAGGCTGTTCCTCCTGAGGACGAGAAATTTTTGGACACGCTGAATAACAAGGAGCTGATGGCTAGTCTCGTCCGTGCTTGTGCTAGGGATATGGCGTTCGCCTCTGCGATGTATCAACGTCTCGTTCAGCTCGATGAAGTGAGGCAAACAATGGACCGGGAGGTTCATGACCTTCTTAAGCAAGTTAATGCACTAAGAGGTGAACCTCCAGAGGCGAAGGAGGGGCAGGACATCTTACGAGCTCAACTCTCTTCATTGGAGGAGGAGAAGGGCGTTTTGGAGGAGGAAAAGAGCGTTTTGAGGGCTCAACTCGCTTCGGGGTAGGAGGAGAGGAGTAGAGTGATTGCTTCCAAGGTCGAGCTGGAGAGTGAATATCGAGTGTCGCAGCTCCGCATTGAGGACCTAAAGAAGAAGGTGCTCGATGCCACTTCAATGGCAAAATTGGAGGAGGAGCTCCATTCGAAAGCCTTCCGAGACTGTCATGAGGTGGTGACAGAGAGAGTGAAGGTCGAGAAGAAAATGTTGGAGCTGTAAGGCTCCGTCAAGGAGCAAAGGATTAAAGCGATCAAGCGATAGAAAGAGCGGTATTTAAACGAGGAGTGACTAGAATTTGCTTGCGACTTGGCTCTTTCCATCTTGAGGAGCTGCCACAGCGTTTGCACCCCCGACAGGTCGGATGGTCCTTCCTTCGAGGATTATGCCAAGCCGATGCTTCCCTCCGAGCTCGGCCTTTCACTTGAGGAGATAAGAGAGACAGCTGAGAGGGAAAGAGAGGTCTTACCGGACGAGATGCTGGACCTGAGCTCAGACGAGGAAGATGATGTCTCTCCGTTGTCTTCTCCTGTCGATCCGGCTGTTGGCCCTTCTCCTGTCGATCCAATTGCTGGCCCTTCCTCTCCCCCCGAAGGATCAAAATGATTTTTTTTGCTCATCTAGTCGGGCTTGTGGCCAGAACATCAATTCAAGGAAATAGAGTTCTTTTATTTTTCATTACCACCTTTATTTGTTGTGTTGAGATTGAGCGATCTTTTCAAATAGCATGGTTGATCAAGATAAGAAAACTTGGCTGAGTGATCTAAGATTTTGGTTCTTGGCATCGTCTGGTTCCAAGATCCTGTCTTGACAACCGGTCTGAGCGATCCAAGATCCTGTCTTGGCATCCTGGCCGAACGATGTCGAAGCTGAGCGATCCAAGATTTTGGCTCTTGGCATCTTGGCCGAACGATGTCGAGGCCGAGCAATCCAAGATTTGACTCTTGGAATTGCCTGGTTCCAAGATCCCGTCTTGGCAACCTGGTCGAACGATGTAGAGGCCGAGCGATCTAAGATCCTGTCTTGGCATCCTGGTCGAACGATGTCGAGGCCGAGTGATCCAAGATTTTGGCTCTTGGCATCGCCTGGTTCCAAGATCCTGTCTTGGCAACCGGGCCCAATGGTGTAGAGGCCGAGCGATCCAAGATCCTGTCTTGGCATCGCCTGGTTCCAAGATCCTATCTTGGTAACTTGGCTGAGCGATGTTGATAGCGATCAATTGGAATTTTCTCCTCTTACCAAATTTAATGAGATTTTTCTTGCCAAGAAATCTGAAACTCCTTTATTGACGATGACAAGGGCGTGGGCCGTTAAAAAACCTGACTGGTAGGGCTAGGAAAAAGGTACCCACAAGTTGCGTGTACAGTAAACAATGATAAACAAAGAAATGAGAACTAAAATAAAGCTTATCTATTGGTAGAATGCCTTCAAGTTTTGAGAGTTCTAGGGCCTTGGTAGAAACTTCCCATTCATATCGCACAGGATGTAAGAGCCGTGTCCGGTTTGTTTGACCACTTGATAGGGTCCTTCCCATGTCTGACCGAGCTCCCCAAGATGCTTTCCAACCACCTCGCCCTTTCGCAGGACATACGCACCGACCTTTATGTCGCTCGGCTTTACCCTTTTGTTGTAGAGTTTTGTTGTTTTTTGTCTGACGGTTTCTAAACGAGCAGCTGCCTTATCTCTATCTTCACTGAGAAGTATCAGTTCTGCCTTGCGGGCTTCTTCATTCCTTTCTTCTTCGTAATTCAAAACTCGTTGGTTATGCAGTACTACTTCTATTAGGACTAAGGACTCTACCCCGAAGGTCATTCTAAATGATGTCTCACCCGTGGCTCTGTTTGGGGTTGTTCTGTACGCCCACAATACTTCATCTACTTCGTCTACCCAAGTCTTGCGTCCGTCTAAACGCTTCTTGAGAGCGCTCATTATCTTCTTGTTAGTATTCTCCGCTAGACCATTACTCTGAGGGTGAGCAACTGAAGTCAACTGGAGCCTTATCCTCAGTCGGTCACAGAAATCTTTGAACTTGTCGTTATCAAACTGCCGACCATTGTCTGTAACCAGAACCATAGGCATCCCAATGTGGCTCAGTATATTTTTGCGTACGAATTTTTCAATTTTCTGCTCAGTGATGGAGGCGACCGCTTCCGCTTCTACCCATTTAGTGAAGTATTCGACTGCCACTATCAAAAACTTCTTCTACCCCGGACCAAGAGGAAAAGGACCTAGTATGTCCATTCCCCATTGAGCGAAGGGGATGGGATGGCTCACAATTTTCAGCTGCTCGATCGGCTGGTGAGATAGATTGCTATTCTTCTGGCAGGCCTCGCATCGGTTAACTTTCCCTTGACAATCCTTCTTCATTGTTGGCCAGTAATATCCCCGTCTGATCAATCTATGAGCCAACATTCTGCCTCCTAAATGATTTCCACACATTCCTTCGTGAACTTCAGCCATTGCTTGTTCTGCCTCTTCTTCATTCAAGCAACATAATAGCGGCCAGTCTTAAGAATGCTTGTACAAAATGTCATCGAGAATCACATATTTGGCCGCCTTTACCCTTAGCTTCCTGGCCTCCAAGGCTTCTGCCAGCTGTGTTCCCTTAAGAAGGTACTGCCTGATCAGCTCTGTCCAACTTGACCGTTCATCATCTGCTTGAAGGACTTCAGTAGCCTTCCGAATGCTAGGTTGGTCGAGCCCCTCGACCAAGATGTTGTTCCTGGAATTTTGATCGGAAGCCATCTTGAAAAGTGCGTCTGCCTGAGCATTTTGTGTCCGTTATATCCTGCTGACCGAGTATTGCTCAAAATTACTCAACTCCTGTTTTACCAATTCCAGATACTTGATCATGTTGGCCCCCTTGGCCTCATACTGCCAGTGACTTGACCAACCACTATTTGGCTATCATTGTATACCTTCAGATGTTTTACCCCCATCTCTCTTGCCAACTGGAGGCCGGCTATTAGAGCTTTGTATTCTGCCTCGTTATTGGATGCTCTAAA
>JANITW010000007.1:29811698-29822065 GCA_027564335.1 Erythroxylum williamsii
TTGTACAAATATACAAGTGTTCTTTTATGCACATCAATATATAGAAAGTATGCACAATGCATGTTCAATGATAATTCCGGGTATCTTATTATAATTTTCATCAACAAACCAATCAGATATCAAAGCCCTCATTAATAACATTTGGTACTTATAATTTGGACCAAAATAAAATAATGTGTAAACAATTTCCTAACTTAATTGACCACTTCAGATTTTCTGCCTACATGATTTTGGGTCAACTTTGCCTAATTAATCTGATAGGGTAAAAGACAAAATTAGGTAACACTTTCTTCTGAAAAGTTGTTCTACATTGTCTTAAGTTTCTAAAAACTTCAAGATTATATAATTTGATTCAGTAGTCAATGAGTTATGCATAAAATACCTCAGACTATGCACATTTGAACTTTTGGCTAGTATATGATCATACCCTCTAATTGTTTAACTCATATCTTTCAACTCAGATATCCAAAAATTTCAAACTTTATACCAATTTAAAGCTAAGAGAGTAAGATACAACTTTGGTGAAGACAACTCAACCTAATTCGACCCAAATCAATCCAGTTTATTCAATAATCACAGGACATGATTTCTGTCCCTGATAGTGCTACAGCCTAAGCTAAAACTTTGAAAATCAAAGAAAAAGAATTAAAATTTGACCTCTTCACAAAAATTGTAGAAATATGTCTCTAGTTTATTATGAATCAAAAACAAACTCATTCTGAAATCTACAGCTCAATTTATAATTAGAAAACCGAAGCATGATTATGAAAATTTCTAGTTCATAATATTCCAACAGACCTCCACACTTTCATCCTATAAATCAATTTCAAATCAGTTCAGATAACTTTAAATTTTTATGTAGAGAAATAAAAATGTCTTAGGAATCCATTGGTCTAAGTTTCAAGTTATTTGGAGTTCAAATGATAAAGTTGTGGCTAAAAGAATCAACATAGTTCAGTTTTCGAAAAACCTTTGGGTGCACTCTTCTTCTCTTCTCTCTCTAAAACGCAGGTTTCTTCTTCTTCATTGAAAATTGTAGACTTCGTCACTATTCTTCTTACTGATTTATTCATTCCTAATCATATATTCTCTCCTTCTACTCCAATACAATCTCAAAACAACTCAGATGCAAGCTTATATGGTATTTACCATCAAAATCGAAATTTTCCACCTGCTTTCTCTCACTACTGTAAGTTTGTTTTTATAACCAGTAACAATGCTAAACAGATTCTGTCGTTAGCAACACAAACTTTCACTAAACCCAGATACTTACAAACACCAAAACATAACATTTTCTTTCCAATTGCTGCACAAATTCGACTGCACTATTTGTTTCATTAATAGCTCATTCATCACCACCACTATTCTCATCCGAAACCTCTCTACTAAACTCATGCATGATTTCTGATCCTACTTATCCAACTCATGCATGAATTTAGTTCCACCCATAACACCTCATGAAATTCATTTATAGAGCCAGAAAATCAAAAACATCACTTACCTGATTTCAACAGAAAACTCCAACAGTAAATGTAGATATAGCCTTCAGTGGATGAAGCAAACCAGAATACTCAGTAACATATCAATATACGGGGCTGGTTTTAGTGAAAGAAAGTTCTGATGGTGAACTACTTTCGGTGAGAAATAACTGAAAAAGTGTTGCAGAAATTTTCTCTCCAGCAAGACACACGTGTCTGCATGTGTCCCTTGCATGCTAGCCAAGTGGCAAAATACCAGGTTGTCACTTGTCACAATATAATTGGTCCATGATTTATCTTTTTTTAATCAGAAAAAACTCCAAAATTTCAGAAATTTTCAAACAATCACCAAAAATCCAAAATAATTATATTATTCTTCAAATAAATTTTCAACTAAAATAATTCACCAAAAAGTTCAAAATATTCAAAATATACCAATTTTTTCAAAAATTTCTAAAATTCACCAAAATTCTGAAATAATAATCACACTCTCCAAATGATTTTTTTTCAACTCAAAAATAATTTACCAAAATTTTCTAAAATATCCAAATGTACAAAAATTGCCAAATTACATTTAATTCATTTCAAATAAATCCACAATTTTCATTTATAAATCAATTTACTCGGAAATGCCAATGAATGCATGTACAATGATATGAACATGCAAAAATAAACGTGTATGTCACTATTAATTATGCATGATGTGTATTTTTCTAATTTTTATAATTTTTCATAATTCACAATTATAGCCCTAACATGGGTAACTTGATGTTACATAACATCACCTTTAATCCTAATTAAATACTTCTTTAATCTGGTGATTCTCACACCTTTTAAAATTTTGTTGCAATATAAACAAATAGTATGGTCCTTCATACTTAGAATTAATCTAGCATGAGTCCAAACTAGATTATCAAATCTTTCAAAACCTATCAAGAGTATTTAAACTTCCTTCTATTTATTGGTAAAGATAAATAAATGCATGTGTCAAAATTAAATTAATAACTTCACATAAAAATATAAATTATTGAAAGTAAATTTACTAAAAACATTTAATCATAGCTAATAAATTTAAATCTTCTCATTGACACGCTTATTAACCTATAATGGGTAGACTACACCTAATAAATGAAGCAACATTATCTTATTTTAGAACCTTGTGATATACATTAAACAATCCACTTGTATTTAATTCTTGCTTGTTCGTTTGAAAATAAAATATAACATATTGATTTAACTTTTTTTTCCTTTTGAACATTCTTAACCTCAACTGATTAATTATACTGTCTATCAAAACTTAAAGTCACCAAAATTATATACTTACCCAAAAATATTTTCCAAGATTTGGATAATTAAATGTAGCAGGTGAAACATTTGATGAATATGTAAAAATTATATATATGAAAATACAAAAAATTTGTAATTTTACCTTTTAAAACAAAATATATGAGTAACAATAAACCTAATTAATTAGCATCTAATTAAGTAGCACCTAATTAATTAACAACTTTGTGTTCTTGAATTCAAGACACAATGTTGTAATAAAATCATAATATCAAATACAAAATCTAGAATAGGCTTGACAAATTTCCCTAGCCCGACCCGTAGTCAACATGCCCGGTCCGAGTTAATAAAACTTTCGACTGGCTCTAGGTTTTTTATTTTAAAAATTTTAGGGTTTGAGCTGGGCTAAGATTGAGGCTACCCAATGTGAGCGACCCAAAGCCCAAAATTCTAAGTAAAGCAATGTCACTTTGAGCATAATGAAGTCATTTTTAAAATTTAAAAATTTAAAAATCTAAATTAAATTGTGCTTAGTTTGGATCATAATAGGCTTTCGGTTGAGTTTGAAGACATGTTTTCATGATCGATCTATTGCCAAGCCTAATCTAGAAATTATTTAAGGATTATGACCTAATGTTGGAATAAAATCATGTCATATGGAATTTACATAAACTATTGGAGAATTTTTTTTGGAAAAACTTTTATTTGCAAATAAATATAGTAGGGAGCTAGTGAGTGTTGATGGATGGATGAATCTAGGAGGCGGGAACTGGTGATGAATTTGGGGGCTATAATATATTTGAGAGTTAGTGGTGGTGAAGCTGGAGCATGTGGCGGACTGCCAACTGCTAACAATGACGAGTTGGAGGCTTGGAGTGCGAGTTGGTAACAAAGAACAAACCTTGGCGAGGTGGCGATGGTGGGAGCGACAACCTAGAGTGGATGGGGGCAATTTGGGCAACAGCTCAGACCACCCGCCACAGATATTGTCCACTTTAAGTTACCCATCCGGCTAAGGCCCTCATGGTTTTGCTTTTCCCACAACTGGGAAAACGCATCTATGGGGAAGGTATCTATACACTTATAAAGCGTACTTCATTCTCCTCTTCAACCAATGTAGGATCTCACAATATTTACGCCCTTAAGGCCCAATGTCCTGGCTGGCACAACGGTTCGGGAACCGACTCTAATACCATTTATAACAATTTAGACTACCTGCCACATATATTATCTGCTTTGGGTTGCCCCTTAGGCCAAACACTTTCGCGATTTTGCTCTTCCCACACTCGGGGAAGACGCGTCTTGTGGGGGAAAGGTATCCATACCCTTATAAGGCATACTTCGTTCTTCTCTCTAACCGATGTGAGATCTCACACTCTCTACCCCTCTTAGGGCTTAGCTCTCTTTATGGCCTAGCCTAGCTGACATAACGGTTTGGGTACCGACTCTGATACCATTTATAACAGCCCAGACTGCCCATAAATATTGTCCAATTTGGGTTATCCCTAGGGCCAAACACCTCACAATTTTGCTCTTCTCTGTCTCGAAAAAATGTGTCTTAGAGGGAGAGGTAACCATACCCTTATAAGGCGTACTTTGTTCTCCTCTCCAACCGATGTGGGATCTCACACTCTCCACCCCTTTAGGGCTCAGCCTTCTTTAGAGCCCAATCTAGCTAACACAACGATTCGGGTACCGACTCTGATACTATTTGTAATAGCCCAGACCACCTGTCCACAGATATTATCCACTTTGGGTTGCTCCTTGGGCGAAGCCCCTCACAGTTTTGGTCTCATTTGTAACAACCCAAACCACCTGCCTACAGATATTGTCCTCTTTAAGTTGCCCATCGGGTCAAGACCCTTACGATTTTGTTCTTTCCACTTATGGGAAAATGCATCTGAGGGGGAGAGGTATCCATACCCTTATAAGGCGTACTTTGTTCTCCTCTCTAACTAATGTGAGATCTCACAATATCAACTCCTTTAGGGCCCAGCGACCTTGCTAGCACAACGGGTCAAGTACCGGCTATGATACCATCTGTAACAGCCCAGACCACCTGCTCACAGATATTGCCCACTTTGAGTTGCCCCTCGGGCCAAGACCTTCACGACTTTACTCTTCCCACTATCGATAAAATGTGTCTATAGGGGAGAGGTATCCCTATCCTTATAAGGCATACTTTGTTCTCCTTTCTAACCGATGTGAGATCTTACAATCTCTACCCCCTTTAGGGCCCAGCCCTCTTTAGGGCCCAACCTAGCTAACACAACAGTTTGGGTACCAGCTTTGATACTATTTGTAACAGCCCAGACTACCCGCTGATAGATATTGTCTGCTTTGAGTTGGCCTTTGGCCCAAACCCCTCACAGTTTTCGTCTTCTCACCCCTGGAAAAACACGTCTTGTGAGGGAGAGGTATCCATACCCTTATAAGGCATATTTTGTTCTCCTCTCTAACCGATGTAGGATTTCACACTCTCCACTCTTTTAGGGCCCAGCCTAGCTGGCACAGCGGGTCGAATACCAACTCTGATATCATTTGTAACAGGCCAGACCACCCGCCTACATATATTGTTCGCTTTGGGTTGCCCTTCGGTCAAGACTCTCACGATTTTGCTCTTGCTTTTCTCGGGAAAACACGTCCATAGGGGAAAGGTATCCATACCCTTACAAGGTGTACTCTATTCTCCTCTCCGTCTGATGTGGGATCTTACACTCTCCACCTCCTTATGGCCTAGCCTTGCTAACACAATGGTTCACGTACAAGCTTTGATATCATTTGTAACAGCTCAGACTACCCGCTTACAAATATTGTCTACTTTGGGTTGCCCCTCGGGCCAAACCTCTCACGGTTTTGCTCTTCCCATTTATGGAAAAACGCATCTTGTGGGCGAGAGATATTAATACCCTTATAAGGTATACTTTTTTCTCCACTCCAATCGATGTAGAATCTCACACTCTCCACCCCCTAGGGCCCAACCTAACTGGCACAACAATTCGAGTACCGGTTCTGATACTATTTGTAACAGCCCAGACCCCCTACCTATAGATATTGTCCACTTTGGTTGCCATTTGGGCCAAACCCCTCATGTTTTTGCTCTTCCCACACTTAGGAAGGTGCATCTCATGGGGGAGAGGTATCTATACCCTTATAAGGTGTACTTCGTTCTCCTCTTCAACCAATGTGGGATCTCACACTTTACCCCCTTAAGGTCCAGTGTCCTCGCTGCACAACGGGTCGGGAAACTGACTCTGATACCATTTGTAACAGCCCATACCACCTGCCAATGGATATTGTCCACTTTGGATTACCAATTGGGCTAAGACCTTGACAGTTTCGCTCTTCCCACACCCAAGAAAACGCATCTATGGGGAAGAGGTATCTATATCCTTATAAGGCGTACTTCATTCTCCTCTTCAACCGATGTGGAATCTCACAATTTGTATGTACTTGTGAGTGACTTTTCACATGTATTTGTGTGAGAGAGTGACAATGACAACAACAACGTAGTAAGAATCATACTAAAATGTAGGGTCTAAGAATGTCTAGAAGTACATAACCTTACCCTAAGTTAGTAGAGAGGTTAATTTCGATAAACCCACTAAAAGACCCACCAAAAAAAGATAAAAAGAGTGAGTCCAAGAGAGGGGAAAGGAGGGCCTTAACTACTACTACTAGGGTTAGGTAAAAGACATTTATGTTCTCTTTTTTTTATTTAGTTTCTTTTTTTTCAAATTTGCAATTTGGTCGGTATTAGTCCAGTATTATGAATATTGACCTATTTTGTGTAACAACCTAGATCACTCGCCCATAGATACTGTCCATTTTAGGTTGCTCATCAGGAAAAGACCCTCATAGTTTTGCTCTTCCCACCCTTGGAAAAATGCATCTGAGGGGGAGAAGTATCTATAACCTTATAAGGCGTACTTCGTTCTCCTTTCCAACTGATATGGGGTCTCACAATATCTACCCCCTTTATGGTCCAACGTCTTTGCTGACACAACGGGTCAGGTACTGACTTTGATACCATTTACAACAGCTTAGACCACCCGCTCACAGATATGGTCCGTTTTGAGTTGCCCATCG
This sequence comes from Erythroxylum williamsii, assembly GCA_027564335.1. Taxonomy (NCBI): domain Eukaryota; kingdom Viridiplantae; phylum Streptophyta; class Magnoliopsida; order Malpighiales; family Erythroxylaceae; genus Erythroxylum; species Erythroxylum williamsii. Next base: position 29,818,550 of record JANITW010000007.1, read on the forward strand.
GGCAAAAGCCCTCACAGTTTTGCTTTTCCTACATTAAAAAAAAGGGTTTATGGGAAAGAGGTATCCATACCCTTATAAAGTGTACTTCATTCTCCTCTCAAACCGATGTGGGATCTCACATCTTATGTACCGATACAATACTATACATTATCGTACCATTTTCTGATCTGTATGGTATGATAATCTAAACGTTTGGGAGGAGAATGATGACGGTGATGATATGGATGTGGAGAAAAAAAATTTAAGAAATTATTATTTTTTTAGTTTAAAAGAGTTTAAATTACGTATAATCAAACTATGTTAATCAGGATTAGTTAAAGGTTTATTAAAAATTATGTTTTTTAGTTTAAAAGAGTTTAATTAGTTATAAATAGATTATTGATTTTGAATTATATTAATTAGATTTTGTTAAGGTTTATGAAAAATAAATATAATAATTAAATAAATAAATAAATAAAATTAAAATTGATATGTGAGTCTCACTTTAGCATATGTGTGGTTTAGTAAGACTAATTAGTTTAATAAAAAGATAATGAACTTATATTACACAAGTGTTGATATGACATATAACAAATACAAAATGGCTCTCTTCTAATCTCATAATTTATTTTGAACGTGTTGCAAATATTACGACTTATTTAGATGCTCCAAAAACTTAAAATCTAAGTTGTATTTTAGTAAAAAGCGTATACTTTTTACCAATTAAATTTTAACAAAAATATTAAAATTCAAATTAACTTTTTTTACAAAAATTTGAAAACCTTCAATTTGAATTCATTAACGAATTAGATTCAATTATATTAATGAGATTGAATTGAATTCAATTTACACTGTTTAGAATAAACCTTCAATTATACTGTTTGGAATACAATAAAAATGAATTCAATTATTTCATGTGACATTTTTACCCTTGACTAAAAATAATCTTATTAAATAATAAACATTCACACTTACATAAAGCGAGTTGTAAACATCAATTTCATTATAATTGATATCATAAAAAATGTTCATTATTAAAATGAAAAGAAACAAAATGATTACAAATGACATCAAGTTAGACTGAGCTATGAAAACAATAGAAAACTATTATAATTTGGAAGCTTAAAAATACATGAACGAATAGTAGTTCTTTTGCATTGACAACTACAAGGCACTTTCAATTTTTGAAAATTTCCTCCAAATTACATAATATCATAACAAGTTTAATATGTTTTCTTGTGATAAGGAGACATAAGATCGTTATATTAGAAAATTAAATAAAAAAACATTTATACTTGCATAGAACAAGTTATATCATCCATAAAGTTTCACACTTAAATAGAGCAAGCTATAAAAACCTAACACCAACACATCTTCCTAGACAGCCAAAGTAAACGTAGTTCAACTAGAGAAGGTGCTGTTGTTTCGTTTCTTAATGGGAGGGGCTGTTTGAGGTGGGAGGGGTTGCTTGAGGTGAAGAGATATATGGTAGAGTTAGATGGGTATTATTGGAAGGATATTTTCAATGTTCAAAAGAAGAATTGAAGTCCTAGTTTGTAATTCAATTCCGATGCTTTTTCAAGTGAATTCAATTTATAAAGAATGATGGGGTTCACCCATCATTTTTTCTGTTTCCAAACATATAAATTGAATTCAATACTACAATTAAATTCAATTCATACCATTACAAACTCCCTGTAAATATTACCATTTTAACAATAAAAGCCTCAATTTCCTTCATCCTACAAAAACTATCTTGAAATCCATGTTATGGTTCACTTGAGATAGATTTTACCTTAACTTCAAGTTAAAGTAGTTCTATTCCATCAAGTAATTTTGGTAACATTGAATTCAATTCATACCATTCCAAACTCCCTGTAAATATTACTACGCAAATTCTTGCATTTTAGCATTAAATTTCCTTTATCCTACAAAAACTATCTTGAAATCCAAGTTATGGTTCACTTAAGATAAATTTCACCTTAACTTCAACTTAAAGTAGTTCTATTTCATCAAGTAAATTTGAATGTATTTTAGAAAATAAAAAGGATGAGGTTAGAAAGGAAGAGAGAGAAAGAAAAAGACGGTTAAATCAAACTAAAAGTGAGGCCAACTTAGGGGGGAAGAAATGTAGGAGCAAAAACCAATATGCACGCCACGTTAGATACTTACATGCCCAAACCAACGATCAGGACGGTCTTTTCAATTTTCTCCCTTACGGTCGTTTCCTAGCGCAGGTACAGATCATTAGCTCTCGAAAGAGTTGGAAACAATGTCGTTGCGGCCGAGCTCCAGAACCGAGGTGAGGAAGAAGACGTACAAGATTGGGGTGGACGCGGATGAGGCACGGAGGAGAAGAGAGGACAATCTCTTGGAGATCAGAAAGAACAAACGTGAAGATAATCTCTTGAAGAAGCGAAGAGAAGGCCTCTTGCTTCAGTCCCAACAGCTGCTTGATGCCGCCCAACATGCCGCCGCCATCGAAAAACGGGTACCCTTTTGCTAGTTTTTCATGGATCTTCGCTTTGATTGCATGGTCGAGAAGTTGCATGGAGAGAGATAGATAAAGAAGCGAGCCTTGACTTGGAAAAACGCCTAATCGGAACTCGTCATAGTCATCTGCAGTTACCGGGTTTAGTTGGAGTTTGGTTTTTTTATCAGTTTGTCCATAGATCCGTATGGGCTATACTTATTTACCCCGTAGCACTTGTGTCTCTCATATTACTTTTAGAGATCTTTAGAGTATGGATATTTTAGATTAGCTTTTTCCCTCAGTTTTTTGGGTCTCCATGATTTATCGTCGTTCAATTTCTGCAGTTTATGCTAGTATACTGATTTATACTTCTGGGATTTTAATTATTGGAAATTCTATTTTTGTTTTGATAGTTAACTAATTGGAGATGCTTAGAGTTGGACCTAGCTACTTCAATGCTCAATCTTGTTGTTATGACCTCATCTTGCATGTTTGATAGTTTCCAAAATTAGGTTGTGCAAATATAAATTGTCCGTAGCCCAGCTTGTGTCTTGATAGCTTCTAACATGAATGCTAGAGCACATTAATGTCTCTCAACAGAACGAGAAATGGCTGATTCCTTTAATTCTCTTTATTTTTGTGATTTGTTACTAGTATGCAGATTTGTAGGTCCAGGTTTAATTATTGGAAACGAGCGTGCTAGAATTTATTTTTTGAAGTTGACAAAGTGGGGACTATAGATACTTAAATGCTCAATCTGGTACCACGGCCTTAGTTTACTAGTTAGATACTTTCTGAAACTGTCATACAATGTGTATGTTTTTTGCTTAACACCTAGTGTCCAAAATGAATGCTTGGACTGTATAAATTCTGCTGAAAGATATAAGAATATTGCCGAGCTATTGTATTTTCTCTTTTTTTATATACATTTGATAGCCTTCACTTTAATTCATAGAAATCAATTATCTTTTATGGTTTTCTTTCTCGTGTTCATTTTTAATGTATCTTTGTTTTTGTAGGCTATTGCAACTAGACACATCTGCAATAAAAATATTTCTCATAAA
>JANITW010000007.1:29828749-29843245 GCA_027564335.1 Erythroxylum williamsii
CATCAGCAAATAAATGGGCCATACCGGTGACAACATCCGGAGCGGCCTCTGCATCCTCCCGCGTCATAGCAAACACCTGGCTGGTGCCTGCCCTCTCGGTCTCCCCGGAAGACTCGCCCTCCTGGCAGCATCAGAACTGCCTACCTAAGTCATAGTCCTCTGACCCATGATCTCTGTCCTCCTCAGAGCTGGCATCTGACCTCTCTCCTGTCGTGGAGGCTGAGGACACTCTCTAGCAATGTGCCCTTCTTCTACCTTTAGTTTAGATGCTTGTGTTTTATTATGATAAACAAACTTTCAGTTAAGCCATTTGATTCTGATTACTATGTCTCTTCCCTTCTAACTTTTGTTGCTTTCTTGTAATCATATGCTTAACGTGATCAACATTAATAAAAAGTAATATTTATATCATATTTTTGAATGTATGTATTAAATGTTAATTTGAAATTCTTATATAAGTTCTTAGTGACCATTATAAATTATCAGCAGTTGGACAGTCTAGTAACCCTTTTTTCAAACACTTGTATCCCAAACCAAATTAATGCCTAGTATCTATGTTATGTGAATGTAATCTTAAGCTATTCTCACAAATTTAATTGTAAATTGCTTTTGATTTTAATATTGTGGATGTTAAGAGTTACATTATCTAAGCATAGAATTAAAATAAAATTATTATGACATTATTGTGACAAGATTGTAATAAAATTAAAATAAATGTCCACAATATAAATTAAAATCAAGTTAACAAATGAATTTTATTTGTCATATTTATTAAAACAAAATTCAATCTTACGTGTAAGTAGTCACAAATTGTGTAAATTTTTTAATTTTTTCTTTTTCATATTATTTCTAACTTGGGATAATTTGAGACAAACGTGAAAAATGTGACTTTATTTAAGAAATTTTACAAATTAAATAACATAATGAATATTAAAAAGCTAGCAAGTAGTATCAACACCTATTGTATGAAATTTTGAGAGAGAGAGACATAGCAATGTTACGAATAATGTACCAGATTGATCGTTAGTTTGGTTGAGCTTTTGGAGGGTGAATAAGTATTTTTTTTCTCACCGCAAAAGCTTTGTTTTAAAGAAAAATGACTGTTTAGCTATAAAATAGAAAATCATTTTTTAGTAGATATAACTTTTTTGGTAGCCAAAATATATCTTTTTAAGAAGCTCAAATTTGGAGCTTCTAAAAAAAATACTTCTTAGGGTAAATTTTTCAGATCAATTAATGAGCTTATTTTTAAATCCTTTTTGCCTTTATGTTTTACATATAATTTTCGTAATACCTACAAACTCATCTTTACGTTTATTTTGAGATTTATATAATATTATTTAACCTTTTTTTATATGTTTTAATATTTATTTTTTATATTAATTTTATTTATGTTATAATTATATAAAAGATTTGGTTAGATATATTTTCATTTATGTTTCGTTTAGTTTAAAAATATATAATAATTAATATATTTTGCTTATTTAATATACTTGAAATAATATTTATATGTATAAATAATTTTTATTATAAAATAAAATATAGTTAAAATTAATAAAAATATTTTTTATTTTTATGTTGCCAAACAATCTATTGTATAGAGCTCTTTCAAAAAATCTATTTTTTAATTAACAACCAAGTATTCAACTGGCTTTTTAGAAAAACTCTTCTAAACAAAGCTCTACTGACAAAAATGTTACTAATAAAAATTCTACTAATATAAGCCCATCCAAACAGATACTTACTATTGAGTTGGGTTATGGTATGGTACTAATATTGAGTACCGTTTCAAATAATTTTTAAAATTTGTGAAATAATCTTTAAAAATAGTTCTTAATTTTTTAAAGATGTACAAAATCGCCTAATATTATATTATACAAATTTACTGTATATAAGTATCATTCTTTTTTTCCCCCTTATTGAAAGTAAAAAAGTTCAGAAATCTAATTGTAAAACTCGGGCTTTTTCCTGTATAGGTCTTTTGCAAATCCTCCTATCAGTTTGTTTGTTTTAATTCTGTTTTCTGTAAAATTGAACTTACATAAAAGGAGAGATGAAAAAGGGTAAAGGGGGAAACTTCTCCGTTTTAGGCGACGGGGCTTTATCATCCAGAGGCAGCCTTAAACCCTAAAGGGCCAGAGAAATGGGTTTAGCAAAACTAGGGAAAATTACCGATATTCGACAGAAATGGTTCAGAATTTTGCATAAATGAACCAAAACTCCAATTGTAAATCCAAAACGATTAGACCCCTGAAGAGGTTTCTTTGCGTTTCCATTCTTCAGTAACCATAATTCAATACAAGAGGACTGAACACTTACGTCCTCTGATATTAGACAATATGCAGATGCTTGCTCGAAAGCTATTGCTGAAACCAACTTCATTTAGATCAGTAAAGTCACCATCTTTATCAAATACTACTCATTTCTCATGATTTATTTCATCTTCTTTTCTTTTAGTGCTTTTAGAGTATTTTCTGGATGTAATTATCAAGTGGGCGTTTCTTTTTAGAACAATAGTCTACACGCATGGTTTTTTAATGCTCTAATTTTCCTTTTATTGATGGGTTTTTCCTCTGTAAGTTCTCTTTTCGGTTGTCTTAGTTATTTTTCTGCTTGATTACCTCATACGTACTTTCCTTACTGTTATTGATTTCTTAAGGAAAATGGTAAGAACTAGTTGTTGTTATATATGCTGATTGGTGAGGTATTCCATCTTGCAATGTCTACAAGAATTGGAGTTTTACGAGTGTTCAGAGGATGTACTACTATGCTCTTGTGCTAACAAGAGATGTCAATTTTGCTCCTCTCTTGCTAGTAGTAGACTTTTTAACAAGTTATTGTGTGATTTCTACTTTTGATCGGGCTGAAAGTTCGACTTCTGATCTTATCTTTTCTTCTTCTTCGTAATTATGTGCCCTTTATAACGTTTTTCTTCATCAATTGTGTGCCTTTGTGTGACTGTTAGTTTGTTTGTGGATTATGGTGCTCAGGTTATTGGTCGATGCACTTATTCTACAAGTAGTGTCCTCGATATTGGGCAGCCAACTTCAGCAACTCATCCTCAGGTGTTAATGCTGAATACTTGTACATGATTTTGAATTTTGTGATTCAGAAATATGCATTACACTGAGAAGTTATATCGAGGGAACTGAACACAACATAATTCCTAAGATGCCAAATACATGGATTTTTCCTGTTTTGTTTGCTTCCTACTGGATTTCATTGTGTAGATAATTTGCCCCCATCTAAATTTAGTCAGCTAATGTTTTTGTGGCTGCAGTTGCTACGGGAAGGGGAGATTACACCAGGTATAAGTTGCAATGAATTCATTTCACGAAGGAGGTTGTTGTTGGAACTTCTACCTGAGAACAGTGTGGCCATCATTGCATCTGCTCCTGTAAAGATGATGACTGATGTTGTCCCTTACACATTTCGGCAAGAAGCAGATTACTTGTATATCACAGGCTGCATACAACCTGGTGGTGTGGCAGTTTTGGGTCATGGCTTCGGTTTATGCATGTTCATGCCTGAAGCAACACGTCATGTATGTTCCATCTCAATTAAGAGGAGTTTTACATTGCCTTTTTCATTGTAACTACATTTGATGTTTTTCCTTCTATTGTAGGTTAATGTCTTGACTACCATACTCAAATCAGTTTCCATGCTATTCTGTTTTTGTTATTAAATGAATTTACTTTCAAATCTGAGAAGAATGTGTTTTCTTTATATTTCTGTTAGAAAGATACAACATGTATTTATATAAGAATACATAGGTTAAACTAGGAAAGTAATCCGTATAATCATGCTAAAATCCCTATGACTATGTTATTTACATTAACTATATAATCCCTATGATTACATTAACTACTATATTTTGTAACACTCCCCCTCAAGTTGGAGCATAGATATTGATCATGCCTAGCTTGTTACAAATGTAATTAACCCGATTCTCCAGTAATGCTTTGGTGAACACATCAGCTAATTGGCTCCCTATTCTGACATGTTGAGTTGACATTGATCCATCTTCTAGCTTTTTCCGGGTAACATGACAATCAACTTTTATATGCTTGGTTCTCTCATGGAACACAAGATTATTTGCATTATAAATGGCTACTTCATTGTCACACCATAAGTTCATTGGTTTAGATTGAACAAACCCAATCTCACCAAGTAAATGAAGTAACCATATAAGTTCACAGGTAGTCTGAGCCATAGCCCTATATTCGGATTCTGCACTTGATTGAGATACAACACTCTGTTTCTTACTCTTCCAAGAAACAAGATTCCTCCAGCAAAGACACAGTAATCTGTGGTAGAGCGCCTGTCTGAAAGATCTCCTGCATAGTCAACATAAATAAATCCTTCTATAATTTGGTGACCATAATTTTGATATAAGATGCCATGTCCTGGCGTACCTTTTAGATATCTCAAAATATGAATAACAGCATCCCAATGTGAGGTTCTAGGAGATGACATGAACTGACTTACAACACTTACTGGAAAGGCAATATCAGGACAAGTGATAGTAAGGTATTTCAATTTTCCCATATTTTTCAGGATTCTCAAGCAAGTCTCCATCTTCAACTTTTAACTTCACGTTTGGTATCATAGGCACGTCACATGTCTTTGCCTCAATAAAACCAGCATCATGTAATATTTCCAGACAATATTTTCTTTGAGATAGGTAGATCCCTTTATGACTGCGTGAAACTTCAATTCTTAAGAAGTATTTCAATGGTCCTAAATCCTTTTTATGAGAACGAGTCCTAAGGAATGCTTTCAACCTTGTGATCCCTGCTTCATCACTTCCAGTGATTACTATATTATCCACATATACAACCAATAAAATGCACCCAGAACTTGATGATGCAAAGAACACTGAGTGATCATGTGCACTTCTTCGCAAGCCAAACTCAATCATGCCAAAATCCCTATGACTATGTTATTTACATTAACTATATAATCCCTATGATTACGTTAACTACTATATTCTGTAACAAAATCATTTGGAAGAGCTTGATCAATCAACTGTGTATGTGTACTAGGCATTGTAATTATGACTATTGATAAAGCAACTATTCGAGTGCATCTAATTTTTACTTTTAATTATGTTCAGGATGTGATATGGCAAGGCCAAGTTGCTGGAGTTGATGCAGCATTAGAGACATTTAAAGCTGAAATAGCATATCCTATGAGCAAACTGCATCACGTGAGCTTAAGTTCTTCATGAAATTTAGATTAGAGAAATATGTTTGCATGACCTTAATTGTGAAGTATGTATTGTTTGCTTATGATTATCATAGAATGCATTCATGCTAGTGTTTGAGGTGATAACTGATAAGCACTTGTCTGTTTACGGTTGTTATACGGGCTTGTATATGTAGTTGGATCAATTTTTTATTTTCTTTTCCCTGCTGAATAAAGTTAGAATTTAATCTGCTCAATATTTTGAATTGTTTTACTTGATTTCGATCTTGATGATTTTGTTGTCTCTCATAGACCCAATTTTTGTCAAATGGTTTCAACATAAATAAGTTGCGTTGGCTTTTCAAAATATCAAAGTGCTGCCTAGGTTTTCTATTAGATGAAGTCTTTGCTACATCTCGTCAATTTCTATCATTACTCCTTTTTTTTAAGGTGTTGCCCAAATCTTCTAAAGATGTCCTAGATGCATTTTTTTTCCTCTTCTTTTCCCGATTTTGATTAATGACTGCAGGTTCTTTCAGATATGATAAAGAAATGTGCAAATGTGTTTCACAACACGCAAACAGCCATACCAAGATATACTGAACTGGAGGACTTTCAAAAGGCAACTACATTAGGGAGAGTAAAAGACCTTTCTATTTTCACCCATGAGTTAAGATGGGTAAAATCACCAGCTGAACTTAAGTTAATGAGAGAATCTGCGTCAATTGTTTGTCAGGTAATTTTAGCTGTTTTTTGGCCAACATGTCTATTGAATATGGTAAATGAACTTTTTAAAATTTGTGTAAATAGATGATCTGCCAAAATCTTTTAAGTAATTGATCCCATATTCTGTCAACTAGGAAAGTAGAGATGAAGCGAATTTCTGATTAAGTTGGAGACTTTGAATTCACATTTTTATTCCAACTTGAGTCAGTTCTCTTCATTGTGCTTTTTCCATTATGCATTTGGCTTTTACTGCATATAGATGTATGATCTCATAGTTAAATCACATTTAAATTTTCTTGTGAAAGGAATTTTATGGTTACTTTATGCTGATTCCTTTGTAATCTGGGTGTTCACCGCCTTTTCGGTATTGGATAGGCTCTTTTGCAGACAATGTTACATTCAAAAGTATATCCAAACGAGGGTTTGTTGGCAGCAAAGATTGAATATGAGAGCAAAATGAGGGGTGCCCAGAGGATGGCGTAAGCATTTCATATCTTATTTCAGTGTTCTATTTTTGTTCTTAAGAGACATATGGTGGACTAGAGCCAAATTTGTGATTTAATTATATTGATGATTTCTAAACCTGCCTTCTTCACTAGATTCAATCCTGTGGTTGGTGGTGGGTCTAATGGTTCTGTTATACACTATTCTCGTAATGATCAGAAAGTAAGCTTACCTATGGAGAACTGATAAGTAGTATTCCTCATCCTTGTATCTAAACAAATGTAACTTCTGATGCATGTGGGTAATTCATTTTCTTAGTAATTTTTGGCGTTTAATTTGCAGGTTAAGGATGGAGATTTTGTTTTGATGGATGTTGGATGTGAATTTCATGGTTATGTCAGTGATCTTACTCGTACTTGGCCACCCTGTGGTAGCTTTTCTTCAATTCAAGTATGCGTTACTGAAAATAATTTTTTTCTTCTAGTAAATGGAAAAGCTACTTCTGCATGTTTTCTTGTTGTGCTATTGGAAGGTTTGTATTTGTCATTTGATCTTGTTGGTCCTACATTAGGGCCACTACAATCAATTTTCAGCAGACTATTCTTTCTAAGTCAAGTGCAACAACTAAACTAAAAGAAGAGAAAATCTTTTGTTGTAGAGACCTTTTGCTTACTATAAAATATTTGGACTGGTTTATTACATTTCAAGAATTTGTTTATTCGTCTGCTAATAATCCGGTATCATGCAAAAGGGTAAGTGTGCTGTCTTTTCGTTCTCTCTTTTTTCCCCTTCTCTTTGATGCTTCAAAATTGTCAACAATGCTACTTTTTTTTTCTGTCATGCCCTTGAAAATTCACCTTTCCCCTTTTGTCTTGCACTCTGTTTCTGAATGAGGAACTGAGGATGGAGAAGGCTCAATTCTTTGATAGAAACGATTTTTCTTTTGAATTTATGAATGTTGTAGACTGTAAGTCCTATAGCCATTAGTAAGAATTGAGCTTTACCTTCAAACTGCAAATTTTTGGCCGCCTCTATTAATGCAGGAAAGAGACTTTTTGCAATGAGGACATGCAAGGAAAAGGCTCTTTAATTAGCATCATGGCCTCTTTGCTTTGCACCCGGGAAAAGGAAATCATGAATGCCATTGAGTATATACTAACAAAAGTCTAAAAACTTCCTTTACAAGGGTCATTCATGTGATCCATGCTTATGTCCTTAGGGATGTTGTGAAGCTATGCTTGCATTTCTTTACATGTTTACTTATCTATCTTTATATTCACATCTCACTTATTGGCAATATTGTCGTTATTTTACCATGGAAATTTATGTTCAAGGTGATGGCTTATTTCCTAATTTCTTAATTATGTCAAATATTGATAGCATATAACAAACTTAGATTTTTATTTTGTTAGATTTAGATCTTGAAATCTTAATATTGTCTTTCTGCCAGGGAAACCAACCTAATTGTGAATTAACATTCTGAATGTGAATTTCAGGTAGAGCTTTATGATTTTATACTTCAAACAAATAAGGAATGTGTGAAGCTTTGCAAACCAGGTGCTAGTATAAGAGAGATACGTAATTACTCGGTATGTTGTTTCATTGGGCCTAAAGCTTGAGAATGACATATGAAGTTCATCTTGATTTGCCATTTGTTGAGGTTCTAAATGCATTTTGATGGTCTTTTTATTATAACAGATCTTTAGTACACCGTGTTAAACACAAATTAGCAGCATTTAACCTGTTATTTATTTTCAAGATAGAGATAACAAAAATTTTGGTTTAGCCTTCGGCTACGTAGTTACTGTTGGCATTAAATAGCTATGATTAACTTGGTATCAGCTATATGATCTTGAAATCAAGATTTTACAGTAAAAATAGTTAGTTGTGTGCATTATGAACATAAACCATCAAGCTGTGCTCCTTGTTTCCTGTGAGAATATGTTACGTGAAATGTTTCAGAAAGAAAAGGAAAGAGGAATAAACACATAGAAAGAAGATGAGAGAAGATTCACATTGATTGCATTGATTTGCCTGTGCACAAAATTTGTTCCAACAGCTATTTAACCGTGATATAGTATTTAAGATGACCACACGTGTTGTCATCTTATACAGTTTGTTATAGCCCGTACTCAATGCATCTTATTCTATTAATTTATACTATAGCCAGTAATACGGCCATCTTGTCTTCCAGCTTTCTGCCAGTACTACAGCCATCTTGTCTTCCAACTTTCTTTCTGTATGGCACTGTTCATTAATTACCATTTTATTAGTTAATACTATAGCCAGTACTACGACCATCTTGTCTTCAAGCTTCTTTCTGCATGGCACTGTTCATTAATTGCTTAATTATCGTAACAGTATACATCCATTTGAGATGTTCTTATTTACATACATACCCTCTTTTTGGTGTGTTAGAAAGGGAAGGCTAGGGGTGCTGCTATGGGTAGGAAGAGGCAAGAACTAAAGAAGAAGGGGAAGTGGGGGAGGGATGGGATGGATTTCCTTGCCATTTTGTAAAAGCTTGTTAGAATACAATGTCTTTGATTCTAAATATGCCTCGTGCTTGAATAGGTTGAGATGCTTGAGAAGGGACTTCGTGAGATTGGAATTCTGAAGGATAGTAGAAGCAATTCATACCATCAACTAAACCCTACTGCCATAGGTTTGCAACAACTTCCTTTCACATCCATTTTGTTGCCTTACTCCTGATTATTCTTGTGTTGGTAATTAACTACAAGCTTATATTGTGATTCTACAATGGGTAAAAATTCATATACAAGTTGCTGATGTGGTTTGTCATTTCTTAACTATTTATGTGTGGATGTCGTATTGCCTTGTGTCGCAGGTCACTACTTGGGAATGGATGTCCATGATTGTTCTACCATCAGTTATGACCGTCCTTTGAAGCCTGGTGTCGTAAGTTTCCTGCACTATTAGAATAATTTGTTAACTAATTTGTGGATATCTTATCCTTGGTTTCTGTACTACTTGATCACTTTATGGGCCCTGTTTTTATTTGCTTGATGACGAGAACATTATTTGCATAGAGGATGTTTCAGTTACTTTGAGATGATTGAGATATGGGGTTTGTTGACTTGTTTGCATAATTGTTGCCCTAGCTCAGGGAAGATATGCTTTCATTTATCATAATCATATATCTTCAGGAACTATTGAATAATCGATTTAAGAATTTCTTTTACTAATTCACTTATATTATTGAAAAACAAGCCAAATGAAATGTTGGAAACTTCTTATGTAGTTTGTATATATCTATTAAACTTCTATCAAAAGAAAATTTGAAATAGAAAGTTAAAAGAGTAGGAAGGAGAGAAGTAATTTACACATTGGTTTAATATGGTTAGGCTGTAAAGCTTACAACATAAATGGAAAAATTTTATTTTAGGAATGAATCGTGGTTTTCTCCTCCTCCGTTGATCAGACTGTACATATACATACACAATCAGAGAAGGGTACTATTACGAGAAATTGGGAAATTCTACGAAATATATACAAAATATCAGCCTGGAAACCAGGATCCTAAACTAGAAAGTAAACAAACAGATAATCCTTTTCAACTACAACTAATTCGGGTAATCCTTATCAACTTTCCAATATTCCCCCTCGTGTTGTTGAATGTATAGCAAACAATTCCTAGTTTGCTTACATTTTGACTCAAAAATATCAAACAATTCCTAGCTCGCTTACATTTTGACTCAAAATCAGCTCTAATTAATGCTTTGGTAAGAATATCAGCTTCTTGTGATCCATTTGGCACATAAGACAAATTTATCTTCCACCTTCTATCTCTGTTTTGATGAAATTCCTATCAGTCTGACATGCTTGCAATCAAGTTGTATGGGGTTATGAACTATTGCAATATCTGACTTACTGTCACTATATAATTGCATAGGGCGCTCTAATGGCATATTCAAATATGATAGCAATCTTTCCAGCCAAATTAGCTCTCAATTGCCCTGTGCATTTGCCTTGTATTTTCCTTTAGCACTGCCTTGCCACAACCATTTGTTTTTTACTTCGCCATGTAACAAGATTTCCCAAAAGCTTTGTACAATAGCCAATAGTAGATTTAGTATCTTCAACTGACCCTGCCCAATTTGCATCTGCAAATCCTTCTATTTCTCAACTCTCATTCTTTCTATACAGAAGACCCTTTCCAGGCGTTCCTTTCAAATACCTGAGAATCTGGTCAACTGCATCTTGGTGCCTCTTTGTGGTAGCATGCGTAAACTCACTAACCACATTAACACTATAGGCAATTTTAGGCCTCATGAGTGATAGTTATATTAGTTTTCCAACTAGGCGTTGATACTTTCTTTGTTTGCTGGAGGGTCATTCTCAGAAATTTTATGCTTCTAGTTCTTTTCTAGCAGTGTGCTCCCAGCTGACAACCCAATTTTCATGTTTCCTTCAAGAGATCTTGGGCATATTTTCTTTGAGAGATGAAAATATCTGTCTGAATTCTGGCTATTTCCATTCTAAGAAAATTCTGAAGCTTCCCCAGATCTGTAACCTTGAGTTCAGATTGCAACAGGTTTTTGCGGTTTGCTATCTCTTCATTGTCATCAACTGTGATCACCGTACAATCAACGTACACAATCAAGATTGACTTCTTCCCATCCCAAGATTGTTTTACAAATAAAGTTTGGTTAGCTGCCTTTGTTTATAGCCAAAGTGTTTTATAGCTGTGCTGAATCGGGTAAACTAAGCTCCAGGGGATTGTTTTAATCCATAAAATGATTTTTTTAAGCTTACACATAATTAGTTTTTCTTGTCTCTTCCATTCCAGGTGGCAACTTCGTGTACTCTTCTTCAAGAGTTCCATTCAAGAAGGCATTAGACACATCCATTTGGTGTAGTTCCCAATCTAGGTTAGCTGCCGAAGAAAAGAGAACTCTCATAGAATTCAATTTTGCAACTAGTGCAAAAGTTATCTTGTAATTAAGTCCATAGGTCTATGTATACCCTTGAGCGACCAAGGGAGCCTTATATCTCCTATTTGCCCGTCTGAACCAACTTTCACATTAAAGATCCATTTGTAGCCTATTAGTTTCTTTCCTTCCGGCATGTCCCCAATGTCCCATGTGTCATTATCTTTCAGGGCCTTCGTTTCTTCCATGACAGCAGCTTTCCACCTTGAATATTTCACAGCTTCGGGCCTGTTGGCAAGAATTTTCACATTTTCCAATTGAGACTTTAATGAATTATACTTGTTAAGTAAGTGACAATATGACAAACTGTTTGAAATTGGATGCTGAATACAAGGTGTCACCCCTTTCCTAATAGCAACAGGAACATTTAGATTATCTATTTTAACAGTACCTTAAGGTGAACCTTGATATGGGATCTTCTTCATGTTCAGATACTTGGTTTTGCTGAGCAACTCGTGATGGTCTCCTTGAGTACTTGCAGTTCACTCCCCACCCACCCTCCCAGGGCTATAATAGAGATGGAGAGACATATGGAGGAATGGACAATGAAATAGGACGAGATATAGAAGGATTCCAATGGTTATCTTCACCTAAATTCTCCCCCTAAAGAGAAGCATGGGAGTAGAATCGTAGGACAATTTTTTTTGTTGGGGATTATAACTTTTCTGAGTAGGAGAATAACCTATGAAAATACTTTTAAGGGCTTTTGGATCAGTTTATAGGACTAGTATGATGACATAAGCAGAACACCCAAAAGCTTTTGGAGTGAGAGAATTAATAATCTGACATGAGAAAAATATCTTTTGACACAATTAACTGTTAACTCTTAACTTACCCCATGAATGATGAGGTACAGAATTTTCAAGTATAATTGACCGGGCAACCTCCAATAAGTGGCAATTTTTTCTCCCGTGTTATTGAGGGGCATAGGTACATGAACTTTGATGGAAGATTCCATTATCAATGAGATAATTGCCCAAAGTATTTGCAAAGTATTCCCCTCCATTGTTTGTGCGAATTATGTGGATAGTAAACTAAAAAACATTTTTTTATCATTTTATGGAATTGTTGAAACACAGCCCAACATCAGATTTTTCCTTTAGAAGGAGACCTAACAGGTTCTTGTGTGGTTATTAATGAAAGTGATGAACCACCTTTTTCCCGTTAAATCAACAACTCTTGATGCTCCCCATGTATCATTATGAACAAGGTGAAAAGGTTTTGACATCTTGTAGTTGTGAAAAAGATAACTTTTCTAGATTGTTTTGCAAGAATGCACGATTTACAAGAAAAAAAAGAGGGATCTTTATTGATGAACAACTTTGGGTACACATGTTTCATATATGAAAAACTAGGATGACCCACCACAGAAAAACATTGGATTTAGATGAACTAGACTCCAAAAGAGATATAGGTGCTTTTGGCGGGAGAGAACCAATAAGATAAGAGACAATTTTGTTCCTAAGCATTACCAATCATCTTCCTCAAAGACAGATCCTAAAATATACAATGATCATATAGAAATGTTACCGTAACAATTTTGTTCTTTTTTTAACTTGCTAACAGAAAGAAGACTGTATCTTAGAGTGGAAACATGAAGCACATTTTTCAAATAAAGTCCACCACAAACATCTCCAATTCCAGCTGCCATAGAAGTGCTTCCATGAGCCACAGAAACTTTCATATTGTCAACACATTTGCTATAACAAGAAAAAATGGTCACCCGTGTCTATAATCTACCCATCCAATACATCCTTTTGTGATAAAAGGAGGATGAGATAATTCCATTCATACTAATGTCCATATACATTGGCATATAAATACTAAGCAGACAACCCCCGCAAATAGATTTACTTAATAGCTCTCTAAAATTCCTAAAGATCAAATCCTTTATAATCACAAGATAACACATATGAAACACATTAGTTGACAATAATTAATATTCCTATGTACTAAATCTCTATGATTTTCAACAGAAAATATATGTTATTGTTATAGTCCAATTCTCACATCAGTCATATGGGCGGTTGATGTGGGGTTTATATAGGCTTATGGGCTCTTCCATCCCTTGAGCTAGCTTTTGGGGTTGGGCTCTCCCATAAAACCTGTAGCAATTGGTATCAGGGCCGACACCACTCTTTTGAATCCTCGTGCAATGGGTGGTGACGCTGGTATTGCAGTGTTCACCCGGTGATAAAAAAGGTCTAGCGCACTGCTAGCTCGCAGGTGCATGAGCTGCGAAGCGTGGTGGAATGTTATGGTTCAATTCTCACATTGGTCATATGGGAGGCTGATGTGGGGTTTATGTAGGCTTATGGGCTCACCTATCCGTTGAGCTAGCTTTTGGGGTTGGGCTCTCCCATAAAAGCTATAACAGTTATCTGGTTATGCATGTGATGTCTTTTTTCCTTACTGAAGTCTATGTTTTTGAAATATGTAGTTCTTTGTTCTCTTGGTCACTTTTTGTTTCTCTTTTCAGGTCGTACATGTTTGTATGCGTGTGTTTGTGTATATGTGCATCTCCATTCCTTGGCATTGGGTTTATTATAATTTTGTATTAATTGGCAGGTCATAACTATTGAGCCAGGGGTATACATTCCGCCAAACTATGATGGCCCAGAGAGGTAATCACCCTTCTACATTTTAGCATTTAATTTTAAACAAAGCTTAGTAAAACCTTTAAGCTACTTATTAACCAGTTGCTTGCTTGCCTTTGTACTTCCCGAGTTAATTATTAGAAACTACCTCCTATCAAATTGTGTTGACAGACCCAACTTTGAGCCCTAAATCAGATATAAATCCTTTGGAAATGAATATTTTCAACCTGTGTCTTAATGCCATAAGATAGGGCTGACAAGAGGAACTTTTGAACTTTTACTTTCTTATTTAGAACAGGTACTTACGTTATAGTGGTGGTTCTACAAAAGTTGAGATTTTCTATATCTTTGGCTGCTGCTGTACTTAATAAAAGCCTAGAAGCCAATTAATGGTTCGCTATAGAACTATGTTTATGTACATGAATGCTCCTTGATCTGTGCCCAGATTTCAACCATGCTCTAATCTTTCAATTACTAAATATACAATCTTAAAACTTCAATGTTACTCCTTCTGTTAACTTGTTTCTAAACTAATTAACAGAGAACATTTAGAAGATTTCTTTTATATTGATTAGAGAATGACACGAGAG
>JANITW010000007.1:29888994-29899935 GCA_027564335.1 Erythroxylum williamsii
CGTCGAATAGATAAAGATAGGTAGTAGAGAGTTTTAGCTATTCCGTGAATTTAAAGAATACGTAATCCACGTATTACGTATTCTGAGTTTAATTACAAACCAAACACAGGTTTAATATTCTGTTAGGAATAGTGAGGGAATAGAATAGCTATTCCCTCAAACCAAACATCCCGTTAGTGAATTTGGTGCATTGTAAATTGATAAAAGACATCTAGGATTAAACTATTTTGGCTTTCTAAAACCTACCCCATATGTTAAATCCCCTATTTAGTAAAGTTGAAGCCTTAATCTCTTTCTTACATAAAATCACAAATTTTAGCTCAATCCTTATGTTTTGACGTCGTTTTCAACCCATTATTAAAGGAATGGAAAACTAGTTGCTTTAACTTATTGGTTTGTGGTCTGAGGTTGACATGTAATGGCAACATGTATGGTTATATTGATATCTCATGTTTTGATGCTCTCCGAATGTAGAAAAATAAAGTTGTGAAATGCCCAAAAAAGAAAAAGAAGACAAAGAAAAGAAAAAGAAAATGTGTAGAAGTGTTTAAAAAAAGAAATAAAGGAAAAAAAACAAGTTTAACCATGAATTGCAAGCCCTTGAATTTTGATACTAGACCATCATTGTTGCCATTATTGGGATGTAGGTAGAAGTTGAGTAACGAAGTCTAAATTACCTTTGATAACTATATCCTAAATAACCTTTTCATCCTACCCTTGTCCTTAGCCCCGTTACAACCAAATAAAAGACTTTTTAATTTTTGTACGAAATTTCCATGTGGTTGCAATGTGATATATTTGAAAGAATATGGTAATGTCATTATATTATGGTGAATGTGAGTGAAATGTCCTATAAACACTTTTTTGAGTGCATTGAGTGAATTTTTATGTGAGGTCAAATCTGGTGCATTTTGAGTTTGGAAAGATCATTGGGAAGATGTAACCAGTGCAGATGGGATCAACACGCAACAACTGGACAAAGAAGAAATACCCAATAGAAGACAACAGTAGCAGCCAGAGAGGAGTTAATAAAACACATAAGTAGCAGCCCACCAAAAACGCTAGCAAACAAGTCAAAAGCTAGTAGAAATAAGAAGTAAAATGGCAGCACAAAGGAGGAAAGAGGAAGGTCAAAATAGCAGCAGAGACAAAACGGCAACAGCAGAAGAAAAACACCAGCAGCCCACATAGAAGCAAAACGCATTGCAGCAAGTGGAAGCATGGAGACAAAATGACGCTGCGGTAGCAGATGAAGAAGTAATGCAACAGTAAAATATGTAGGTCTTTGGGCAGAAAAGAATAAACGTAGGCGGCAGCTAGACCAGGCTTGGAGGACATTTTCTAAAGCTTGACAACAGTCAACAAGTGGACCTGAATTTGGAGACATCTTTACACTAGGTTTTATTTTCCATTTTTTGCCTTTTAAGGGAGAATAGGTCGCATGGGTAGATGGAATTCTCTAACATTGTTATCCTTTAACTTTCTTCCGTAATAACAGTTTTTAAAATAATATTCATGTGTTCTTTATTATCAATAGCTTGTAACTAATTTGCTTTATTTTAGTGAGAGGATATTATTAAAACGTCAATTATACATCGATTGTGAGTTCGAATAGGTTTTGTTGAATTCAATCACGCATGGATATTTAATTATTTCCTGAATTCAATACATTCTAGATTTTAAGGTTGTCAAAATATTAAATCCTACTAGCTGCCTTTGAGGTTGTATTTCGATTAGGAAGTAATTATTTAATCTGTTCGTGATTACCATATAAGGTAAGGAAAGATTGGTTATTATAGATATGTTCTTAATAACTATAACCAATCTATTCAAGAATATGTTGAATTAATTTTGTCTCAATGATCAATTGCATAAATCAGGGTCGAAATAAATTTCTTTAATTAGAAGTTAGTTTTCTTGAACTTCAAATCAATTCATTTTTGTTATTTTAAATATTGCATATAATTTCCAACCCCCTTCTTTTTTTACTTAATTGTTTAAAGAGATAAACCACCATTCATGAGGAGACGATCTTACTCCATTTTGCTATGTTAATATTCTAAGTATGTTAATTATTTTTTGTTGATTTGACACTTACCAATAACCCTAAATCATATTTAGGATCAGATAAATTAAACTATTTTAATTTATCTTTAATTTTCTAATTAAACAATTTATATCTATAAATTGAAATTGACATTTAGCAACACGTTATGACTATCTAAATATTTAGAAGTGTCAAAGCGATTTGGACTAATCTTTCATACATAATTTTTTCATATAATTTGATCATTTTATCATACAATGTTCTGATTAAACATAGAACATGGAATTAACGTTTTCTTTATTTTGAGTGCAATTATATTAACTCTCTACCATTAACTATTGATTCAATTAATGACATATTATTTTATAAAGCAACATTTCACCTTGGTCAAAGATTTCTCAAATCAATTAATCGAGAATAATAAAACAATCTCCTTAGCTACTTTAAGGTGATAAATCATATATTAATCATCCAACTACCTCCATATAATTCATGCTATATCCAATGACTAACAATTGAGCTATCCTTTACTATAACAGGTTATAAGTAGCAAAACATAGCAATCCTTATATAATATAACTTTTGAAATCTCAAGTTAAATGATTACTTATACGATCATCAAAATGATAATTTCTAAAAACATACAAGTAATGTTCTAAATGGATTTCTCATATAATGTTAATTCATTGAAATTGTTCTCTAACAAGCATCAATACATTTGCTTAAGTATCTCCATATATTTAGTATATGAGATCAAATACTTCATTCATAAAGAAAAAACATAAAATATGTTAGTCTTTTTATAATCTATTAATGTCTAGTCTTAATAAAATAATGACTATGAATAATTTATCGATAATATATAAATACAATTTTTTTCTTTATCTACAGTTGTTGCTATTATTGCAATTTTTGTACTGATAACAATAACAATAATCAGTGAAATCTCACATAAATGCGAGGTTTGTAGAAGTTCAGTAATATTTAGCCTTATCCCTGTCAAGTAGAGAAGTTGTTTCTGATACACTAAATACAATATGAATCTCATAATTATAAACTCATCATAATTTCATGTACACCCTATAATTATCTCATAAATATGTATAAGATAAATAATATTTTTAAATTATTTTATTACTAAACTATAATAAAATGATTGACTGTAGGTTATAAACCAACAAATTTATCATATGCAAACTCAATACATACAACCTTAACATATGCACTCGACACATATGGGCATACCATTTGCAAGCCTAACATATGTATAGCTATCAAATGCAGACTCAATATATGCAACCTTAGTATATGAAGGCTCATTGCATGCAGTTTCATTATATATAGGCTCAGTATATGCAAGCTTAGCATATGCATGCTCAACACTTGCAACCTCGGTATATGTAGCTCAACACATGCAAGCAAACTTATATAAGCTCGTCATATATATGAGCATATGCATACTCTGTCCATGAAGGCTTAACAATGCCCTTAAAAGAGGTGTAGATGAACCAGTAAAAAAAGATTTAGTCAGGATTAACTTTGCAGTGGTAACTCGTAAAAATAGATTTAGTCAGGATTAACTTTGAGGGTAAATTTTGCATGGAGAAACAATCTTAATTTAATAAAGACTTAGAGAATTTTTATTTGACAAAATTATGTTCTCTTTAATTTTGTCTGTTTAACATGATAAATTGTTGATATTCAAATATTAGAGGGTTAAATTTACGTTAAAATTCATACTTACGAGAAATTTACTATAACAATAATAAAAACAATACCAAGTAAAAATTTTAAAAATTTCGCTGAGGTGTGAGGTCTAATAATATGCAACCTTACTCCTAACTAATAGAGATGTTATTTTCAAATGACCCATGTGAATAAAACATAAAAATAAAAACAAAACAAAACAAAATAAATATAAATAATAGTAACAAAGAATACTAATTAAAAATGATAATAAAAATATATGCTAAAATGGTTAAAAATAAAAGTAAAAAGTAAAAAATATAAATAAATGCAAATAATAGAAATTTACTATAAAAATGTAGAAATTGTTGAAGTAATACATTTTCTACCATTTTTACTCTCGATTAAATATGCCTTTACTAGCCTCTTGATCAAATAAAGTCTTTAGAACCTACTAATTCCAATAAAGTTTTTACCCTAACAAAATTTTTAATTACATCTTTACTAATAGAAGAACTGAAGTTCATCCTATTGTTTTGTTTATAAAAAGATAAGCAATTTTGTTGGTTATTTGACTCGTTTGAATTTCTTTTATAATTCAATATTTAATAAATTATATTTGTTAAATAGTATAGATCACAGGGAAATTTTTTCAAAATTTATAATAAAAATTAATTAATTAAATAAAAATATTTAATAAAGAATTGCTTATTAAAAAACTAAATATATATTTAAATTAAATAAAATAACAAGGAGGAGGTGTATGTATTTTGGTCTTATAATAAACAACTTAGCCGGATAAACTTTAATTCTCTTAAATACCATATGTTTTATTGAGTGGTTATAAATATCATAAAATTGAATATAATATTATTTTATTATTTGGAAAGAAGATTTATAATAGAATGCAATGAAATATAATAAAATGAATAGTTTCACATTATATCATATTTAATCATAAAGAGTAAAAATAAGTTACCTCTAATTTAAGAGTTTAAGATGGACTGTAAAATGATAAATAACATTTTACTATATTATATTATGAATCCCTCTTTCAAATAATATTTCACTATATTATATCATAAACCCTTTAGTCTTTTTTAAATAACAATTTTCTTATATTTTATTTATTTATTTTCTATTTCATTCCATTAAGCCAAACTTATCTTTGAGTTTATGTTTGTCATCCTTCACAGATCTCGGAGATATATTTTTTTGATGCAATGTAAATAATACATTGCACAAAATGATTTGTACATGAATCTTTGATACATACCCCGATCCTCTGTATAGTCCAAAAATCTACATCAATTTCATCCACTTCCCCGATACATCCAAAGCAGTATTACCCATGTTCTCCAATACAACCGAAAGATTACATGAGAGTTACCACTACCTCCGATGCATAAGCCTAAGTATAGATCAATAAGTAAAGATACTCCCAGTTCCACAGTACACCTGAACAGAGGCTAAAAACCAAAAATACATCAATCAAGACAAACTCTATATCCCCCAATACATCCAAAAAGAGGCTATAATCAAATTACATCAAGTTCCTTCATACTACTAGCTGCCATCCTGGTTGACTTCACCGTCCAATGAGTTGCCATCTGATGTGCCTCCCTCTGCTGTAGGTTCCTTCGGCTGCTCCTTATTGAATCTCCTAATGGTTTTTGCAATCAAAAGGGTTATCCCCGAATTGCTTACAATGCTTGCAATAACTTGGGAAAGTCTCAAATATCACCATTTGAGTGTATCTACGACCCCCCGGCATCTTGACATTGAAACTAGTCACAGGCTTTTTAGCTACATTCACTTCAACCAAAATTCTTGCATACCCTATTCTTGATTTCTGACTTGTTATCTTACTCGTGCAAATTGGCTTGCCAACTCGGGATCCTAGCTTGGACAACCCTTTTTCATTCCACAGCTCCAAAGGCACATTCGGAAATTTCAACCAAATTGGTGCTTCTATGAAATCTTGGTAATTAAGGCAAAAACCTTGAGTGAGTTTTTTCAGCAGCAAGGTTTTCCCATATAGGACGTATGGCCCCCCTGCCAACACATTCTGCTGATCTTCCTCTGTATCAAATTGGAAAACTATCCAACCATGATCATGCGGCAGTATCCTACACTGCACTCTCCATTTTGCAATCAACCCTTTCAGTGCTTTCATTCCCGGGAATCTCTCTGTAAAGCATCCTACAAGGCAAAAACCCCATGCTTGTTCAATTGGTATGACGTCCTCATCCTCCATAGTGACTTCATCATCAACCCGTAGATAGTCCAACTGCATCACTTTATTCAACTGTCGGTTATTTCTGAATAGGCTGGCATGCGAAGCCTTGTTTCTTCCTTCTTCAATATAAGCCCAAACTGGAGTTGCCATTTCGTCAAGCACCTTCTGTGCGGGCTCATCCTCGTCTGAACCAACAGAATATTTTGAGTCTACACACTCCACTGAATTTGGTTTAGGGATTCTGTCGAGCATCTGGGGGGTGGGTTCCTCTTCTTCTGATTCCAAAGCTTCTGTGGTTTCAGTGCCACCCTCATTTTCACCCTCTGTAACCTCATCAGCTGTGGATGCATCCTCATCCACCAGCTCTTCAGTACACAATCCCCCAGTACTCACATTACTAATCAAATTCTGTAACTTACCTTCCTTGTGCGCAATACCCGAAGGCTCTGGTCTTTCAAGCCTTTCCCTGTTCTCCGTAACCTGCGACCCTCGTCTGGCCCCTTCCCTTTCCATATGCCCACCTTGCGTTATATCTTTTCTACCCCTGCGCTGCTTGCTCCTTCAGCCAAAAGGAACTAAAATGCTTCCTTACCTTGTAGTCTCTGTTCTAAATTCTAAGAGCGATTTTTCTCATCCGACAACGTATTGGCAACGGATTTGACATAAAGCTGTCAGATTCCCATACCGGGGGAGAGAGAGAGGATAATAAGCCGAAAGGCCTATAACTAACGAACTCGGCCATCTTCCAAAGCATACCTTTCTCGGCCTTTTGGCTAAGATCAAGTGTAGTATCTGTTCTTATCAGTTTAATATCTGATACGTGGGTCATTGACCCACATGATATTAAATTAATTTTTATGGGGGAAGGTTCAACCCAATAGCTTGCTATTGTGAGCCTTGAGCGTCGCCCATGCGTTGCACTACTGCAAGGGCCTGGCGCACCCCTCCAACTCTAATGTCTGAAAGCTTTATATCTACGGCCTTAAAGAACATAATCTTAAATCTTGGTCTTCTGTGCTTATGGGCGTAAGCAAGTTTTAGGAGTTCGCATCGTTCGAAACCTGGGAAAGTCTTCGTGAGTTGTTAGATTTGGTTTTTGGTTGATTTCAAGCCCCATTTCATCGCCAATTTCTTGAAGGTTAACGTAAGAGTTGGTTTTCTACTTCCCAGTTTCTTCTATGACCATAAAGAGACCAAATCAGTTTCTTCTATGACCATAAAGAGACCAACTTTCAGTCTCAGGCCAACCATAACCCACTCCATTTTGGAGACTCTTTTGAAGAGATGCCGTATTTACAAACAATTCAAACAAATCCTTTCGCAAATGATTCTCACTGGGTTCATTAACGACACGTTTGCTGCAAGCAGGCTTCTGAAGTTCTCAACCGACTCGCCTTTCATTCACGTCAACTATTCCCAGAAAATCTTCACTCATATTTACCTAAATGGGTTTATTTATAATACATGATGAGAGCTTTACCTACAAACGACCAACCCGGAAAGGGTTATGTCTGTATATAAGTTTATGCTACAAAACTACGATGGACCTGATAAATTTTCCTACCCCATTTTGCTGCAGTCTTGCTCTTTGAGATTAGCAGATAGGCATAGACCAAAACGCAGCACAGCCAAGATGAAACATAGGTTATGCAACAGATGAGAAACAACGTAGCAGTAGAAGATGTAGCCAGCGCAAATGGGATCAACACGCCGCAGCTAGAGGACGTTTGACAAAGAAGAAACACCCGATAGAAGACAACAGTAGCAACTAGAGAAGAGGGATTTAAACACGTCAGTAAGTAGCAGCCCACCAAACACGCTAGCAAACAAGTCAAAAGCCAGCAGAAATAAGAAGTAAAATGGCAACACAAAGGAGGAAAGATGAAGGTCAAAACGACAACAATAGAAGAAAAACACCAGCAACCCATACAGAAGCAAAAATGCTGCGCAGCAAGTGGAAGCATGTTGCAACTCGAATTTGAATTGCTCAACTGACCACAAAGAGGTCAAGCTTTCATTTCATTTACAGATGCCCTTAACAAATACAACGAATAGTGTTCATATTTTCCAGAAAGTAGAAATGACAAATGAAAAGTAGAAATGACAAATGAACAAATGAAAGAATGACACGGATTCCTTCTATTGTAAGTGATTAGAAATATTGCTAAAAATCTCCCAAACTTTCACAAAAATGCAATTTGATCCTCTCATTAGGCTCCACATGTAACAATACCTCCCCCTCAAGTTTCCTTGTCCTCAAGGAAACTTGGAAATCGAGCTTCAATGTCAGTGACAAACTCCCAAGTTGCATCAGCAGGTGAGTGATCCTTCCAATGAATGAGCCATTGGGTTGTAGCTTGGTTATGACGACGAACCATCCTCCGTTCCAAAATCGCCTGAGGATGAGCATCATTGATGTGGGAAACCGAAGGCAAGGTCGGCACTGGACCCTGAGGAGCTGAACTAGGCCTGAGTTGAGAAACATGAAAAACAGGATGAATAGCAACATCGGCAAGTAACTGAAGCTTGTAAGCCACTGCTCCAACTTTCTCCAATATCTGATAAGGGCCAAAATACTTAGGCTCAAATTTTTGATGTTTCTGCTTGAGAGAAGCCTGTCTATAAGGCTGTAACTTCAAGAGGACCCAATCCCCCAAAGCATAACTTCTATCAGTCCTGTGCTTATCCACCTGATGTTTCATCCTAGCAGTAGCCTTTTGCAAGTTAGCTTTGAGAATTTCTAAGGTAGCCTCTCTGTCACGCAAGAAGATATCTATAGCAGCTACATTAGAATCATTGGCAAAATATGGTACATGAACAGGAGGGGAAATGCCATAAAGTGCCTCAAAAGGGGACATCTTAATGCTTGAGTGATAAGAGGTATTGTACCAATATTGGGCCAAAGACAACCACTGATGCTAAGAGTGAGGTAACTCCCCTGTCATACACCTCAAATAACATTGCAACCCTCTATTCACTATCTTAGTTTGCCCATCAGTCTGTGGGTGATAGGCAGTGGAATATTGCAATTGAACCCCCTGCAGTGCAAATAGTTCCCTCCAAAATGTACTTAAAAACACAGCACCCCTATCACTAATTGTTTGTGGCATACCATGCAACTTAAAAACATTATCAAGGAAAGACTGAGCTACTTGCTTTGCAGAAAAAGGATGAGACAAAGCTATGAAATGGCTAAACTTGCTAAGTCTGTCAACCACCACAAAAATGACATTTTTACCGTAAGAGGAAGGCAAGGCTTCAACAAAGTCCATGGTCACATCTGTGAATAAAGAAGTTGGGGTGGGTAAAGGTTGCAATAACCCTGCTGGAGCACTATGATCAGATTTATATCTCTGACAAACTACACAAACTCTGATGAACTCCCTCACGTTCTTGGTCATGCCAGACCAGTACACCACTGCTGCCATCCCCTTATAAGTGGGAAGCATACCGGAATGACCAGCTGCTGCAGATGCATGGAACAAGGTTAATAGTTCCTGTCTCAGGGTAACATCATGGCCTATCACCAGCTTTCCCTTCCTCCTCAAATCACCATTGACATAAGAATAAGCCGGATGTGCATCAGGGTTCTGCAATTTCTCTTGAATCAACTTGTTCAGGTGTGGGTCTGTTTGCCAAGAAGCTCTGATTTTCTGAATTAGTTCCAATGGGACCAAAATGGAAGTTAAAGCAAAAAGAGTCCTCTCTTTGAGAGAGTGCATCTGCCACAGCATTCTCAGTTCCTCTCTTATACTTAATCTCATACTCAAACTGCATTAATTTTGACATCCAAGCCTGTTGAGTTGGGGTACTCAACTTTTGCTCCAAGAGGTAATGCAAGCTTTGGTGATCTGTCAAGATAGTAAATTTTCTGGACTGTAAGTAATGATACCATTTCTTAACTGCAAAAAGTATTGCAAACAACTCCCTCTCATATGCCGATAGGGCCTGATGTTTAGGAGAAAGTGCTTTGCTAATGTATGCCATTGGATGCCCATCTTGCATTAAAACTGCTCCAATGCCACTGCTTGAGGCATCAGTTTCCAGCATAAAACTCTTTGAGAAATCTGGCAATGCCAATACAGGAACTGTGATCATTGCTTGTTTCAACGCATCAAATGCCTGTTGTGCTTCACTTGTCCATGTAAAGACTGTCAACTTCAGCAAATCCACCAAAGGCCTTGCTAACACTCCATACCCTTTTACAAACCTCCTATAGTAACCCGTGAGTCCCAAAAAACTTCTCAATTGTTTGTGATTCTTTGGAATTGGCCATTGAGCCACTGCCTAGATTTTGCTTTCATCGGTAGCCACCCCCTACCCAGAAATGACATGACCTAAGTACTCTATTTGCTGGCAAAGAACACTTGGATCTCTTGGCTAACAGTTGATGGTCCCTCATGGTCTGCAACACCAACTGCAAATGATGAACATGCTCCTCTTGAGTCCTGCTATACACCAGTATATCATCAAAACATACTAATACAAATTTCCTCAAAAATGGCTTAAAAACTGTATTCATCTAACTCTAGAAAGTGGCAGGGGCATTAGTTAAGCCAAAAGGCATAACCAAGAACTCATAATGACCTTCATGAGTCTTAAAGGCAGTCTTTGGCACATCCTCCTCATGCATTCTCACTTGCCAATAACCTGAACGCAGATCAATCTTGGAGAACCATGCAGCAGTTCCCAATTCATCCAGCAGCTCTTCAATCACAGGGATGAGATATTTATCTTTGACTGTGAGTTGATTAAGTACTCTGTAATCAACACACATCCTCCAAGTTTGATCTTTCTTCTTCACCAACACTATTGGACTAGCATATGGACTTGTGCTATTCCTGATCACCCCTGTGTGTAACATCTCTACAACCAGCTGTTCAATGGCATCTTTCTGAGCTGCAGCATATTTGTAAGGTCGAACATTTACAGGGGCAGCACCATCCTTCAACACTATCTTATGATCATG
>JANITW010000007.1:29987683-29998341 GCA_027564335.1 Erythroxylum williamsii
ACTCATCTCATGGAAGAGCCGATTGGCCTCAGGTAAACAGCCACATCTAAAATACAAGTCTAGTATAGAATTCATTGAAGGAAGATTGGATTCAAACCCATGTTTTATTATTGCTGTACGTATTTGTTGGCCATAATTCAAAGAACCAATTGAAGCGCAAGCTCTAACAGCGATTGAAAAACTGAAAGGGTTTGATTCCGCATCCTCCTGTATGCCATCGGATATAACAAAATCATGAATTGACATATCAAAAGTAAATAGAAAATAAAACTTGAGATGCACTTAAAGTTTATGAATCCCAAGGCTTGTTCATCGACTTACCAGTAACATTTGTCTGAAAGTTTGAACTGCTTGATGGCCCTGATCTCTATGAGTATAACCAGCAATCACAGTGGTCCATGACACAGCATTTTTGTCTTGAATACCAATAAAAACCTTGCATGCATCGTTCATGCTTATACAACAAGTGGCATACATATCCATGAGTGCATTTTCAACGTAAATATACCCTCCCAACCCGTGCTTAATAGCCAACCCATGAACCACAACCCCGAAAGAGAGGTCCTCCAAGCCTTTGCAAGCCTTCAAAACACTTGATATCGTATAAGCATTTGGGTCAATCCCATTATTCAACATATCGCGGAACGTACAGAATGCTCTCAAGTACTCGTTGCAAGATGTGTAGCCTACAATCATGGCCATCCATGCAACCACGTCTCTTTCCGGCATTTCATCGAACAGTTTGCGTGCTTCAACCACTAGGCCTTGTTCAAAGTATGACCTTAGAAGGTTTGTGGCTAAAACGATAGGCCCTTTTGCAGTAAAGGATGTGGGCGACTGCGAAGGAGTATTTTGGGACCAGCGTAGAAAGTTTCTGACAACAGGTGGAAATGGATTGAATTGATTAGCGGAAAGCAGTCTTTTTGCACTCATTTCGTGTGCACAGGTACATGACTCTCTCCGACTCCGTTGCTCAGTTTATGGTCTTGGATTAGCATTCACACCTTAATACTTTGTATCCAATAATGCATTTTCCTTACAGTCTTCTCTTGCAGAAACTAGCACTAGCTCGAGCTTAATCCCCTCCGAGAACAACGAAAAGAAAGAAGCAAGGTGGTCTTTCGTTTGCTTCCTTAAAAAAAAAAAGCTTCCTATTTCTCTTTGTATTTTAAAAAAAATTATTTAGTATAATAAAAATTTAAAATTTTATTTAATTGAAATATGTAATAAAAAATTAAAACTAATTTTTTGAATTTTATTAACCTATTTTATTATATTGTTAGATGTTAATATTAAATTTTATTTAAATTAATTATTTTTATAATTATTAGAAAAACATATAAAAATATTTAATGTAATTAAAAAAGTTTATAAATCAATTTTATATGATAAGAGTCTAATATAAAATAATTAAATTAAATTGACTATTATAACTAAATAGTTAAATAAATCAAATTTGAGCATTTGAAATTATTAAAATTATATTTTAAAAAGAGATTGGTAAACTAATATAAATTAATAGCCAACCAATATAATGATGTGGTCAAACTAATGTCTCTCTAAGTTAAGAATGGCAATGGCCAGAGTTGAGCCCGGACTGTCCTTGGCTCAGCTCGATCTCATAAGTTTTTTTTAAATTAACAAAAAGACGCTTTGTCAAAAAAAAAAAAAACGATGTTATTTTGTGCCTTCCCATCGAGCTAACTATTTGCAGCCCGTGACTTGACCAATCCGAGCCAAAGTCGAGTCGGGTCGGATCGGACAATATTTATCATCCCTACTTTAAGTAATACATTGGTTGACCAATATGATTGAGTGATGGACCAATATCTCAATAGCTAATGAATATGGGCAATCTATGCATATTAGTCAATTAATGTTTTATATTAATTGACTAATGCTCTATAATTGGCCATTGTAACGGCTAGTAGGGTTCCGTAGCCTTACAAGTAACATTTTCTCGTTGGTTCTTATTAGAAAAACATTTGAGCATCTTTTACATATATTTCTAAGTGTGTATCAAGTATTTGAATATTATTCTCTCATATTTATGTGAACGAGTTTCTTTGAAATTATTGAAGTGATAATGTAAAATATTTTTGAGTTGTTAGCGGCCTTATATATCGTACGTTGGGATGTTTCAAGTTGAACATGTTTTATTTTTTTTTTGCGAAAGAATGTTGTAAAAGAGTTCTTCTTTATTGAGAAAAGATTATATTTATGAAATTTCAAGAATAGTCTCGTGACCACATTGACATGAGATACTACAAATCAATTCGCATTTATATTCCCTTACTCTTTTTACATTATTTCTTAAGTGTGTTATTAAAATTTGTTACTTTATGTCATACTTTTAGTTCAGATAAACCTACTCTAAAGTATTGATCATCTTATAAAATGAATCCTTTTCCACTTTCAATTCTTCATATACTAGCTACATTAAAGATTCATTACTAGTAATGGGGTGACATTGAGCTTCTTCTTTAAAGACACTACTTTAAGATCATTAACTATAGTCTTGAATTTTTCTTTGTATGATTGGAAGCTATCCAACAACTTCACCATTTTCAGCCTTCAAAGTTTCTTGATTTTGTTTTAAAGCATAGCTCATCCATAAAGCTTCTTATGTGCACCTGAGATTACAAGTCAACTATGAAGGGGACGTTATAAATACATTTTGATAAATTTCATATATCTAGCTTTGGTCAATAAAAAAATCAAATGAAATTCTTTTAAGGACCAAAAAACACTTATGCCATAAAATAAAATATGAAACACCTACAAACACAAATTTCATATTTTCATAAAGCGTTGTGGTTTTTTTTTTTAAAAAATTGAAAACAAGAAATTACATTTATATAAAGCTAAATGTGTGCCAACGGTAACTATAACAAAAAAAGGTGAAGAGAAAGAAACAAACATCTCCTAAGTTTTTATGTGCTTGCTTTCAATATTTTTATCCACATTGAAATAGACTGAGAAAGTGATCATAAGATTAAAATAAACATTCTTGTACTGCCAAATACAAAATAAGAGAGTTTTAAAATAATTAAATTGAATATTTTAAAATAAGGATTTCACAAATATCTCAAGATATAACAAATCATTGTAACTTTTCTCTTAATCTTATTTTGATCTTATTTTCTATCAATTAGAAACACATTTTAATAATAAAGAGGGAATTTTTTCTCTAAATTTTAAAGAAAACCTCTCAATCTTTAAATAAATATTGAGAGACTTTTGAAATTGTTTTGAATTTACATTTTTGTCAATTATAAACATTTTAATTTTTGAAAAGACTTAAAAGTTGACATTTTCCAATTATTTTTTGAATGTGTTTAAGCTTTGGTCAGCTAACGAACATAGGAACAAAATGATTAATATGAGTGTTTTTCAACTGACTATTTGAGAGGTTAAAACAGTGTCTATGCAATGGTAAATTTTTAAAAAAATTAGTGAGAATTTTTGGAAACTAATTCTTCATGGAGTAAAGACCTCCTTTTTCTATCATCCAAAGGTGGGCTGTTAACCAGAGGAAGTCATGAGGACTTAAAAATGTTCTACTTAACCTTGTCTTATTTTCCTTTTCTTCCTAAGTTGCTGTTAACAAGATAGTACAAGAGGGCCCTTGGCATGTTACTCAGCTCCATTATTCCTACAATATTGACAACAATGTATCAAACTAGAAAATTTTAAGGTACACAACTTGCCAATTTAGATTAACTTATATAGTATATATACCCTTACGAGTATTAGACCACTCAGGGTCTTAGTTTGCTGGCTAGTTACATTGACAGACCACTTTATATTGATGAAAACATTACCAAAAGAAAAAGGATTAGTTATGCACAGATTTGTGTTAGTATGGATAGAACTAAGGAGCTCTTTGATTATATTCCAATTATGAGACTTAGTATTGATATTTCTTTACAAGAGGATATGGTGCAATTTTCCTATAATTGGAAACCTTCCTTTGTGCCTTAATGGAAAATTTGAAAACCAATAGGTACAGTGTTTGCTAGAGGAGAGTATGCTGAATTAATGGGGTTAGAGACTGATACAATCAGTCCTAAGTACCTGCCTAGGAAAAAGGATGAGGTTGCTATAATTGTCGATAAGGACAATTCATCTACTAACTCAAGTGAAAGGGAAAGGACAATTCAAGTGACATCTGTTATTAATAAGCCAACAACAGTTCTTTTGTTGTTTTATGAGAACAAAATTTAATCTCTTGGTAAAGAGGAAGCTACATTCTCTTCAACTAATTCCTCAATTAACTCTCTAGACTTGGAGAATGGAGATATTGAGCTAGATGATTTTCAAAATGTGATTAGTAGGAGAACTCAGATAATTGGAAGGACAAAAGGTAAAAATATCCTCATATGACAATCTTATTGTGGAATGTTTGTGGTATCAATAGCATAGAAAAGTTGAATGCTTTGAGGGATTTTGTGGAGAGGATTAAGCCTCTAATCATAGTTTTATTTGAAACAAAAATAAGATATGAGAATACGAATAAAGTGAACATTTTTGGTCTTTGCTGGAAATTTCTCTCCAATCATCATAACCATCACTATGGCAAAATTATAATTGGCTATGATGAGAATTTTGTCAAAGTAGAGCAGAAACTCTCTAATGAGCAGTTGATGCATCTAAAAGTACAATTCATTTTGAATGAGTTATAGTCTACTCCTCCTTTGTTTATGGTTTTAATACAAGTTTCTAAAGAAGTAGTCTTGGTCTTGTTTAAGAAACATTTAAGATGCCTTTTCAAGTCCCTGGATCATATGTGGAGACATCAATTCTACTATATATAGATAAGAAGAAGAGGGCAATTGCAGTATGGGTAATCACAATGAATATCTCAAGCTTTGTATAGAACATTTGGGGGTAACAGATCTTAAACAAGAAGGTTACTCCTTTACTTGGAGCAACAAACTAAAAAATGCATGGTCCATAAAAAAAAAAAGAGCAGAGCATTACTGAATGGCGATTGGTTCTCACAATTCGCCAATAGCAAAGCTACCTTTATGGATCCTTTTTTTTTTTTTGTCTTTTCATATTACACTCTGATTCTGATTAATGCTCTTTTTTAGAACCCCACCAATCATCATCTTTTTAAGTTTA
The DNA here is from genome assembly GCA_027564335.1 of Erythroxylum williamsii. Lineage (NCBI taxonomy): Eukaryota > Viridiplantae > Streptophyta > Magnoliopsida > Malpighiales > Erythroxylaceae > Erythroxylum > Erythroxylum williamsii. Next base: position 29,992,811 of record JANITW010000007.1, read on the forward strand.
ATAAATATCTTGTCAAAGTGGAAGGTTTCAATGATGCAATATTGAAGGGTTTTTCCGCTCAAGTATCTAGCTCTAAATAATACGTTTGTGATCAAAAGCTTAAAGTTATTAAAGTAGAGTTGAAGAAACTGAAAGCCTCTTATTCTCCTAACCAAAGATGTGAGTTTGCACCATATCGATCAAAAAATAGTATGAAATGTTGACATTCAGTACCGACCGATGGTAACAATATTTTTATTTGGTACCGACCAGTAATACCAGTCAAATATTGGTCAGTACCGTAAAGTTTAAAATCTTTAGAGACTTATTTGCGAAAAAAACCTTAATAAGATAAACCCATCCACATACACTACAAGAAAAATTAAGTTTAGTGACGGAATTTACCGACGGAATTTGTACATATTCCGTCAGTAAGCTTACTTAGCGACGGAATTTAGCGACAGACAAAGGCGTCAGAGATATGACTGTTGCTAAATTTAATGAGGGACAAAGGCGTCAGAGACATTTTTCTAACAGTATATTTTTTGTCGGTAATAAATTACCGACGGCTATATTGTTCCGTCGTTAATGTCCGTCGATAATTTTGCCGCGACAAATTCCCTCCAAATTTAGCAACGAATATTAGTACCGTCGCTAAATCACTCAATTTTAGCGACGAAAATATACTTTCCGTTGCTAATTTCCAACAGTATATTTGTCGTCGGTAATAAATTACTGACGGCTATATTGTTCTGTCGCTAATGTCCGTCGATAATTTTGCCGCGACAAATTCCCTCTAAATTTAGCGACGAATATTAGTACTGTCGCTAAATCACTAAATTTTAGCGACGGAATTTCCGTCGCTAATTGCTTACGAAAATGTTTCCGTTGCTAATTTTTCATCGCTAATTTACATTTTTCTTGTAGTGATAGACCTTCTCATTTTGTTCTCCCTCTCTTCTCTACCCAACCACAACCCCAACTTAACTTCTTCTCTACTCTCTCTACTATCTCTAGATCCAAAGTTGAATCTTTTTTTTCAATTTGTTCTTCAATCTATACTAATTTTAGAGTGTAATGGTAGAGATTATAGGTATGTTGAGAGCAATTGAAAATTCAACATTGCCATTGAAAACCGTAAGTGGAAATGCAGAGCAGATAACAGTTAGTGGCAAGAAAGAGTTGGTGAAGCTTTTAAGATGGCATTTTGGGCATTCAAATTTCAAAGGCAAGCAATTAGATGCTATTCAAGCTGTTTTATGTGGTTGGTATTTTTTTCCCCTAATCTTCATCTCTATCTTTGTTTTTATTTTGTGTCAATAAATTAATGTTGGAATTTTTTTGTCATCGAATGTGTGTTATTAGGGAGAGTTGTTTCTGTCCGTTGCCAACCGGAGGAGGAAAATCCATGTGAAAGTACCGTGCTTATTATTTCTCCTTTAATTGATCCTCTTTAATGATTCTTTCGACTTCCACATTTTGAAATTTTGTTTTCATTTGGTTTAAGTTCTTGTTCTTCAGGTTGTAATTAAGGACATTGTTCTTACTATGTTATCTTATTATTCTTCTTCTTCACATGGTTATCTATGATTATTTCAATAACCTTGATGGTGAGTACTTTGCAAAGTTCCTTCCTTTAACCTTGGTTTTTAGTTTATTTCATAGGTAGCAAAACGAGATGATATTTGATTTTATATTTCCCTTCCCACCTCTTAAGGGCAATTTTGCAATTTTAAATTAAAAGGATTATTTTATAATTTTAAAAAATTAGAGACTATTATATAAATTTAAAAAATTATCGAAACGGTACCCTATATTGACTATTACCAGTATAGTACCTTAACAGAATCAAATATGGTACCAGTATTGATAAAGCTAAGGGAAGTCTAGTTACCACTCAATTTCCACTTTTTCTTAATCCTAGGGATCCTAGGCTTATTCAGAACTTCAACATCTCATTATTCTCAAAAGACATCGACGTACAATTGAAAGTAACATCGACGACATTCTCTGCGACATTGTATCGAACATCTGGTGATCCCTTCCTCATCGGGATCTCGCCTTGTTTCTGGGCTTCTATCACAAGCTGATCATGACCACACCCTCGGCAGAAGTCACAGAACTAGCAATGATTTTCACAGCAACATCAACAAGCGTTCCCCCAAATCCAAAACTTCAACCTACCTCTCAGGCGAGTACTGTCCACGCCGCCAAAAAAGTGAGACTCTGGGAGCGAGAGGAGGACCCTCCTCCTCCGTCGCTTAAATCTCCGCCTCCCCAGCTTAGTTATCGAGTGGCAGTAACGGGGACTAACACCCAGCTCTCTGACGTAGCATGGCCCGATGAAGATCTGTTAGCCATTGAAGACGGAGACATCAAACAAGTGCAAGGACAATTTGGGTTGGGCTTAGAATTGTCTCAAAATCTCCGAGAAAACCTGGACAAAAAATGGGAAAAGGCAGTCGTGGTTAAGCTCTTAGGTCGGAGACTGGGATTTTTCCTCTTGCAAATCTCGAATCCGAGCCATATGGAATCCCCAGGGACCCATGAAAATAGTGGATTAAGAGCATGACTTTTACCTTATCAACTTCGTGGAGATTGATGATTACCTGACATCACTGACTAAAGGCCCGTGGATTATCACCGGCCATGTCCTGTCGGTACAGCCATGGACCTCCACTTTCCGTCCCTCGACCGACCGCATCTCGCATGTCGTTGCCTGGGTCCACTTTCTTGAACTCTCTGTGGCGTGGTATCATCCGGCTATCCTCACAGCTCTGGGAAATCTCATCGAACGCATAGTTAAAATTGATGAAAACACCCAAACATCCCAAAGGGGGAAATTTGCTCGGGTGGCCACTGAGCTCGATATCAGCTCCCCACTACGACCCATCGTTGAACTAGACGGTGAAATCATGAAAGTTGCGTATGAAGGTTTACCTATCATTTGCCTCACCTGCGGACTGGTTGGTCATGCTTCCGCCTCTTGCCCCTCCACCCGACCCATCACGAGTGAGGATCCAGCCCCTCTAGCCATGACCTAGTCAGCATCTTCCTCTAGTCCTGGCTGCAACTGATTCTCAAGTAGTGGGCTACGGCCCCTGGGTGCAGATGTAGCGCCGAACCCGTCGTCTGCCCTCACAACCAATGGCCCTTGGACATGATAGATGTCCTATTCCCTCTCCCGAGGTGAGACAAGGCTCACGCTTTAACGTCCTGACAGACATGACCCCATGAGCCCCACGTACCGGCTAGCTACAAGACGCGGGAGCCAACGTCACTGGCGTGAAACCGTCGCCTCCTCCGTCCGCATCACATCAATCGACATTGAAGCCTCAACTGAGAGCGCCCTTTAAGGGAGGTTTAGGAAGGGCTGGTCGTGGGCCCAGACCCTCCAAGTCCAAAGCCACACTGGCCCAGCAGAACACGCCCAGCTCACGAGCTTAACAAGCCCACGGGCCAGCCCATGCCCACGCATCCCCTCCTGTGCCGTTGTCCAGGCCAAGCCAACCATCCTCCTCCCATGCGACGTCGTTGTCTTTCGCCCCTCCGACTCCTACTCCGTCTACAACCTCTCACTTACCGACGTTGAACCCATCTCCTTCATCCTCCTTTGAGCACGTCGCGGTCTCCTTGCCCCCCCATGCAGCTGTTATTATCCATGATCCCAAGTATAATGACGTCATGCAGGAGGACGGGCACTGTCCTGAAATTGGACCACCCACACTTGCCGAAGGTAGTACCCTACCCTTGCCTTCGACCACCATCCTTGCTAACATGTCTCCGGGTCAACCCCCGGACGCTGATATTGACATGCAACCTGAGCACAAGCCTTCCATTGTCCCGGACTCGCCACCGGAAGCTACACAGATGGACTGCATGACCGAACCCATACGGGCATCCGAACCCACCCCAGTAAACACTACGGATTCTTAGTGTTTACTTCCATCTCCAAGCTTATCCATGTCTATCTTCATCTGGAACTGCCAAGGAGCGGGTGGAAAAACTTTCCAGCCCATCTGTAAAAATTACCTGAAGATCCATACTCCTCTTCTTACTGTCTTAGTTGAATCGCGAATCAGTGGTAATCGAGCCCGAAGGGTTATTCGGCGATTCGGCTTTGAACATTCTTTCCGCGTTGAAGCTACAGGTTTCTCCGGGGGCATATGGCTTATGTGGAATGGTAATATCTCTGTTCGAAATCTTGTTTCGCACCGCCAATTCGTCCATACTAATATTGACTGGGGTACATTTACCTTTGCCTTTACTGCCATCTATGCTAGCCCGACTCCTGTTTTGCAACACTTTTTGTGGGATCATCTCCGCAAGCTCGCTCGCCTTACCTCTATACCTTGGATTCTGGGTGGCGATTTTAATACCAAGCTCGATAGTACCGATAAAAGGGGGGGCTCCAGACTCCTTCCTATAGTCAACAATCATTTCAAGGACTGCGTTCATCACTGTCAATTGTATGACCTTGGCTACTCGGGACCCAAGTTTACATGGAAGCGAGGACACATTTTGGCTCGACTAGATCGCGCCCTCTGTTCTTCTACATGGCAGTCCACGTTTCCTCACTCTTCGGTCCACCATTTACCCTTCCTTAAATCTGACCACCGACCGCTCCTGGTGCAACTCCATAATAATACCAGGAGGCAGCGTCTCCCTAAACCCTTCCGGTTTCAAAATGCTTGGTTGACGGACGAGGATTTTGCTCAAGTCATCGCTCACTCGTGGCATCCAGGGACCCAAGCAATTAGTAGTGCCCTTTCCAAGCTTTCTAGCTCCTTACAGGATTGAAATGCTCGCGCCTTTGGGAACATATTTCATCAGAAGAAAAGGCTGCTTGCTCGCCTTTAGGGCATCCAAACAGCGCTGGAATCCCAAGACTCGCAGTCCCTCCGCGATCTCGACGAGCATCTCCGCACGGAGCTGGTTAGGGTTTTCTGTCAGGAATAACTCTACTGGCATCAACACTCCCGAAGCCAATGGATCAGCAGGGCGACCATAATACGCAGTATTATCACAATCTTACCAGGAACTGGCAGCGTACTTCTCGGTCCTTCACTATAAAAGGTGAGCAGGGCCTTATGCACTCTGACACCACAAGCATTCTACGAATTGCTCGGACCTTCCTTACTCAGTTGTATAGTCACGACAACCCGATCCCCAGAGGTTCTCACCCTCTTGCTCAGTTTCCCCATCTCTCAACCCAGGCCCTTACCGACTTGCAGTTGAGTCCCAGCCTGGAGGAAATCAAGTCTGCATTTTTCACTATGGGCCCTAACAAAGCACCTGGGGTTGACGGCTTTACGGCTCTCTTTTATCAATCTCAGTGGGCCACGGTCGGTCCGTCCCTGTTTTCGTTCATTCGACAAATTTTTTGACATGAAGTCTAGGACACGGACCTCAATCGTACCATCATGGTTCTCATTCCTAAATCCCCCAAGCCCACGTCCATCGCACAATTCCGGCCCATTGTGCTTTGTACTGTGGTGTATAAGGCCATTACGCATCTCATCGTGTCCCGTTTAAAATCGCATCTGGACACC
>JANITW010000007.1:30293508-30304724 GCA_027564335.1 Erythroxylum williamsii
GTAGTTGTTCGATTTCCCTTCTTCACTTCTTCAACCATCAAGGAGATTAAATACATCTCTATCGTATCATTCCATACTCCATCTTTTTCATTTACTTCCATACAATCATTGTCATCATTCATATTGTTCAAGCTTGTCATAACTAAATGTACATTAAAATAAACATGTGATAATATATTGTATTCTACATTTAAAAATAATCTCGGTGCTCTACATTAACAAGATATTATAGCAAGATAATAAAGTCATATGAGGTGTAAAGATAAGAATAAATGTGAAGATTTGCCTGAATGTTTCTAACAGTTGCATTTAAAACATGAATACTCGTGTAAAGACCATGAATGTGTCATAGGTTGCATTTAGTGCATGACCTTTTTTTATTTTAAAGAATTCAATGCTTTTCATTCAATAACAAACACCATCCACGTGAAGACTTGCATGAAAGGTAAATGCATTAAATGCTCCAACAGTTACATTTAATGCAAGAACATTTGTTTATTTTAAAGATGGATCTAGATAACAAATCCATTGCTTTTCTTTCAATAAAAAACGCATACACACTTGCACAAAAGGTAAATGCATTTAATGCTTCACTAGTTATATTTAATGCATGAGTATTTGTTTATTTTAAAGATGAATGTAGACAAGCAAGTTCAGTACTTTTCATTCAATTAAAAAATGCCACATTTATGAAGATTTGCATGCAAGGCACGTAAATGCACTTAAGCATTTAATGCATGAAATTTTTTCTCTTGTAACAATTGGTCTATGATTGACAACAACATTGTTTCCAAAACCAGTGTCGACATCCAACTGCTCCTCTTGATAAACATCTTCACCGTCACTAATAATACCGAAATCTTCACCAGGAGGGAGTTGAACAGAATCAAGATCGAGATTAGAGAGACCGACACTAGCAATAGCTGCCCTGGCCTCAATATCTCTCATAGTCAAAATGTCTCCCATAAGCAAAAGTTGGCTTCTAAATCTAGAGAGAAATGCAGTTAGTGACGAGAAGGAGCTTCAAGAAGCTCTGGGAGGGGAGGAAAGTGCAAGAGTTTTAATGCAGTGTCAAGGAGGGAATTTTCGAAAGGTTTTAGGTCGGAGAGAGAGGTGTAAGAGGAGATTTGGTAGTGGCAGTAGCAGATCATCACCAGTCCAGATAACGACATACGAAAACAATACAAATAATAGTCGACTAACGATTTAGAAAATACAAATAATCACATAAGAAAACAAATCTGATGAGCTGCAAAAGATAGCGAAAGATGCAGAAGACGATGAAGTTGATTTCTATATGCAAGAATTTTTAACAGAGGAAGAGGTTGAAGATGCAGAGTCGGCGGCGCAGGAAAACAGAAAACCTGTTTTAAAAATATACGATACAAAAACATAAAACTTGTTTTAAAAACATACGGAAACGTTATTTTCTCGTTTTTGCAAAGTTGTTGCCGTTTTCTTATTTTTGAAAACGAAAAACCACAACATCCTCAACCAAACAAATTTTAACCCGCTGTTTCCTATTTTTAAAAAACAAAAACTAAAAACTAAAAAAAACGAAACCAAACAGCGCCTAAGGTATTGCTTGAAAATAACTTTTCTATTATATAAAAATAAAGTTGTGTATTATCATATTTTTTTAAATTCTGCTTTTTTGCGAAAATTCAGACTGAATATGATAATAACAATCATTACTGAGTAAAGATAACTTACTTAAACTTGTTTAATTAAAGCATACTTATAATGGTAAGTGTGTGCGTTATCTGCACGTTTATACACATCCATTCAGAAAATTCCCATTAGGATGTTTAAATTAACTTCGATTTCGAGTCTCCTAACTTCCTTCTTGGATTTTGTTGAGACTAGATTTCAGCAGAAGTATATCAAGAAGAGGGGTGGTATGAAAGATAGGAATAAAGGTAATGTGTGAAGGGTCGTGAGGGTAAAATGGAGAGTGAGAGGGAGAGATGAATCATGTGGGAGTTAGTTAGGATGAGAGAATATAAGGTTGTTAGGAGAAAATGATTGGATTCAGTTATGACATCTTGAGTGACGATTATAGGGAGGAATGGCTAGCCCTTAAAGTCTAGCCAGTGAATAATAATAGATTGCATCCCATTTCCAATATTCACCTCTGTTCCAATTCATTTGTTGCTATGTGTGTGTTCTTGGCTGTTGCGTGTTGATTTTTAGTGCAGGACAGTATTGTTTGGGTTGAATCACTGTTAGAGCAGGTGGACTCTAACAAATTGGTATCAGAGTGAGGCGGTGATAGGGAATGGTATTTATGAGAATAGAAGCTAGAGCGATAACGTTAAGAAAGAGATGTTGAGGATAGTGGAGGATATTGCAGGAGTTGAAGCCAAGTTTGATAAGGTTGCTGGGGACATTGCATCTATATTCGAAATCTTAAGGAGAACGGAAAATAAAGGGAAAAATAAGGAAGTCGCTGGTGAGGTTGAAGAGGAATCGGAGCAAAAATTTGAGGGAGAGACATCCACACAAGCTAAACCGATACGAGGGGAGAAGAGCTATCGGAAGCTTGAAATCCCTCTGTTTTATGGAGAGAATCTGTTTGGTTGTGTGTTTCGGGTGGAGAGATACTTTGAGTTGAACGGTATGCCACATGATCGGTGGTTACCAGCAGCAACGGTGTGTCTGGAAGGTGAAGCCCTGAGTTGGTATCAGTGGAGGCAGAACTAGTCACCACTAGTTGAATGGGTGTCGTTTAAGAGGGCTGTGATTCGAAGATTTGGTAGTGCAACCGTGGGAAATCCATTAGCGGAGCTACTGAAAATTCAGCAGACGAGGACGGTGGCTGATTATAATCAGCGGTTTGAGGTGGTAACGTCGATGTTAAGGGACGTCTCAGTGGAGGTGGTAACGACAGCTTACAAAAACGGATTGAAGGACTACATAAGGGCTGAGATCCAGATGGCTCAACCCGAGTCGTTGGTTCAACTAATGGAGCTGGCCCAGATGACGGAGAGTTGAAATTGGGCTTTGTTGGATCAGCCCTCTTGCGACAACAAAGTGCCGAGACCTCTTGGTGGATCGAGTAACATATGGGGCGTGAAGGCTACTCCACCGGTGAACCCTAATTCGCAGATCTCTCCTTGGATTTCCAATCGTAGGTCGATCGAAGAGGGGAAAGCTCCGACTCTGACGGTGAATCGTAATTCCAGAAATGGTCCGGCGCCAAGTCGATTGCCGGATAAGTGGGGTGCAGGTTCAAGTAATGAAGGTCGGCGGAGTTTCCAGAGAGATCAATCTTTTCCATTCAAACGATTAACCACCGAAGAGCTACAACGTAAGAGGCAGCAGGGACTCTGCTACCATTGTGACGGGAAGTACACTTTAGGGCATGTGTGTGGGGAGAAGCAGTTTCATATCCTCCTCGCAGACGAAGAACAACCGGTGGAGTTATAGGAAGAAGAGGATGAGCTGGTCAACCAGGTAATGTGTCTTCAGCTCTACACACCCGACGAAGTCACTCAGCCTTTACTAGATTTGGAGCTATCGGTTGCTTCTCTCAAAGGTATAGTGGGTCCGCAAACTCTTAAAGTCAAAGGGGTCATTTCCGAAACAGAAATCATAATCTTGGTTGACAGTGGCGCATCACATAACTTCATAAGACAAAGGTTAGTAGATGACTTGAAGCTAGAAGTGAGTGACACGAAACCCTTCAGGGTTAGATTGGGGAATGATTGTCGGGTACAGTGTGTGGGCATCTGCAAAGGGGTAGAGCTCCATGTGCAAGGTATGTTAGTGAAACAGGATTTCTTTCCTTTTGAAATGCAGAGTGTTGATGTCATCCTTGGGGTGACATGGCTAGAGACGTTAGGAGACATCTTGATCAATTGGAAAAAAACAGATAATGAAGTTCAGTCAGGAGGGACAGAAGATTAAACTATATGGGGAGAGGAGTTCGGAGGCTTCAGTGACTTCACTCAAGACTGCTGTTAAACTCTTATAGCATGGGGCAGAGGGCTTTCTTTTAGAATATAGAGGATAAGGAGAGTTGAATGAAGAAATGGAAATGGGGGAAAGGGAGGTACTGAAGTTGGAAAAGGTACAGAGTGGATACCATGCAGACTCTACAGTTGGGGAAGAAATCCAGAAGGTATTGGTGAGGTTCAGAAGTGTATTTGATCCTGCCACCCAACTTCCAACGAACAGGGCTACTGATCACACTATTCAGTTGGAACCTGGCTCCAAACCGCCGAATGTGAGAGCCTACAGGTACCCCTATTATCAGAAAAATGAGATTGAGAAGTTAGTTAAGAACATGTTAGACTCAGGCATCATCAGGTCGAGCAACAGTCCTTATTCTAGTCCAGTGTTGCTAGTAAGAAAGAAGGACGGTGGGTGGAGGTTGTATGTAGATTACAAAGCGTTGAATAAGTTGACAATACATGATAAATACCCTATTCCTTGTATTGATGAGGTTTTTGATGAATTGAGAGGGTCCAAGATTTTTTCTAAGATTGATTTGAAGTTGGGGTACCATCAAATCAGAGTTAAAGAGGGAGACATAGCCAAGACAGCATTCCGAACTCATGAGGGGCATTACGAATTCATGGTAATGCCCTTTGGTCTCATGAATGCTCCTGCAACTTTTCAATCCCTTATGCATGAGATATTCAAACCAAATCTTAGAAAATTTATTTTAGTTTTCTTCGATGATATACTGGTATATAGTGTGAGTTTGGAAGATCATTTGAATCACCTCCACATAGTGCTTCAAGTACTGAGTGATAACTAGTTAGTAGCCAACTTGAAGAAGTGCAGTTTTGGGCAGAACAGATTGGAGTATTTAGGACATTATATTTCAGCTGATGGAGTTTCGGTGGACCCTAGCAAGATTGCAACTATTGTCAATTGGCCTGTCCCAAAGGATGTTAAGGCACTGAGGGGATTCCTAGGATTATCAGGCTATAACAGGAGATTTATCAAGGGGTATGGTAGTATTGCAAAGCCACTTACAAATCTGTTATGTAAGGATAGGTTCCAGTGGGATGAAGCAGCTCAAGAGGCATTTGATGCACTTAAACACTTGCTAACTACTACACCCGTGCTGTCCCTGCCAAATTTCTCCAAACCTTTTGTAGTGGAGACAGATGCATCGGGGGTAGGCATGGGAGCAGTGCTGATGCTGGAAGGCAGACCAATGGCTTACTTGAGCCAAGGATTTTCAACTAGGAATCAACTGAAGCCAGTTTATGAAAGAGAATTGATGGCTATTGTATAGGCAGTACAGAAATGGAGGCACTATTTGATGGGTAGACATTTCACCATAAGGAAAGACCAAAAGAGTTTACATTTCTTGACTGATCAAAGGTTATTAGGGGAGGAACAACAGAAGTGGGTTACTAAGCTGTTAGGATTCAAGTTTGACATAATTTACAAACCGGGGGCAAAAAACCGAGCTGCTGATGCATTGTCTAAGAAGGCTGAAATTGAGTGTAGAGCTTTGAGCATGGGGTTTCATGATGAGATGAATCAGCTAGAAGAACTAGTTCAGCAAGATCCCAAGTTAAGAGGCATCATACAAGATTTGATATTGCAACCGGATAGCCATCCCCCATTCAAGATGATAGGGCCGAGGCTCTTCTATGATAGCAGATTGGTTTTCCCTGCAGAAGGACCTCATATACAGAAGTTGATTAGTGAGTTCCACTCAACTCCAATAGGAGGACATTCGGGCTATTTCAGAACCTATAAGAGACTAGCTAATGTGGTCTATTGGAAAGGAATGAAATCCGATGTGAAACAGTTCATCTTGAGCTGTGATGTGTGTCAGAAGAATAAGTACCTAGCCCTAAAACCAGCTGGTCTCCTTCAGCCCTTACCTATTCCGACTCAGGTATGGGAAGAAATCTCTATGGATTTTATAAGTGGATTGCCTAAAGCATCAGGTGTGTATACTATATTTGTTATTGTAGATAGGTTGACTAAGTTCAGCCATTTCCTTGCCCTCAAACATCCTTACAATGCAAAACAGGTGGCTGCCCTTTTTACTAAAGAGGTAGTGCGGCTCCGTCGATTTCCTAGGGTGATTGTGTCGGATAGGGACAAAATATTTATGAGCACTTTCTGGCAGGAGATGTTCAAGCAATCAGGAACCACTTTGCACATGAGTTCTGCTTATCACCCCCAGGCAGACGGTCAAACGGAGGTAGTAAACAGATGCTTGGAGACCTATTTAAGATATTTTGTCAGTAATCATCCTAAGGAGTGACCTAAGTGGTTGAGTTGGGCAGAGTATTGGTTTAATATCACCTACAGTAGCGCAATTGGAATGACCCCATTCAAGGCACTCTATGGCAGAGAACCACCAATTCTTCTCAAGTATACTAATGAGCACTCTTTGGTAGAAGATATCAACCAACAATTGATAGACAGGAATCAAATTCTAGAGGAGTTGAAGTCCAATTTGTTGAAAGCACAACAACAGATGAAGAAATATGCGGATTCCAAACGAAGACCGATGACTTTTGAGGTAGGGGACATGGTTTATTTAAAATTACAGCCCTACAGATTTAAATCATTAATTGCCAGGAGTAATGAGAAGCTTAACCCTCGGTATTATGGCCCATATCCGATCACTGCTAAGATTGGAGAAGCAGCCTATCAAGTGTAACTTCCCACTATTGCCAGAATTCATGATGTTTTTCATGTATCCTAACTGAAGCCAGCTACTGTCCCTGTTGCACAATCACAGCCATTGCCTTCTTTTCTGGATGAGGATATGCAGTTACAGGTAAAGCCAGCAGCAGTAATGGGAGTTCGCAGAAGCATTAATGGTGAATTGGAGGTTTTAATTCGGTGCAAAGACTTACTCGACTTTGAAGCTACATGGGAGAAATTTGAATTCATCAATAACCAATTTTCTTTTTTCCACCTTGAGGTATAGCAAGAAGAGGGGTGATATGAAAGATAAGAATAAAGGTAATGTGTGAAGGGTCGTAAAGGTAAAATGGAGAATGAGAGGGAGAGATAAATCATATGGGAGTTAGTTAGGATGAGAAAATATAAAGTTGACAGGAGCAAATGATTGGATTTTATGACATCTTGAGTGACGATTATAGGGAGGAATGGCTATCCATCAAAGTCTAGCCAGTGAATAATAATAGACTGCATCCCATTTTCAATATTCACCTCTGTTCCATTTCTGTTCCAATTCATTTGCTGCTGTGTGTGTTCTTGGCTGTTGCGTGTTGATTTTTAGTGCAGTACAGTATTGTTTGGGTTGAATCACTATTAGAGCAGGTGGACTCTAACAAAATCTGAAGTATGAGAGGCACGCTTAGCCTCAGTATTGTCATTTGATAATTGAGCTTTTCTCTAGATATTTGGCTGGAAGTGAGCAAATTCATGGCAGAAATTTTTCATAGAAAATGTTCTCCAGCGATTCACCAATGTTTGATTGTGATAGAAACAAAAATGCTTTGCTATTAGTTAAAATTCACGAAATCATACCAATTACTGAACAAACAAAAGCCTAACCACAACAATGTCAATAACTTTCCCTGGCAATAGGCATTCTCTTAGGTGGAGGCTGTTTGTGAGCGATAGAGAAAGAGAGGAGAGATCCTGCAAAGCAAATAGCTTCACCCCAGGTCAAAAGTAAAGTTATTCTTCTTGTCGGATCACCTTTTTTCCATCGTTCTGGGCACAAAAACCATTTAGACTTTTCAAATTTTGATACACAGCATGCTATCTCGTATTCCTACTGCAGTATTAAAGAATAATGAAACTCAATCCTGGCATATTTTGTACATTCCCGTACTTCTAGCATGTCTATCAGAAGGGTACACCTTCTGATTCATGCCCATCGGCCACCTTCCATCTTGAATGGCTCATACAACACTAAATGCTGATTGTATGGTAGATGAGACACGATTTGCAAGGGTCTGAGAAGCAAATTGTTGAAGCTGCTTCTTAGCATCTACAGGAACACAGAATGTTTGAGTTATCATATCAACGGTAAAAAACTTAATTCAATAACAGAAGCATTATCTAATAGGCAGAGTGACCAGTCTCATGATTTCAGTAAATATAACAAAAAACCAAGGCTTTTTCTCAAGTTTGTTTCATAAATGCACAGTTCTTGTCAAACAAGTTTGTTGATATAGCTGTGATTGATTAAGTCATTAACACAAATAAAACGTCCCATCTTCTATGCCTTTTTCTTTCTTTACTTTTTATGGCATTAGTGAATAATGACAATGAGAAACATATTAAAGATGTTGAAGCAAGTGACCCAATGTGAGAAAACCAAAAGTTGGTAGCTAACCTTTGCGACATTTAGTGAATCCGACGATGTTTGCTATGCTGAGAGTCAAGCAAACTCCAACGATGAGGCAATAATCTGCTTGGAACCTTAGAAGAGAAAAGACTCCAAGCACAACCCAAGCAATTGCCTACAATATAAATTTTGACATACAAATAAGATAGGGACATAGGATCAATTCTTGTCCAATCCCAGACGAGTAATAAACCAAATTAATCACTGTTCAACTATCACCAACTTATTGCAAACCTCACAAACTTTACGTGTTGTTCAATTCATCTATTTCTAAGCTTCCACTCCCCATAAGTTTTCATATTTTCCCAGAAGGACCTCATCTTAATATGAAGAAGTGGACGCCTCTAGTACTTTCTAATAGTTACTGAAACATGTAATGTAAATATCTGACTTCTCAATTAATGCAATACATTAAATATACATTCATCTCTAGCATGATGTTATTTTCTTACCGTTAGATAAAGACTCCACCAGAACAGCCATGAATCTTTCTTGTTCAACCTGGCCAATGACTAATGAAGAAATCATGATGAAGATGTGTAAGAGTTGGGCAATCCAAATGTAAAGCAAATATTCATAAACAATTTGAACATAAAAATTTGCAAAGAGATTATCTATGATCAAAGTGCTATGAACTTAATCTAACCTCTTGATCAAGGGATTCAAATTTCCAGACGCTCTCACCCAGATCATTAATTTCATTCCACCACCTAAGACCAACTAAAATTCGACCACTCACATTCTTAACCACCCAAAAATCAAGTGCAGCAAGAAGAACAGTGACCACAAAAATGATCACAAAATTGTCTATAAAGAGAGCAGAAAGTATGTAAAACGCTAGAGCTCCAGCCTGCCATCAACATAAAACAAAAGATAGCATCAGCGTTGCCAGACCATGCAGCTTACTTAGTTACAATAATGAAATCTGACATACCTTGAAGAGAACATGAAAGAGGCATGTCTTTGGATTAGCATAGTTTTCACCAGGAGGCTGTCAAGAGGAGTTAGTTATGTTAATCGGGAGGAAGAACAATTGATAAGTCCCAACTAGGGTCTGAGTTCAAATAAAAAATACTCATAGCTTCAAACTAAAAGTTGTCATCTGAAAAACAGTGCAGAAAGAGATATAGCGTGTTTTTAGGTAATGAAAGAAAGGATCACTAGGTTTGGTTGCAAGGGTTGAAACTTAATAGCCAAACAATTCTGTAATCTCAGCCTTTCTTCTATAAATCTGAAGGAAAATCTCTAAATTTATCAAATTTAAAGGCCTTAATCAAAACACGCAAGTGAAAACGTAAGTTATGCAGTTCCAACATTGAGTTCACCAAAGCTGCATTACCACTAACTGATCCAGTTACCATGGGAAACACCTATTAATCATAGTTTTGAAATCCCAAGGCGCAATTTTCAGACTTTCCTCTTGAGTCGTGCATAAGATTGCAGGACAAGAGGATTCACATCACAGAAATTTTTAAGCCCATCGCTCGAGTTAAGAAACAAACCAACAAAAACAGGCAATATGAAGAAAGAGAAATCTGATCTACGCTCTCAAACCTACTCAACCAAACTAAGCCAAATTGAAAGAAGGGGGATTCCTATAACCATTTGGCTGAGGAACTATACAGTCAGTATAGTCCTTGTCGTATTTGTTCTATTTTTCATCTTACCTCACGTCTAAGATCTGATTATTCACAAATCAAATTTTAGATTTTCGCTGAAGATGTTTCTAGGGTTGACCATTGACAAAAACTCAGGTCTAATTTCCACAATTTCTCCCGAAAGGATCCTTTTTAATTATTTCTTTCGATCCATTAGCCTCTTTACCAACAATCTATGTTGTTTTACACACACCATGCAAGATCATATTTTTGTCGATGAAAAACAGATCTAGCAAAAATATGGACAAAAACCCAGAACATAGAGATAACCAGAAATCCAACCCTAAACAAATGTGAAAAAATATATATCGTAAACTGAGCTGCAGAAGAGAGAAAGAAGGTCCGAGTCAACTCACCTGGTTGAGATCCATTGCTGGAGGATTGAAAATTTGGGAATATTAAACCTAAGAGAGATTCTGAGTTTGAGGAATTATTAGGAACAGAAATTTGATATTAAAAAAAAAAAGAGTTTTAGTTCTAACACTCGTTCTTCTGTCTGTCCTGTGTTGCGTTGTTCTGTTGATCTAAATCTAACGTCGATCCCAGCAATGCAAGCGGCTAGTTTTTGCCGTATTCACCAATCGGTCCCTCATGTTTTCTGTTATTTTAATTGAAGCGCGTAATAAAAATGTACAAGTGACAGATTTAAAAAAAGAAAATGGAAACTCCAAGTCAGAGCTGAATTGGTAAGGAGCTCTCTTAATTTAAATAAGGTCGCGAGTTTGAACCGTGTATGCAGTCGTTTAAAACTTGAAGCTAGAGCTTTGCCTCCAACAAAGGACCTACCCGGTTCGAGCGGGGATTAGTCTAAGAGTGGATGACTTAAAGATGTCTTCCCATAATTGGGATCCTCCTAGGACACTTCGTGGGCAACTAAAAAAAACAATGGAGGACACACTTGGTATTATTTAGATGCGTACCAAGTAAATATTTGGATGGATGTAATAGTCTGTATATCACGTCAATTGGGTATTTTGTATTAGACAAATTATGTAAAATAGAGTCGATTAAGAGAACGTAAATAAAGGAATTCAAACATAAAACTTTTTAATCTCATGCCTCTTGCTCTACCAATTCGACCATCTTTTTGGAGTTGTATTTATAATTTATAAATAAATTCCTAAAGTATTTTTATAAATATTTTACTATTTATTTTTATTTTCAAATTCACTAAAAATGTATTTATAAAAAATAGTGTTTTTGTTAAATAATTTAATTCAATTTTACAATTAATTTAAATATTTAAT
>JANITW010000007.1:30305152-30316037 GCA_027564335.1 Erythroxylum williamsii
ATATCCCGAGTGACTCTCTTTTGTTCAATCTCATGTGCTTCAATTCTTTCAGTGTTTGTTTTATTAGCACTCTTTCATTTTGCTACATTATTTATTAAAATAATTTATATTTAAGTTTTATCTAATTTATAATTACGAGACATTAATATTCATACGTATGTTTTGTTTTATTTAAAAATGGTTTAAACAAAAATTAAATTGAGTATTTTAGAATTTGTCATTAACAAAAACAGATAAAATAGAAAGGAGAGGTGGTCAATGCTGCAAATGGATGAGGGGCTGTGGATATAACCAAAGCAGAGGGCATGGGGATGGGTGGGGTCAGTGTCTTATCCTTGTTGTAACGAAGAAATGGGCAGGACCAGAGTGTTTGAAATTTCTGTTTTAAGAACAAACTAAGAAGTGATAACGGGACAGAAAAGGGTCCTTCTCCATCCATGGCAACTACAAGAATGGTGGTGCCTCAGCAGCAAACTCACCCTTCTTTATCCCTTCTGCCATCCTCTCTATCAGACTTCAATGGCATCAGACTCCACTCTCAAGTTCAGGTCTCTTTTTGAATTTGATGTGAAAACTATCTTGTTCTGATGCATTAATTACTTTCACGAGTTTCTATGTTATTTTTGCTGTGAATTCTGAGTATTTCCCTTCCAATAGTTAGAACTTATGTTAATCGCTACTGCAAATACTTATGCTGGCTATCTTCCCGTATCAATGTCACCTTCTCTTAAACAAACATGATGTAAGCTCATATTAATATGGACAAAAATCCAGCACATAAAACCAACCCAGAAATACAACGCTGAAGAAATGAGTAAAAATCTAAATCGTAATCTGAGCTTCAGAAGAGAGAAAAAAAAAGTCCGAGTTAACTCACCTTGTTGGGATCCTCTTATTAAAGCTAACATAGGTTCTGAGTTGAAGGATTAATTAGGAATACAAATTTCACTCGTTCTTCTTTCTACGCCTGTTGTGTTGTTCTGTTGCTTTAATCTAATGTACACCCCATAAGTGCAAGCCTCTCATTTCTCAGTTCTCCTGTATTCACCAATTAGTCCCTCATGTTTTCTGCTGATTTAATTTTTCACCACCAAAAGCTCCAATTGATTTTGTGCCCCATCAAAATTGCATTAAAAGTGATAAACATATGTAAGTGACAGATAGTCCAAGGATTGATGAATTCCTAAGGTTTATAATTTATAGATAAATTCATAAAGTATAGATTTTTATATCTTTTTTAAAACTTACTTCACTTAAATATAATTTTTTATTAATATATTTTAGTATTAAAAATTAACGTATCAGTATTAAAACATTAAGAATTCATTAAAATTTAAAAACATTATGAAGATATGAATACTTAAGGAGTGTTTTTAAAAGCAAAACTGTCCTTCACTTGGTCACAGAATCTTTTAAACTTAAAACAGCCTTGAGTTACCTGTTGGTCTCGCTTCCACTTGTTTATAGTTAACTGACAATTATAAGCATCTACGCCTTTTGCAGTGCAAAAAGAAAACATGGCATACAAGAGGAGCGCTGCAAGTTTCAGCATCAGCTTCAAAGAACATTCTTATAATGGGAGGCACTCGATTTATTGGTGTTTTTTTGTCCAGATTGCTTGTTAAAGAGGGTCATCAGGTACCAAACCTTTTGAATTTATTATGTTTATTCATTTTAGATTCTCGTTTACAGCAACTATTTGCCCGTGGGGTGCGATTAAACTTGGTGTTAGGCAAAGAAATTATATCTCAGTAGTCAATTACAATTCTTTTCAGGTGACCTTGTTTACTAGAGGTAAAGCTCCAATTACCCAACAGTTGCCAGGTGAATCAGACCAGGATTATGCTGGCTTTTCTTCCAAGGTACCATTACAAAGCAAATATACTTGCCTAATATCGTCAGAGAACTTCTACACTGTCCTTGTTTTGACATAATAAGCCACTTTTTGCTATTGATCATGATTTACTAGATCTTGCACTTGAAAGGAGACAGGAAGGACTTTGAATTTGTCAAATCCAGTCTTTCAGCTAAAGGATTTGATGTTGTTTATGATATAAATGGTATGCACTCTCTTAAATTGGGACCCTTTTCCGTGTCGTATCATTCATCTCTTTACTGTTATTTCCTAAGAATGAATAACTTTATTAGGCTGTATTTGCAGGACGCGAAGCTGTTGAAGTGGAACCTATATTGGATGCTTTACCAAACCTGGAACAGTAAGCTCTGAACAATCTGTTAACGCCTTATTGCTTCTTGGATACAGACACCTAATGCAAGCATTCACAATGAGTGCTCTTGTGTTGGTCTTAGGTAATAAGTGGGGGTGTTATGAAGTGATTGAACCTATCATAGTAAGTTATGTTTGCTTCTCCACCTGACAAAATGAAATATAAGCTTGTACGTAAGTTCCTATATCGATAAATGAAAGACACATTTCCAGCCTCATTGTTAAATGCTAACATCGTTTTAGATTGAAATTGATTACGCATCAGAATGGAACTAGTATAATGATGCCTAAATTACAGTAGTTCTTTCCAAGGTAATGGAGATAGATGGTTTTACATGTCCCATGTTGGTTTTGGCAACTCGTCTTTCTACAGATAATGATCAGTAGATCATGGAATGTTTGACTTACTTTTTTATGAATCTGATTTTCCTTTTCCAATTTTCAGGTTCATATACTGCTCTTCTGCTGGAGTTTACCTTAAAACTGATTGTCCTCCACACTTTGAGGTGTGCATCATTTAATAATCTTTCATCCTAAATCATGACAAATTATTTTAAATTGGGAAGTCCAAGTGCTGTTCGCAAATTAAAACCTTTCTTGTGAATATTGCATTTTAATTGTAACCATCTGATCTGCCTCATTTGCAAACCTGAGCTAGAAGTGAATAAAAAGTTTCTTCTAAATGATTAGAAATAAATGGTCTGCCTCCTTTGCAACTAAATAAATGGTCTGCCTCCTTTGCAACTATTTAGGACTTGAATTACATGAAAACTAGGTTCAGTCGTTAATATATCACTACTTAGAGAAGTTAGTTTTTGTTTTGACAAAACTTTCAGTTTCTATTGAATGCTAGAGTATCTCATCTAAGGGACTGTCATTTAATTATAGGTAGATGCAGTTGATCCAAAGAGCAGACATAAGGGAAAGCTCGAGACAGAGAGCTTGCTACAATCAAGGGGAGTTAACTGGACTTCAATAAGGCCAGTTTACATCTATGGACCCTTAAACTACAATCCTGTTGAAGAGTGGTTCTTTCACCGGTTAAAAGCAGGTCGCCCTATTCCAATTCCAAACTCAGGAATACAAATAACTCAACTTGGTCATGTAAAGGTCAGGACATCTTTTAACACCCTTTATGCAGTAAGAACTTGCTTTTATGGAGATAGATGAAATAAAAGTGACTGAATCATGCCTGGCCTGTTACAATTTAGATGATAGGATTCATCCCTACAGTAGGTAGTTTCATAGTTTCTTTTCTTCAGCTAAGTAATTTTTATTTTCTGTTTTGAGTTTTTTTTTTTTTTTGTCTATTGACGTTGGATGGAATTTCCTATATTATTTATGTGAAAGTGAAATTACATTATGGCTGCAACAATTTTCTCTTTGCTATGGTCTATCTGATCATTGTTTCCTCAAATTTTTGGTTAATACATGATATAACTAAGTCTGACTTAGGTTAGGTAACCTAGAGCTTTTCCACTCTTTATTATATAAAAGTTAGTTTCTTGAGCTGAAGTGGTTCCTAATTTTCAGGACTTGGCAAAGGCATTTGTCAAGGTTCTTGCTAATGAAAAAGCCAGCAAACAAGTATTTAACATATCAGGAGACAAGTATGTGACCTTCGATGGATTAGCAAAGGCCTGTGCAAAGGTAAAAGATGTGAAAAGTATGGAATATATGGCAGGTCACTGAAGTCCTATGATTTCAAATCTTTGATGTTTTATCCTCATTGTACCTCAGGCTGCTGGTTTTCCTGAACCAGAGATTATTCACTACAATCCCAAGGATTTTGACTTTGGAAAAAAGAAGGCTTTTCCATTCCGTGATCAGGTAAATATCAACATATGATTGGCTAGTTTGTGGAGTGTCTCCTCTTCAATTTATTTATGTAGAGGGTGAAGACGAGTTTGAGTAAATGCTTCACTTACCTTAATTTGGGGCAACTGATTTTAACGTATGCTAACAGCATGCAATGGATCTCTCTCGTTCATACATGAGTTAATCTGTTACTGACGGAGCTATCCTCATCCTTATGGTTGAATTATTGCAGCATTTCTTTGCATCTATAGAGAAGGCAAAGCAGGTCCTTGGTTGGAAACCTGAGTTTGACCTGGTGGAAGGCCTTGCAGATTCCTACAACCTAGATTTTGGAAGAGGAACATTCAGAAAAGAAGCTGATTTCTCCACAGACGACA
This sequence comes from Erythroxylum williamsii, assembly GCA_027564335.1. Taxonomy (NCBI): domain Eukaryota; kingdom Viridiplantae; phylum Streptophyta; class Magnoliopsida; order Malpighiales; family Erythroxylaceae; genus Erythroxylum; species Erythroxylum williamsii. The sequence goes on from JANITW010000007.1 coordinate 30,309,575, forward strand.
TTATTCTAAGCAAGAGTCTTGTCCTCCAGTCCTAGACCTTCTCACCTCTTTTCATTATTCCTTTTCGTCCTATATTTTTATTTATTTTTGTATTTATGTTTCACCTTTTTCTTCTTTAGATGAAAGGCCATTGCTATTTTCCAATTTTTACTCTTAAGTACCCATGTGATATGTTCTAATGATTTGAAAGGAGGTTCAAATGTTATGTCTCCTGTTTTAATAGCAACTAGTTCTCAACAAATATTACTTGATTAATATATGATTAAAGCGTTATGTTAGGTACAATTCATATGAATCTTTTCATTATTACGTGCTTTAACTTCAATATGAAGCAAAGTTTCGTTTTGTTTAGCAAAATATTTTATGCTTGAATGATCAAATGGTTCATTAATAAAATGAAAGATGTTTATGAATATTATGTTTATTTATTGAACATTTGTTTTGAAGTTTAATAAGAAAGATGAATGTTTCTGTTGTAAAGAAGGAAAATTGGGGAGAATATATCTACATATTGCATGTCATAAAATAAGATTATGATAAAATAAGAATTTCACAAACAAAATAGTCCCACATGAAAGTCATATTTATACAAGTACAAAAGAAAGATCGATAGTTTACTATTCAAGTACAAAATACTTGCAGGTCCTAAAACAGATAGATAGTTTACTAAACAGAAAGTAGTTGACAAAAAATTAGCCATTCTTGAACATTTCATAGTTAACTTTTCTCTTTTGATTTTGGTGATCAACTTAGTTGAAAATATTTGTGATGATATTAAATCACATGAAGGCATATCAACTTCATAAGTTTTTGATATTGATCTTTTCATTTTGAAAATCTGGGTGAGATTTGAGTAGAGGAAGTAATATCTATTTCACTATCACAAATTGCAACTCTATCATCCTATGATTAAATAAACTCAATAAATAGAATACAATAGATGAATATATTGAAGAAATACATATACATACTTTGTTATCAATTGTAGATAGAGAAATACACTCATAAAAAATGTTTTTCTGAAAAGTAGCTGGGTGATTTAATTTGATTTGAATCTTACATAATGAAAAGTATCTTATAAGAGAAGTAAATATGTTGGCACTTTTTGTAGGTTATTATGTTGTTTTTTCAACAAATAAGAAATTCAACTTTGGAAAGCAAAAGATTGTTTTACAATTTCAGACGCTGAAGCTGGTTGTGGCGCTTTTGATTGAATAGAATCCTAGCATAAATTTAAATGAATAAGAATAATCATTCATGTGTGATCCATATTATACATAATATTAATGGTATGTACATACTTGTTTGTTCACAGTAGGTAATGATGATAGAGGTGCAATATCAATAGGAATGTTATTTAGTAATTCATCCAGAATTGAATCCAGCAAAACAAAACTCAATAATTGATTATTGAATGCCTATTTACATCTAATTAATTTAACAATGAATGGTTTTACAATGAGATAATATATATTTGCATTTTTAATATAGTGTCAAATAAAAGAAGAGAAATTAGGTAATTGAATTTGGTAGGAAATAAATCATATAGTTTGCTAAGTACTAATTGTAGCCAAGGCTCCAATAGAAGTAATTTGTTGCAATAATACGATTATAAAAATAAAGAATACCGAAATTTTTTTGACAGAGCAGAAAAAAATTGGAATGTGTAAAAGTGGTATTAATACTCACAGCTTCGTTAGGATTTATCAATCCCAGTGGTCCTACTGAAAGATCAGTAGCAGTAGCAGAATCACTCAGATAACAGTCCTGAAAAAATATTGTATTTCATGAGATCAATATTGCTACAATATATACATATTTGTGTATATCAATGAAGTTTCACGTAATGATGAATAGTTTCTATTCTTCTTTGCAGCGGGAAGTAGAGTAATACCTGAGACTGGGGTGGCAAATCCACGTATTTATTGATCAGTTCCCCATTACAACTTGCTTTCTTGACAGTGAAACTTTAAGATTTGTTGATTTTATTAAATTCTGTGACTTATACCTTGAAAAGATAAGTTTTCTTAACCAAGCATTCTAACTCATCAAGAAACTCATCTTCATCTCCTTCCTAATTAACAAATTAATTCTAAGTAAACACACGAAAGAGTAGACAATTTATTATATAAAAAAATGAAGATTATATCTTTTACAGACCTTGATTAGACGATTTTTTAGATCATTTGCACTAACTTGAATCAGTAGGAAGGTTTGATTATCAAATAACACAAATGACTCCAAACCATCATAAGCATCTTTTACTTGAACATGTACTTTATATCTAGAATACATAAATATATCAAAGATTTGTGTTTATCGTTATATAAAATTAAGTTTAAATAAAATTTAAAATGATGGTATACCTTGTTACAATTCTATTTGGAGTGTTCCAATATTTAGAGCACATGAGTAGGTCATTCTTAATTTTGACTTTACATCCATGAATGGAGCATGCATTAATGTACCAACTTTGCTCAGTTTGGATCTTTCTAATGGTTGCAAGAATGGTATAAATACCATTATGTTGTAATGTTATGAAAAAATAGGCGAGCTTGTAAGATATAGGTGCATAAATTTAGAATGAAGAAAAGAATTATGCATTTTCAATTTACCTCACACCATCTCAGTTCAGTAACCTTCTTTCTTGTTTCAAAAGATAAGAAATCATTCAAAGGGGATTGACTTAAGAAAGGACGTTCAAGCTGAGAGTATCTCTGAGAAGATGTTTCCCCAACTATTATCAAATTGAGGCTACAGTAAAAAAGAATTGAATAAATAGGTAGTGCATATATATGCAATGATACAAATTTAGAATAACATGATAATAAGCTATCATAAAAATATAATTACCTCAATTTGAAATCTTGAACAGTAGGGATGTCGGGATTAATCAGTAGTCTTAAAGCATTCCAAGCATTAGAAATCTTAATTTCTCCTGCACGAAAAAGGGTGATATGTTTTGTTTTTTTTTTCACAAAAATGAACAATGTGAACTGCATAAAATGCTTTGAAAAAAAAAGTACCAGTAGAGTTTGATATCATAGCAAGTTGAAAAACAATAACGATTGAAATTTCTTGTGTATCCCTTATTGTATTCAGCAAAAAGTCAACATATTCACCAAATAATGTGCACTTGATCTTGTTGTTACTGAAAAATAATATTAACGCATAAATATTATTTTGCATGCAAAGAGTATAATACAATAGTTATTGAAAGTAAATATAACCTCTTATCTATCAGATATAGATTCATAAATTTTGATTTGAGATTATTCCTTTGGAATTCTTTGCAAGTTTCACATGAAGTCATCTCTCCGAGAACATCTGTTTGATAGGACAAACAATTTGTCAATAAAGGCTAAATAAAGAAATCATAGCATAAATGACTTATTGTGTTAAAATATAAATAGAAACCACTGAAGATATATATATATTTATATATATATATGATTACCAATCAAATAACCTTTAGGAATCTTATCTTCCAGAATATCTATGAATGGCACGAAATTGAAAGAGTATAAAGGAATATCCAAATCAACAACATTGATTGTAGTGCCAAAGTGGAAATTAATCTTATATTTGTGTTGAATTCCTCTATAATCTCCAGAATTGTCAACCACAACAAATTTATGTATGATGACACATTTGCCTTCCCAACTGAATCACGATGCTTGGTCACTAACTTCTCTATTCCAATTATAGCCTGGATTTTATCTCCCTGTGAAAAATTAACATACTTGTTTATAAACTATAATCATTTTAACATAGTCAGCTATCAATATCATTAATAAGAAATAGAAAATGAATTTACCTTCTGATCTAGCAACGACATTTGCAGATTAGAGACAACATTAGGGGAATTTCGATAAGAAACATTCCAGAGCCTAATAATTCTTACAACTATTTTCCAAGACTCCTTCTCAGTATGCAACAGACCAATGTAGTTAACTTTCATGGAAGACATTTTCACATTACCTAAAAAGCTTTTTAATTCAAGGAACATGTGTTAGGAAATAAAATCTTAATGAATAAAAACTGAAAAGATAAATTAGTGAAGCATTCCAAATGAGCTTTAATTATACAAGGCAAATAAGTCAGCAAAGAAAATATGGAAACAAAAATCACTTAAATCATTCAAAACTAAAGTTTCAATCTATAAAATGTAAATAACAAAAATAAGCAAAGAAACTACAACACAAATGAATCAAATCAAAGATTTAATATAAAAATAACTAATTATATTAGCATGTGGTTGATGCTCCAAAAAAATATAATATTAAACAGTTCATAAATGTTTCAGAATAAATGGACCATAATGCTAAAGATCTTGAAATATTTCTTTATAAACAACATTGAGTGTCTCAGATAATGCTTCATTTTCTGTATTATGAACCCATATTTTGAGTCCATGTTTTGATTTCACCCTTGAAATTGCCACAAATAATTGTCCATGCGTGAAAATGGGCCTTGGCAGATACAATCCAACATAATCAAGAGACTAGCCTTGACTTTTGTTTATCGTCATACAATATGAGATATTGAATGGAAACTGTCTCCTTTGAAGTTGGTAGGGCCAAATTGACTCTGTAGGTGTTATTGTCGTTCTAGAGATGTATAATCTTTCACCAAAGTGAGTCCCAAGTATATGTCTAGCTTTTACAACATTAACACCAAGTTGTGTAATAATAAGTCGTGTGCCATTGTAAAGTCCTACAGATTGATTAATATTTCGAATGAGCATAATAGGAGTTCCAACTTTCAATATCAATTTTTGATTAGGCAAGCTTGAGCACTGCAATGTGTTTAAGTACTCAACCGGATGCAATTCTTGCAAGAATTCACATTGTTCATTTGACGCAAATATAGAATCAAAGCTGAGGTATTCCTTAGCTTCACCGGGAATAAGAGATAGAATATAATCATTAACTTTATCAACAACATCCAAAGTTAGAGTTAAAATAGCTCTGCCCTTCAAGTAGCTTGGATCATTTTTTTAATCTTTGGATAAGTTGAATTAACAATAGCTGCAATAGGATCACGAAACTCAATCAGTAGAAATTCAGGAGGTATTTCCACAAGTGCTTTCTCCATCATTAGGTTCTGATAATTTTCCATCTCCAATCTTAAGCACCCAATCTGAAAACTCTTTCAATTCATCAGCATTAGTATTTTGAGAATTTACATGCAATCATATGGTTTTTGTCAAAGTTAGGACTTGAAAAAAAGGGCATAAGTAAGAAGACTTCATAGCTACATGAACAATGTCAGATCTAGAACCACGACGAATTACACGTATTATTTGTCTGAAATCACCACCAAATACAACAAACTTTCCACCAAAGGGTTTATGAAGACTATTAGGAACGTCAAATATGAGAATATCACGAAGTGTGCGATCTAGAGACTCAAAACATTACCTCTTAACCATAGGAACTTCATCCCAAATTAACAATTTAGTTTTTTGCAACAACTATGCATTGAAACTTCCTTGTTTGATATAACATGTTGATTCATCAGTCAATTGAATAGGAATAGCAAACCTAGAATGAGCAGTGCGTCCAGCAGGAAGTAAGGCTGATGCAATACCACTGGATGCTACAGTGAGCACAATATGACCTTCTGATCTTAACGCACAAGTGAGAACGTTCCATATGGAAGTTTTTCCTATTCCACCATAGCCATACAAAAAATAAGTACCTCCCCTATTTTGAATTACAGATTCCATAAATTGTATCATAGACAACTCTTTGTTCTGCAGTCATTGTGCTTAAGAGAGTACTTAGTTGTTCTAAAAGTAGTTACCTATTAAAGTTTAACTGATCTGCAATAAGTCTATTTTGCAAATCAAGATCAACATGGCCTTGAGGAACAAGCATTAAAGGAAAATCTTGCAAGCTTTTACCGTTTGCTTTTAAGAGATTGTCAATCTCAGCTAGAGCAAAATATTGCAATGGAGAATCTATAAGTCTTAAATCTTTAACAAAAAATTACAACTGTTAATATTGAAATAGTTTTCATAAGAAAATTAGACTAAATGATTCAAGCAACCCGGAATATATAACGATACTAAACATTATTTGACAAAAAGTGTAGTAAGTAAGTATAATATAATGTATAAACATAAAAAATTAGGAATATTGGAAGGAAAATAAATATTTGATATAAAATAATTCATGGTATGAATGACACAAACTGAAAGAGTATGAAGAGAAATATAATCCAATGCTTGAACAAATAAAAATACAGTAGTTTGGAAAGATTTTCAAGATTATGTTGCTTACCATTGCATCCATATTTTTTTTGCTAAGAATAAACAATATCTTCTGCTAGAAGTCTCCATGTCTTGTCCCATACATATTCTGGCCGTGAAATAGAATTGGACAAAAGCATTGTAATGAATAGAGATCTCAAATAATGAGTAGTACCCCACAAAGATGCTTCATTAATAGCATCAATA
>JANITW010000007.1:30384761-30401498 GCA_027564335.1 Erythroxylum williamsii
TGATATTGAAGAAAATTTGGAAGTCGACTTCAGAAATTTTTGAGAGAATGATTGTGAAATTTAGAGACAAATTAGAGATGAATAAAAGAATGAATTTTAGAGATAGGTGTATGATGATGTTAAGATATGAGAAGATTGTTTAAAGTGAATATTGGGAAGAAAAATAAGAAGATTATATTTAAACCTGATGATTGGGTTTGGGTACACTTGAGGAAAGAGAGATTTTCATAGCCAAAGTCAAAATTGATGCCACGAGGGGATGGTCCATTTCAAGTTCTTTAAAGAATCAAAGAAAATACATTAAAGATGGATTTACCAAGTTAGTATGGCAATGTAAGTGTCACTTCCAGTGTATCTAATTTAACTTCGTTTGATGCAAATATTTAAGTTGATAACTTGAGGACGAATTCTTTTCAGAAAAATGGGAACGATATGAATCGACAAGGGGATGATTCGGCCAAGGTTGGAACTATTCATAGATGGCCAATGCCAAAAGCTAAGCTAAAAGGATGAAAGAAGCATTAACTTACTTACTTGAAGACATTTGGAAGGAACAAGCTCACCTAAATTCTATCAAGGGTCTATGTATGTAAGAAGAGTTTAAAATTATTAACATGATTCAAACATGTTCAAATCATAAAGACAATGATTCAACCCACATTATTTGAATCCATCCAGCCTGTTGAAGAATAAAACGCCAATCAGCCTTGATTATTTGTGTTTAGGTCTTGGGATGTTATTTTGAACTTTAGGAAGTTGGGCTTGGTTTATTTGTTGTGTGAATTCAGCATGCTAGAATTAGGGTCTTAATTTTGTTAAGTGTGAGTTTTATTGTCTCTTAATTAGAATAAGGAGTTACAAAATTGAACTGTTTAAAACCAATATTAAGTTATGGGGTTGCCATTAAATGGGCAATTACAATTTGTATTAAATCAAAATTGAATGTTGTGTCTTAGCCTTTGTTCTATATAAACAAGTCTAATTCTCTTCGTAAGCGCATAATTTGATGAATATGAAACATTTGAGTTTTTTTTTAATGAGTTTAGTTTAAAATTCTTGCATTAACTTTGAAAGTTATCAAACTAGTTCAGTTTGTGATGTTCAGCACCTAACATCTTTGTTTCCGTTTTCAACTTATCAAACTTGGTAGATTTGTTTTCTTCTAATTATTTTATCACCATTCCTTTGAGTAATTGGAACAGTTTGTTTCTTACCTTCAAACTTAAACGATCCAGCTTTCCGTCAATTGTGGAGAGAGTTAATTTACATTGCATATGTCCATTATTACTGGACTCTCCATTATCATTTAGAACTGTATTCTTGAACTGAAAAAAGAATATGATTCCGCCATACATGTTGGTGTCAACACATCAAAATTATTTAAGAATCTAAATAGGTATATTGAATTACTATTTTGGAGTGATACCTAAAAAACAAATATGTTATCCCAACAATTATAGAACTAGAAATTCAACCAGCTGGAAACAACCTTGCATAGGACCGATTTTGATGCCAAGACAACGACCAAAATGCTGTTGCATATATTGCCCACGGCGAACTATTATGCCTGCCAAAGTGATTTGAAGATATGAAATAAGAGACTTAGCTTCTTTGAAAGTTTAAATTTCACAACTTTATCAGGCACCTACCTTGTTAGCAATGTTGTTGGAAAGCCAGTCCAGTCCCTCGTAAAGTCCTTCACCAGAAGTGGCACATGTGCTCTGAATATACCTGAAGAAAAATGGAGAAATTAGATAATATTTCCACAACTATTTCTTTTACTATACATAAAAGCATATTGGGAACAGGGATTCAATTACCAGTGACGTTGACGAAGTGAGTGAAGACCCAGCTTATCAGTAATCTCAGCAGCATTCATAGCATTTGGAAGATCTTGCTTGTTAGCAAATACAAGAAGCACAGCATCCCTCAATTCATCCTAGGCAGAGAAGAACAATAAGGAACTAAGCATACCATCTGTGCTTGATTTGTATAAAACTTTTCATAATTGTGATCTCTTTAACGATTGTGCTACTAGAAACAAGACATAGCCAAGATTTTAAGCTATGGAAAGCACAAATAACATGGAAAAATAACTTTGAATTGGAACACTTCAGAGGAAGTTCAGAAATGAGGATTGCATTCACAGACTATAACCTTAGTAGCATGATTCAGATCAATTTTAAATCATCACCTACTCAGCATAAACCAGATCTAAAGTTTCTTCCACTAATTCCAATGTGAATCCCAAAAATGCTGTAGCAGAAAACCTAAAGTTTATTATACCTCATTCAGCATTCGGTGCAGCTCATCCCTTGCCTCAACTATACGGTCACGATCGTTGCTATCAACCACAAAGATAAGTCCTTGGGTGTTTTGGAAGTAATGTCTCCACAAAGGTCGAATCTGGTTATAGTATTAAATAGAACAATTTGAGAAGCTGAAGCTTACTAGAACTTCAATAACCTATTTTACCGACAACATTAAGTGTTTGGCAATAACAAGCACAATCATTATACCATCTCAGAAACAATAGAAGAAACACTCCAGTTGAATCAACACGAAGGAGAAAGCAGACACCAATCAGGATTTATAAATGTAGAAGAGAGAAAGAGAAAATAGGACTACTCGTTAACTAGGTTTTAGCCCCTTCATTTATAACACTAAGTTAATGCAAGCTAATACTAATATTCCAAAATAAGAGCTTAAACTGTTCCAATATAGGATGCTATCTAATATTTGAATCTAGTTTATATAACATGATCATAATAATATAACAATAACGCCAGCAACATTTAAAGTACAATTAAGCATAAATGCTTTTCTCTAAATTAGATATAAGTGAAACATAAATAACCTCTCCTCCTATTGTAAAGCAAGAAACAAATATATGACGCGGTTTCTGAAATATAGCTTATGAACATATCACCTGTTGATGGTAAAAGACTGTCCTTAAGCACAACAATAAGCATAAAGGAATCAAAATCCAAAAAAGAATCACCACTAAGTTTACCGTGCATAAATGGAAAAGCATACTCCCACACATTTGTGTACTTGTAAGACTCGCAACAAATAGTTTCCCTCAACATTGTAAAGATAAAGAAAATTAGATGAGGTATAGGTTCTATAATATAGCTCGTGAACATCTAAATGAGTAAAAACTAAACTAAAAAGATGATATCTGGTATAACAAGGATAGACTTCATCGTCCTAGTAAGGTTGAAAGACAGACTGGCTTTAAGGAATGAAGCATATATTTTTGTTGTTAATGAGAAGGCAAATAATCAGCATAAGACCATCCACAAGCACAAATAAAATCAAAGAATGAAACAAAGAAAAATTAAGTTGCATCAATAGACTGAAATCATCTCAGCTACAAAGTGATTATTTTTCCTTCATGAAATGAAGGAAAACCATAAAAACAATGTGGCTAAAATAAATATAGCTTGTGATTTTGTTGTGTGCTAATGAAGGCAAATAATTAGCACAGGACCGTCCACAAGCACATTTAGAGACCATTAAGGTGGACTACCAATATGATACAACAGCTTAAGGACCTCATAAAGCAGGCATGAGGGCTGCAACATTAATATTTCGAAGCCCCATTATAAATTGCAATAGCCTTATTTTTACATACCTTGTCCTGACCACCAACATCCCAGACAGTGAAACTTATGTTTTTGTACTCTACAGTCTCCACATTAAAACCTGAGGGGAGACTCAGAAAAGGACGAATTTGAAATCAGGATTGCAGTGATGCAATAAATTTCAACTGAGAGACAGCAGCATTCTGTAAAGGGTACATAACTTAAAAGAGTTTGGCGATGGTTAAAAGCATACCAATAGTTGGAATGGTAGTGACAATCTCTCCAAGCTTAAGCTTGTACAAGATGGTGGTCTTACCAGCAGCATCAAGACCAACCATCAAAATTCGCATCTCTTTCTTGGCAAACAGCCGGCTGAATAGCTTTGTGAAAGAAAGCCCCATCTTGTTTTTCAGCTGAAAATTGAAGGGAAACTCAATCAGCCCAACAACACGAGGAAATGCTCCTAAAATCCCCAACCATAGATTTCAACTTTGCTAGGACACAAAAGGCAGAAACAACTCAATCGGAATTCTTTCTCATATCACATCATAGGATTAACACAAGCGAAATGTTGAATACTGTTGCACGTAGACAAAATTCATCTAAACATTCCGCGTAAAATGAAACTTAGATCGAAAACATCCGAATTCACAGATCCGAATATGCAAAACATAGTTGACAGCAGATCTATTATAACATCCCCAAACCAAATCCAGATCCATCAACAAAACTGAAAATCCACAACAGACACATCTTTACATGTGTGTATACAGATATATGTATGCTTGCATAGCTATATATATATATATATACATATCTGTGTCTGTGTGTGTGAATGTATATAGACAAATATGCATAGGAGGAAGATGAACTTACAGAGGGCAAACGATACAGAGAATGGAAAGAGGTTGGAGGAAGGTCGAGCAAGGCCGCTTATGCCTTTTAAATTCTGCGTCTCGTTTGACGGCCTTCCTTCTAACGGCGTTAATTCTCCCGTCCGTTCATTTCTTAGACCGTTAGGCTTTTCAAACTCTTTGCATAAGAATTTGTGATTTTTTAAAACGATAATAACAAAGTATTCTATTCTATTTCTTTACGTATTTTTTGATTTTCAGTTTTAATTTCTATTTTTAGAGGTTATATAGGGTTAGAATTACCCCGACCACAAGCTATAACTTTTTGTTCAAGTGATAACAGAGCTTCAAGTATAAGCTTGGTGCAACCATCATATCTCGTGTTCGAGTTGCATCACAATTTTTAATAAATATATACTATTTAATTATTTAATATATCATTTTTTAAATAAAAATTATGAATAATTTAATTAAATTAAAAATATTAAGTGTTATGGTTCATTTTTTAATATATTTTATATCAATTTTAAAACAAGTGAAAAGACGTAACCATCCATTTTAACATAAAAGAAAGTCATCGTTGTGCATACATTAGAGATAAGTAGACAATGAAATAAGAAATTGAGAAAGCTACGCTTAATTCAAGGCAGTTTTGTTGATTGACAGATTCATAAAACCATTCATGCAAGTGAATGATTTCCTCTGAGGCTTGGTGGCACTCAACTGATTCTTATATGATAATTCTCAACGTGCACAGTAGTTGTCTCCGTTTGGAGTTGCTGCTACTGGTACCTGCAGTTGCAGCTCAACATCATCCTTCTCGTCTTTCGCTCTTATTTCCTCCATTGCCTCAATGTTTTTCTGTTTCATCTCCTTGTCTTTCCCCCATAGAACCGCGTAGAGGCCCGCAACGATAAAAAATGACCCTACAGCTCTGGAATTTCATCAACTCATCAGTCCTTCATGCACAGTTCTCATACAAATATATCTATATTAAGTTGCTGTGATATACATACGTTCCCAGGTATAATTTCTCCTGCAGTAATGCCCAGCTCAGAACTGCCACTATAACCAGCAAAAGTGGGCTGAACACTGAAACATAGAGTGCACCCTTCCTCTGAATGCTCCACGAGGTGAGGGTAAACGCTAGTGCAGAACACACAATACCCTGTAAATGAATTTTTGATATCTCAATCAACCCGTTGATTGAGGATTTTAAAATACTCGGATTACAGCTTAACTTGTAATTAATTACCGCGTAAAGGGCTGCGACAAGCCTCCCTGGAGAGCGCAAGGACCAGTCGGACACACTATGATTGGCAGGCAAGCTAATTACCATAAGCTCAATGCTGCCCATGAAGCACAACAGTAATGTGCTTGTGTAAGGAGCTGGAAACTTCTCACTAACCTTTGCCTGCCAATGAAAAGATTCAGTTTGACTAGTTTGTTCTCAAGACAAAAGCTTTTGAGTTTTTGAGAAACATCAATATAAATATGCTTACTTGAATAATGAACCATATCGCCCAGGAAGCGGCACTTGCCAATATCAATACAGGGCCCAGAAGGGAGTTTGGTTTGGTGTTGGAGCTGTTGTTTACCATTTTATCTGCATACTTCCAATGAATGCCTGATTCACCTAATTTGATCATGTGCCCATGATAAAATGACAATAGCATTGCTCCTCCTACACATATTATAGTTCCTATCACTTTAGCTTGGCCCGATATTTTTTTCAGTCCAAGTAATTCTTGTCTGCAAAAGTATTCCAGAAAGACAGATAAGGCGCATATTCATGAAGAAAGAAAAAAAGGAGGGGAAAAAACAGGAACTAAACATTTCACTACCTAAAAAGGACAGCTAGAATGAAAGTGAGAGCAGGGAGTATATTGGTCAATGCACAGCCAATTGTTGGGGTGGAATTTTCAAGCCCAACGAAGTAAAAAACCTGATTTCCTGTTACCCTGCATATTTCAGAAGATTCAGCTGTATAGGTACAATTAACTCAAATCATAAGATACAGGATGATCTGTGAACCTCAAGAATCACTTACCCAGTAAGGGAACAAAGGAAAATCTGAAACAACAGAGGAATGGTGATCTTGGGTCTTGTTTTCCTATGGCAGGTTATAAACAGAATAAGATTGCTAACAAAGACATGTTCATAAGCATGAATGGTGAAAATCCATTGTCTTGTGCCACCAGTGCAAATGCAGCCATCTTGATAATGTTCATTGAGCAAACTACTTTTAACATCTAACAATTGAATTTGAGAAAGTTCAGTTTCTCCATGGGAAATATAAAAATCTTTTTGTTATTGTCTCATTAAGTACTATCATTATTGTTAACCTCTTCATCTGTATGATCTGCTTTAGCATTTATATCCTCAGTAAAATAATTAGTAATCACGCAGTTAAGAATGCATTTAAACATGTCCAGTGTATGCCACCTTGAAAACGAAAAAAGAGGACATGGTCTTGAAAACCAAAAAATGAAACTTTGCATGAAAGCAGAAGCTTCCACTTGTAAATTAAATGGCAGTAGCTGGCTTACAATAGCGCCACCAAGGGATTTGACAAGTGGAAGCCATGCGTGACCTCTATGTAGTAACTTAATAAATACCACTAGCCTCCAATCAATCAAACATAAATCTTCCAGCAGCTGACCAACTGGACACATACTACTTTCAAGAACACGATTGCAAGTTGTGTTCTTTTTCAAATTTGTTTTACATGAAGAAATAAGTTAAAATTCATATGGGTCAGATGACACATCTCCATTTTTTATTTATATAAAAAGGACATCGTATTGATTACTGTTTTCTCAGGAAACAAACAAAAGCCAGGTATTTTTTGTATCCTAATTTGCTTTCTTAGCCTGACTAAAGAAAACAGACAAGACCACTTAGTTCAGAAATGAAAGTGAGTACTTGATCAGAAACGCTCAGGAAAACTTGGAATAGGAGGAGAGGAAAGGAAAGTGAATAATAGAAATGAAGAAAGCTCATTGTAGGTTTCTATAACCTAACTATTAGAACTATCTCAAAACATAATGCTGGCAGGATAAGTTGAACTGTCTATTTAAATTAATCAACTCTACTCAACCATTTAGAGTCGCAATGAAGAATTATAATACTGAATCTTACGAAGTACCTAGAAGCGAAAGATCAGAACCCCTTTACTTGAGAAGGAAAACTATGAAGATCAAAAGCAATAAGATGAGATATTATCCTAAACTCACGCTGCTTTCATGAGACAAGGAGATCATATTTTTGCATGATGATATGCATGCAAAGCCAAAACTTGAACGCAAACGAAAACACTATAAACAAGGGGTTCCAAAGAACCTACCACTCTAGGAAATAAGCAGAGGGGACCATGGCTAAGGTGGCAAAGATTTGACGATAGGTAACCAGAACAAGTGGTTTCATGCCCGAGTCCATTGCAAGTTTTGATGTAATATTCATCCCTGCAAAGCCAACCTGAACAAGAACCATTGCCAAGAATGGAAAAATATCACTTACCTCCATTTCTTGACTGGTTCTTTCTTGTCCCTCTCAGATTAGAGTGAGAGCGACAGAAGAGGGTGAGAAGGTTTCATAAAAGGGATAAGAGACTGGAAATAAGAGATTCAACAAAATAGTGAAGCACTAAGCATAAAGATATATATAAGAGATGGCAAGGAACAATTTTGGAACAGAAAGTGAAGGAAAAATGTCTGTGCATGAAGAAAAGAGAGAAACGGTTCAAGGTTTTCTTGCAAAACACCTGTGCCTTTTGCATGGAACCAAATGGTTTTGCCCCTATCATTTAGCTTACCATATATCATACCATGTTTTTAAAGCTACTTTCAGTTTCTGTCTTGGGCTTGGTACCTCTTCCTTCCTGCACAAAATTCCCTTTTTTTCTTGTGGGTCCATGCCATATTTAGAAGTATAAATAAACATTTACTAGACAAGAGTGTTTAATACCAAGAGGTCTTATTGTTATTCTCCTTCTCAATCACATTATTAGTCATAACATATGCACATGTTAGGACTAATGTGAAATTTATCAGATACAAAAAGTTATAAAAAAGAGGAGACTATTCCACATTTAGTGCAACTAACTATAATTTATTTGTTTAGTAGTCATGCTTTATCTATGAACTCAAGTGGTTATCAATGAGTTAAAACGTTCTTAATGAACCAAGGAGGTTAAAGTAAGATAGGTTGCCTTGGGGCATGTAAGTGAATGTTACTGAAATTTGAAGAGCAAAAGTCTCACATCAACTTGAGATTTACCCAGTTGGACGTCACTGCATGTTGATTTCACATGCTAACTACCGTGTGGCTGGTGATATTTCAGAAGTGGTAAGGTGTTCATTTTTATCAATTCGTCTTATTTTAGTTAATTGGCTCACTTGTGGAGCCACTAGTATCCAACCTTGCTAGCTGCAATACCAGACACGAACAGTATATAGTCTACATTTTCTGTTAAGAGTTAAAATCACTTCTTCAATTGATTATAGGGAGATTAAAGCATTATGTAAACATAATAAATGAGAGATTGAGACATAACAGGGGCATGATTCTTTGTCCCCTCTACTCTGTCCCAATCCTGTCTCACTTCATCTCAACTATATATTTATATAGGGACCCATATAAATGTATGATTAAGATGAAGTAAGGTAGGGTTGGGACAGAGTAGAAGGGACAGAGGATCTAAGGGCGACATAATAATAATTTGTAACTATAGAATAATAACATTCTTAATTGTTATAATAAATAACGATAATAAATTTAAGGGTTATTACAACTTCTTCAGAATTTAAAGTCTTGGATTAGAGTGTACTAATATAATTAAAGTCTCATGATCTTATATGGAAAATCTCTAGCAAGTTAAATGGTTGAAGGTATAGTTTTCCATTTTAGTTCCATTATAGCTCCCTACTCTACCAATTAAGAGGGCTTCCTACTTAATCTTTCTGGTAAAATCCCTCGGGAAATAGTTGGACAAAGGATTGAAATGAGGTTAATTGAGATTGAAACTTTTTTGGTGGATATGTAATTTGGTAATTCTTTAGTTAGTTGTTGTTTGAAGGGATTGATTACGGCTTCTTTGGGTATAGAAATGGATATTTTTGACAATTACTTAAAAATTCACAAGAAAAAGTTAAATAGGATGGAGAGAGCTATGAAGCAAAGCAACCTTCAAAAGCAGAAAGAATAGGGCCTATGGGTCAAACATATATGATATCCCTTTTTTTATATTTATAGATTTTTTTGAAAAATTAAAATTTATTGAAGAAATGAAATAAAAATATAAAAAGGTCCATAAGTTTCTCCAACATCCGAGATCGAGCAGCTTTGAAAAAACTGCGATTTTGGAATAATTCGATTTTGTCACTAATATAAATTATACAGTATCATCATGAGAGTATTGATGGTTTATGCTATACGGTCAACATGTTAGTTGTATTTTAATAGTATAATTATTTAAAGGCATTCTTTATATTATACATATTCGTATATATATGATAAAGTTTATAGGATAAACATATATTAAAAAAAATTTATGATGAGATTATAATTATAAAAATCATATTATATTTATGTATTATTCTTAAATTATTTATAGTTATCATTATATTAAGATTGAATACTAATAAAACATAAAAAGATTAGCACACCTTATGTTTTTCCTTATAAAGAAAATATTCGATTTCACATACTAAAGTATGCAGATAAACAAACACATAGGTGATTGTTAAAGAAAAAAAAATTACCGAATTGACTTCACATGAGAATTCTATTCAAAATATAACTTGTATGTTTAGGAAATTCTCATTATAATAAGTGTATAAGTAACCTTTGACTTGAGATTTTTAAAGTATCTTGTGTACGAATTGTCATGCTCGATAATCATTAACTATATTATAAACTATATGAAAGTAGTTGATTGATTAATATAAGATTCATCGTCTTAAAATAATTAAAAAAGAATATTCACTTATTCTCAATTAATATTAATTCGACAAATCTTTGGTCAAGGTGGAATGACAATTTAAAAATAGTTTTCAAATATTACTAATTGAATCAATTACTAATGATGAAGAACCAACATGAATAAACTCAAATAGAGTAAACATGATTTTTATATTCTATGTCTAATTTGTACGATAAAATGATTGATTTATACAAAAAATGTATGCAAAAGGTCAATCAAAATCATTTGACATTCCTAAATATTTAGATGGTTACAATGTGTTGCTAGACGTCAGCCTTAATTTATGAGTATAAATTATTTATTAGAAAATTAAAAATGAATTAAAAGAGCTTAATTTATCTAATTATAAATATGATTTCAAGATGTAATTTATATTTATTGCTAACATATTTGAAAACTTAATTACACATAAATAACAGGTTGAAGAGAGAAAATATGTTTTAATAAAGTAGGACCTGATTATAAAGTTTGAGACACTTTATGATTAAATATGAACTATTTAGTAGATAAAGATCAATATGAGAAATTAGATCTTATTTGAGTCTCAATTGGTATTCAATTAGAATTAGTTATAATTCTAATTAAAATTTAATTAAAACTAGAATTTAATTTTAATTAAATTACTAAAATGTGCAAAATATACTATAAATAAACTTAAGTTCTAAGGGAGCTATCACTTCTTATCTAATCCTCTTTGCAATAATTTCAGAGTTCTTTCAATACGTTCTATGGCTACCGTTAGAGGTAGAATACTTGTGCGGTTATAATAGTTGAGATATATCAATTTCATAAATAATTTAAAAGAAGCAATAAGAAAATGATCAATCTTAAAAAAAAGGGTACCAATTGAGATTGATTTTTTTATCATATTTTATGTGTTAATTATCTTATAGAATTACGTGCACTACAAGAAATTAACACATTCCGCGTCGTTTTGTTGAGAAAACGTCACGGATTGTAAGCACTTTTTGTGATGTTTAAAAAACGTCACGAAAAGTTTCAATGTTTTGCGACGTTCTCTGAAAACGACACAGATTTGTAAGATCTTTTGCGACTTATTTTATTAAAAACGTCACAAAATGAAAGCCACGACGTTTTGTTGAGTAAAACGTCGCAGTTAATTTTGGGTTTGTTTACTTACTATTTAAAAGTTCATCTTTCTTCTCTGACGTTTCTTCTTCTTCACTCTCATTTCTTCATATCTCTTATTTTCAACTGAAAAGCACAGAATTATAATATTAACCAGTCAATTTACGAATTATAATAATAAAAAATACAGTTTCTAATCATAAGGTTTTTCACCATGTTATGAATAATAATAAACATTTTCAATAATAATAATACATTTTTTTAAAGGGTCATTAAACCCTTTAACATTCCATATTAGCCTCATTAAGGGGACTTTCTTGTTGTTCTGTTTTCGGCCTGCCTTCTAACTGATTTTATTTGGGAGTGGTTGATTGAAGTTGTAGATTGTTTATTAATTAGTTCCTGGACTGTGTTACTGCTAGAGGATGCATCTGCTTCACCTGGATCTTTTGGTCTATCCTTGTTTTCAGTTGTCCCCTCTTGCCCTCCTGTATTACTATTATTAGGATTTAACTTGGCATCTTCCAACTGATTGTGATCTCCCATATTATTCTGCTCTGCAGTTGCCTCAATAGTGATTTACTCTACATTAAAATTATTGCTTTGACCTTTGGTGGGTATTGAATGATTTTCTTTTGCAGGTTTACTAATGTCTCAAGCTGAATTCTGATAATCAACTTTAGATTCATCATTAGTTGTGTCTCTAATCAATTTGTCATGCCATTTGGTTTTGAAAAGTTTTCCTGTGGGCTTGCAACATTGTTTGGTTATACTAGGCTTCTACGAATATGAAATAGGTACTTCAACCTGCTTGACTTCACCATCTTCTCCTATCTTCATGATAGGTAATTTATCTGGCATATTGACATTTTTGCTTACCTCAATACAATTTTAACAAAGCAAATCCTCTCCATATTCGTCATTTGAGTGTCTATACACAATAGTTTACCTATTGAGCTTACCAAAACTCAAGAGGGATACTATGAAAATTAACCCAGATGGGGAATACATCTATGCTTCCTCTATCCCAATCTAAGCCAAGCTTCCATTTCTATATAGACATGGGTTGGCCTCCTAGATGTCAAGGTCGATCCCATCTTCAATATTTCATCAAGATTTTGCTCAGATGAGAATTTAAATAGAAAATTACCATCCTCCGTGAGCATCATTCTCTCAAGGCCCTTCTTTCCCCGCCTTGCAATAGCCTGAGCACTCATTACTAGAAATGATGGGCATTTACTCCAAAAAAAATCCCACTAAAGTCAACGACCATGCTTATGCTCCAACCTGGAGTAGCTTTTTAAGAGGAGATAGTACTCCATCTTTCAGTACATTTGGATAGTGTTTGAGTGAGACCCTTTTAGGATGAATGTGTAGCCGCCTCTACTAGGTTCCTTGATTCTAGGTTAGTTCTTGCTTGTCAGTCTCTTCGTCAGTTACTACAATTGGAGTATTTATAGCTTTTTTCCTTTTGACCCCAGCTGATAGTGCTGGTTATTCCTCAAAAGTCAAGGGAGGGGGTTTGGAAGCCCCCTAGTCCTCCATTACCAAGGCCATAGAAGGCCTTAACCCAACTGAAAACTCAAGAGCTGGAGGAGAACAGTGCTAAGAGAGGACCTTTGCAAGCGCGAGAAATTAGTCTCCAAAAAAGCAAGTCTGATAGGGATATGATATAAAATCACTTTAGAATTGTTGAAAATTGTTGAAAACTTGAAATTGTTGGAGTTATTGGAATTTTTCAAATTCATTATGTGTGTTGGGAGATTTAAGTTTTAAAATTAGAATTGTTTGTGTTAGTTTAATTTCAATGTAATTTAGGCATTGTCAATTTTAAATTAATGGATTAGACAATTTGAATTTGAATATGAAATTTGGAATTATTTGTGGGAGTTGGTTCAATTTTAATATAATTTAGACATTATTAATTTATAAACAAAATTAATGGATTTGAAAATTTGAATTGCTTGTATGAGTTGGTTAAATTTTAAGATAATTTAGCCATTGTCAATGTTTGAAGAAAAATAATGCGTTGAAAA
Source organism: Erythroxylum williamsii (assembly GCA_027564335.1). NCBI lineage: Eukaryota > Viridiplantae > Streptophyta > Magnoliopsida > Malpighiales > Erythroxylaceae > Erythroxylum > Erythroxylum williamsii. Next base: position 30,398,311 of record JANITW010000007.1, read on the forward strand.
ATTTGGGTAAGAAACTAAGAATGTTGATTAAAATTGATGAATGAAAAATTGTTAAATCAAATTTAGGAATTACGAGTTTAGTAACAATATTGATTAAAATTAGTTTAAAAAACTAATTATAATCATTATAAATTGAATTGTATAAGTAAACAAAATATATTATTTTATAGTTAAATAATGAAATTACATGAAGTAAGTTGTAAACTTATAGTTGTGCATTATGATTGAAGTTGAATATGTTATAGTTGTGAGTGTATGTCTTTTGTTTATAGCTGAATGATGTAATCTTATAAAATGTGTTATATTATATAAGATGTATTGAATTGTTGGTTATTGACTTATTGGCGAATGATGTTAGACAAAATTAAATTATGTATGATGTAATCATACAAAATGAGTTATATTATATAAGATGGACATACATATTATATAATTGTATATGTTGAATATTCGAATTGTTGGTTTTTGACTTATTGGTAAATTGTGTATGATGTAGTCATATAAAATGAGTTATATTATATAAGATGTATATGTGTTTTATGTAATTGTGTATGTTGAATACTAAAATTGTTAGTGTTTGACTTTTTGGTGAATTATGTTAAATAAAATTGAATTGCTTATGATGTAATCATATAAAATAAGTTATATTATATAAGATGTATATAAGTATTGTGTAATTGTATTAGTTTAGACTTTGAGTTAAACAATACATATTTTATTATAGTAGTTGATAATGAGATTATGTATTCTTTATTTTAATATATGTCTTCATTTATTTTTACAGATAAATAGAATAAAGTTTAAGTACTCCTGATCATTTAACTACTTCAGGAAGATACAATAGTTCAGTTTAGGCTCATGTTGCATTGGTCCACGGTAAGAAGAACCATACTATTTGCTTATTTTATAACAAACATTTAAAAGGTGGATGAATGACTATATCAAAGAAGCATTTTATTGGGGTTAACGGAGAGGAGGAACCATGTAAAAAAATGAGTCATGATGTGAAGTGACAAATGAAAACTTTGCTTGAAGAGTATCAACATGAGAAAGACAGAAGGAAGAGATTGAATTATAAGATTAGTAGTGGAAGTTTGTTTACTAATGTTCAGGATGATAATGGAAATGTTGAAAATGATAGTATTCCTACCTAGGAAGAAGTGAATGTTGCATCTGGACCTAATGTTAGAAAAAGAAGAAGACGGGTATCAAATTTTGTTCACCACAAACAACTCCTAGATCGCAGCCTTTAATTCATAGTGTCATGCAATCAAGAGAAGCAACTCACAATGTAGATATGGCAATGGTTAGATGGTCATATGATTTAGATGTAGCATTCAATGCTTCCCAGTCTTAATATTATCAGCCTATGGTGGATGTTATGACCTCTTATAGTCGAAGGGCTTTAGTTAAGTATGTTATAACCTCTATTGATGACTATAAAGGTAAATTTTTGAGTAGCTATATTTATGAAATAAAAATTTATTTAGAAGAAAGAAGAATGGCTTAGCCTACATATGGGTCTTCAATCATATGTGATGGTTAGACAAATAGTAGACATTAGCTTATTATTAATTTTTTGGTTTATTCTGCAAAGGTCTCAATGTTTTTGAAATCTATTGATGTATCTAGGCTTGTTAGGAATGTCAATACTTTAGTAAAAATATTTGATGAAGTTATGAATAAAGTAGGGCTAGAAAATATTATTCAGTTCATTATCGATAATAATTTCGCTTATAAAACAACGGGAAGAAGATTACAAAACAAGTATAATTATTTTTTTTGACTCTTTGTGCTGCACATTGCATTAACTTTATACTACAAAATACAAGGAATGCTAGGTATTTTTTTATTGTTGATAAAACTATGCAGAAAGCAAGAAAGGTGACCAAGTTCATCTATGATTGTGCATTTGTCTTGAATTGAATGAGAAAGGATTTTACCAATGGTAGGAATTTATGTCATCCTATTGTTATAATATTTGCAATTTCTTATCACTTTAATGTTTTATTATGACGAAAAAAGAGTTGAGATAGATATTTACAAGTGATAAGTAGGTTCATCTTAGCATGCTAAGTCTAATGCTGAATTGAAGATTTCTAGAATTATAATTGAAGATACTGAATTTTGCTCATAATGTCAATTTGTCATATGAGTTTATGAGGCTTTGGTAAGAGTGCTTTGTTTGATTGATAATGATGAAAAGACAACAATGAGTTATTTTTATTGTGCCATGGAAAGGGCAAAGTAAGCAATCAAAATAAATATGAAAATAGGTCTTCTTAATACACACCTTATGTTGCAATCACCAATGAGTGATGGAAAAGACAACTTTGCTCTCCATTGTTTGCATGTAGGAAAATTTTCAATCCAAGTGTTTATTTCAAACTAAGTTTTACAAGGAAAATTGTTGCCCATGAGATGATGCAAGATCTCCTAAGCTCACAAATAAAGATTTATAAGGAGTTTTTTTGGAGATTTTGGGATGCCAATTGCTATTTTTTGACTTTTGTTACTTATTAAAAATTAATTATTACTTTATTTTGTTTATAACACTATTTTTATCATCTTACAACTTACATTTTCTTCGTGGGACCAATTCGGAAGTGGTATTTCAGAATTGCAAAGGTTTACAATTCGAATTCTAAGTTAATGTATGATTGTAGCAATCTATGAAAGGAATTGGAGCATATTTGAATTTATCCATTACAAAAGAAGGAATAAAATGGAACACAAAAGATTGAATGACTTAGTCTTCATTCGATGCAATTAAAGCTTCAAGAAAGGTATATTATTATCATTATTATGTTAGATATAATTTCTTATATTTTTTTAATGATTTAATTTTATTGTTGTAAACGATCAAGAAGATGGGTTGAATAGATCTATAAAGCTTTTCGTAAAGTTCTACAAAAAATCAGAAGTTAATTCACACAAAAACAAATTAAACAAATTTAAATACAGAGAATAAGGAAGAAGACACTACAAGAGTTAAGACATTTAGTGACAATTTTTTTGTGACTAACTATTATTTCGTCACAGATACGAGATTTTTTGTGACAAAACAATGAATGGTCACTATTGTTTGACTTAACTGTGATGATTTATTTTTTTGTCACTAATACAATAATAATTGTGACCATTTAGTATCATTCACAATTAAGTTGTCACTATAAATATGTTAATAG
>JANITW010000007.1:30563176-30575641 GCA_027564335.1 Erythroxylum williamsii
ACATTTACTAACATTAATTCTTAACACCTAACTCATTTAATGTCATATGCTAATTCATGCTAACTTTATTAAATACTTTATTAATTTACCCCATTAATCTAATCATGCTTGATTTGTCATAAAAAAAATTCTGGGGGTAACAGCACCAATGTTGTGAAATCGGCATCAATTTTGATGTTAATACGATATAATATTAGAACAACTTTAAATAATATTTTAAAATTATGAAATAGCATTACTATACACCAAGGTTGAATTTTAAAATTGGTAGTGGAAGTTCATTTTCTAGTTTCCATGGTGATTTTGGAAATGTTAAAGGTGGAAGTGGTAGTGGTAGGGGTGGTAGGGGTATTGGTAGTGTTCCATTTCAGGCTTAAGAAGAAGTACTTGAACCTGATGTGAGGAAGATAAGAAGCTAGGTGACTAGTTTCTATGCACCACGAAAAAATCCTAGAACCCAATCTTCAATTAGTAGTACAATGCAATCAAGAGATGCAGCTCACAATGTTGATATAGCAGTAGCTAGATGGTGTTATGATACAGGTTTATCATTCAATGCTTCGTAGTCTTATTATTATCAACCTATGATGGATGCAATAGCTTCTTATAATCTAGGATACAAAAGTCCTTTAATTGATAACTTAAGAAGTAAACTTTTGAATTGTATTGTTTCTGAAATTAGAAGTTATTTGGTTGAAAGAAGAGTGAATTGAGATACTTATAAATGTTCAATCATGTGTGATGATTGGATAAATAGGAGACAAGAACCTATTATAAATTTTTTGGTTTATTATACAAATGACTCTATTTTTTTGAAATTTATTGATGCATCTAGCCTTATTAGAAATACTGAGATTTTGTTTACGATATTTGATAAAGTTGTAAATGATGTAGGGCCGGAAAACATTGTTCAGTTTATTACTAGTAATGATTCTGCTTATGAAGCGGCAGGAAAAAGGTTCTTGAATACGTATAATTCATTTTTTTGGACTCCTTGTGTTGCGCATTGCATTGATCTAATGCTGGAAAATATAGGAGATCCTAGGTATTTTCTTGTTATTGATAAGACTATAGAAAGCTAGAAAGGTGACAAAGTTTATTTATAATCGTGCATGAGTATTGAATTTGATGAGAAAAGAATTTACCAATGGTAAGAATTTGTATCGTCCTACTGTGACAAGATTTGCAATAAATTTCTTATCACTTTAGTTTTTTGTTTCGATGAAGAAAAAATTAAGACAAATATTTATAAGTGATAAGTGGATTGCATCTCAACATGCTAGGTCTAATGCTTGAGTGAAGGTTTGTAATATTATAACAAAAGATAGAGAATTTTGATCTCAATGTCAATTTGTTTTTCGAGTTTGTAAGCCTTTGGTGAGGGTCACTTTACTTGGTTGATAGTGAAGAAAAGCCAAAAATGAGTTATATTTTTGATGTCATAGTGAGAGCAATGGAAGCACTCAAGGTCAATCTAAAATATAGACCTTCTTTATACACACCATATCTTTCAATCATTAATGAGAGAAGGGAAAGACAACGTTCTTCTTTATTCTTTGCAGCTGGAAAATTTTTGAATCCCTGTGTCTATTATAGACTAGATCTTATTAAGTAAGAAGAAGTTAATAGAGGAATGCTTTTAACTATTACAATAATTGTTAGAATTGACACGATACAAGATCTTTTCAGCTCACAAATAGAGCTTTACAAGTTGTCTTATGGGAATTTTGGAATGTTGATTATTATTCGACAAAAAGGAAAACTTTCTCTAGGTATTAGTTATTTCCTTTTTCTTATTTGTTGAAAATTAATTATCACTTGATTTTGTTTATAACACTATTTTCATTATATTATGACTTATAGTTTCTTCATGGGATCAATTTGGAAATAATATTTCAGAATTGAAAAGGTTTACAATTCAGATTTTAAGTCAAGGTGTGAGTACAACAGGTTGTGAACAAAAATGGAGCATATTTGAATTTATCCACTCAAAGAAAAGGAATAGATTGGAGCATAAAAGGTTGAATGACTTGATTTTTGTTCGTTACAATTTAAAGCTTCGGGAAAGGTATATTATTTTCATTATTTTCATTATTAATTTTGATATAATTTCTTATAATTTTCTAATAATTAAATTTAATTGTTTACCAAGAGACTTAATAGCAAAAGTAGTTTAACTGATCGAATTATCATTGATAATATTGATCTTTTGGCGGATTGAGTTTTTGAAAAACTGAATTTGGTAGATGTGAATGACTTGGAAGATAATCTTAGATGGGAAAGTATTGACCTGTCATTTAGTACATTGAATTTAAATGATAATGATAATGAAGCTCCTCCCAATGATGAGGATTTTGTACCCAATGATTATTGGGGTCATGCAGTTATAGCAGGTATCCTCCCATTAGCGATTGAATTTTGTTCTATATTTGATGTTTATGTTAAATTCTATATATGTAATGCAACTATAAATATTTTTGTTTCAGGTTTAACTTTTACTTGATTGTTTTTTCATCATGAACTCTTTTTGTAAATTGTTTAAGAATATTTATTGTTCTTTTTATTAGATGTTTTGATGAAATTATTATTTATTAAAATGATGAAATTGTATTATTGTAATATTTTAAAAACTTTTTATTATTCTTAATTTTATATTTTTATGATGATGATTGTCTTTTTTATATTAATTGTGATTATTATTTATATGTGAAATATTTAAAAAATTATTTTTATTTTATATTAATTGTGATAATTATTTATTATTATTATTTTTGGAAAAAGAGTTAATGTAACCAGTAAACTAGTAAAGTATACAGTACAACATACCAATAGATTATTTTTCAAAATTTAAAAATTTTAAGGACTATTTTATAAATTTTCAAAATTTCTCAAAACGATACTCAGTACTAGTACAATGTCATTCTAGAACTCAATCCGATACTAAATTCAATAAGGCATTCACAACTTTGGTTTTAGTGCAGGTACTCGCATGGAAACTTCCGTCCCTATCATAACCTTGTCGAATAAGGAAAGCCTGTGTGCGTGTTTTCGTTGTACTTTTTAGTTTTGTAGGTTGTTGAACTTCACACAACTATAAATACCAATGCCGACTAGACTCTTCTCATCAAAACATTTCAACTGTTTTAGTATCCTATTTGCGTAGCCATGAAGAGAGTTATAGAAAATGGTGAGATGGAAAGCTTAGACGTCGCTGAGTGTCTGATTCTACTCTCAGATACACGAGACCCCAAATCTATAAAGCTTTCGAAGAATGATGAGATCTACGAGTGCAAAACCTGTAATTGTAAGTTCCCATCATTCCAAACTCTTGGAGGCCATCGAACGTGCCATAAGAGGTTAAAGTTAGGAGACAAACCAAACCTTGAAGTTGGCAAGCTTTTGTGCTTGTTGACAAAGCCAAAGATGCACGAGTGATCTATATGTGACCTAAAGTTTGCTATGGGACAAGCTCACGGAGGTTACATGAGCAGGCATAAACTTGAGATGACCCCAAACTTGCCTGACACAACACTTGTTGTTCCCAAGCTACCGTTGCCTATGCTGAGGAGAACAGATAGATGTAGAAGGGTTTTCGAGATGGATCTGAACTTTACTCTATTGGAGAATGATTTGGAACATTTGTTTGGGAACATGGCTCCCAAAGTTGGTCCTTTCGCAGAACAAGAAAACAATACAATCCGCGACATCTTGTTGATAAAACGTCGCTAAATGTGAAGACTTTTCGTGACATTTAAGAAATGAAAAGGTCAAATTTTTTGTGACATTTTATGAAAACGTAGCAGATTTGTAACACTCTTTGCGACATGTTTTATTAAAATGTTTCAAAATAGAAACTTCGAATTTTTGTTGGATAAAACGTCATTGTTGGGGTTTGTTTTTGTTTAATTAATATTTAAAAGTAACATTTTCTTATCTTGCGTTCATTTCTCATCATTTTGCTGGTTTCTTCTCTGACTTCTCTTATTCTCTAGTTTCTTCTCTGGTTTCTTCTCTCTACCTTCTTCCTGCCAAAATGTGAGGCCTCTAACAGCGGCCGCTTCTTCTTCCTCCACTAAGAAGCCCAAGAGTTTCGAGATTAAGAAGTGAAGTGTTGTTGCTTTGTGGGCATAGGGTAACCTCTCCTCCTCGTATCTAACCTAACTTTAATCCTAATTTTGTTACTTTCTTGATTTTCTTTCTTTTACACTCATCGGGCCTGTCTAAACCCATAGGTGAATGTTGTAGAATGGAAATTTTGCTTTAAATTCAGAGTTCTGGTTCTTATTGTTTGCTTGATGTATATAGATATTGTTGTAGATAGCTGTGCTATTTCCAGATCTTTGTAAGTTAAATTTCTTTCGGCTTTGATTTTCTTTTGTTATCTGGTTGTGTGATTATTGATTTGCTTTTGTTGTTTGATTTTGTAATAATTGCTTTTTGATTAGGCATAGAGTGCCAAGCTAACCAGGCTAGTGCCACCAGCGACGAATGCATCGTTGCATGGGGTATGCAATTAATTTACACCTTTTTTCATTTTTTTGTATGTGGCACTTTACTGAGTCATGTTCAGATAAACTCCATGAAGACAAATTGTCTAATTTGCATAGGAACTGAAATTTTAATCATTAGTAGAATGTGCTGGATTCAGGGCTTAACACAATGATGTGGTGACCTGTTGTTAGCGGCTTTTCATTTGTTTGGTGACATGAATATGCTTTTAAGAAAAAACTTTTTAGTTTGGCTCCCAAAACTCATCCCTTTAAAAGTCCAGAGTTATTACAATTAACAGACTCTTTAAAAGTGTGTAATTTAAATCTAGTTTGGCTTTGAATTTTTTATGGAGCCAAGAAATATGATCTTGATTATAACATCCTGTCACTTGAATTAAGGTTAAAATGGTAATTATTATAGATTAATGAAAAATTAGGAAGCATAACTCATGTTTATGCATAATATGGCATACACATACATGATATTATTGATCTTGCACATTACAATTATTTGTACAAGCATCCGTTGACATTTTCGAGTATTATTAATTGTTAAAAATGCAATTAAAATGTTAATTGTGAATAATTTGAGCTGAAAATGTATTTGGAAGACATTTAGATTATTTAAGATTTTTTGTGAATTTTAGAGAAATTTTTATTTATGGACCAATTATATAGTGACACATAGCAATATATATATATATTGGCTAATTTGTATTGTAGCAAATGGTTTCTAACTGTGGTGAAAAGTGGCCGATTGGTTTGAGTGACACGTGAAATTGCATGCAAATAGCGACACAGTAGGTTTTTGTAAGGAAAGATTTACTGAAACTTTTGTTTATTTTCACTGTGAAGAACACCCAACATCGAAATTCTCTTCTATGTTCTTCATTTACAAATATTGAATTCTTATGTGTGATTGAATTATCCTTACCGCTGGGAAGTGTAGCTGAACCAAGTAAGTAGCTCTAATGAGTTTTTTTCAGTGTAAATATAAACATGCATGCATGGGTTTGAGAAGTGAGGTTGCGGTGATATATGAACTAGATGATGGATTTGAGAATTTGAAATTGTTCAAAAACTGTATAAAATAGATTCTGGATTGAGATATATGAAAATTTAAGTAAGTGATGAAGGAATATATGTCCCCTATTCTGGTTTGAAGAAATATGTATATGGTTGTTAGTTGATGTACCGTTCATGCCTAAAAATATATGAAGTGATAACAGGGATGAATTTCAGTAAGTTTAGAAGTGTTAACAGAGATGAATTTGAACAAGTTTAGAATTAAGGGAAAATTTTAAGTGATGTAGTGCCATGGGAAAAAACATTAAAATGCAAAGTTTATGATGAAATAAAGTTGTTGATGAAAATGAGAAATGCAGAAAAAAATGAAAAGTGCAGTTGATGAACATGCTCTGTTTCTGTGATATATGCGTAAATGTTTGGGAAATGTTTGGGAAATAATGAGTTTTGTGTTTTTAAGAGTAAGATGATAAAAAAGTGGACTAAGGAGGGAAGGAAAAAGAAATGGAAAAGTGCAGAAAGTTAGGGAAAAAACGCAGTAGAGAGAGAGGAAATATATGAAACTTCGGATTTTAATATTTAAAGTGTAACTTTGAATCTAACTTGTTTAAAGGTTTAACTAGATATGGAAATGTAGAATGGATGGTTTATAAGTGAGAAGATTAAAAAAAGAGAGAGAAGAAGAGGAGAAGTGCAAGATGAAGGTTTGAGTTTTCGAGAGAGAAAAGGTGGTGGTTGCATGTATAGTTTTGAACTAGAATATTTCATTGAATAGCTATAAGTCTTTTGGCTATAACCTTTGCATCCAACTTCAAATGACTTCAAACTTGAACCAATGGATTCCTAAGACATTTTTATTTCTCTACATAAAAATTTGGAGCTATTTGAATTAATTTGAAAGTAATTGATAGGATGAAAGTGTGGAAGTCTACTGGAATGTTATGAAATGGAGAATTTTCATGAACATACTTCGATATACTGATTATAACTTGATTTGTAGATGTATAAATTAGTTTATTCTTGATTCAAATTAAACTAGAGACATATTTGTACAACTTTCTTGAAGAAGTCGAATTTTAATTCTGTCTTTAAAACTGTCAAAATTGGCATGAAATTGAGTTCTGGCCTAAGTTGTAGCACTACCAGGGACAGAAAGCATGTCCTATGGTTGTTAAATAAATTGTATTGATGTATACCAAATTGTAGCTTATTCTCTTAGCTTTAAATTGGTATAAAGTTTGTAATTTTTGGATATGAGAATTGAGACATATGGGTTGTACAACTTGAATGCATAATCAGGCATTAGCCAAAATTTCAAATATGCACAGTCTGTGGTATTTTGAGCATAATTCATAGAATAATGAACCAAATTGAATGATCTTGGCATTAATAGAGACTTAAGACATAGGAGAATAATTTGCTAGAAGGAAGTGTTACCAAATTCCTTCACTTCCCTGATGAAAAAAATTGTGCAAAATAGACCCGAAAGTGTACCTTTAAACAAATCTGATTTAATAAATTGAATGTGGATATCCAAATGATTATTGTGACTAGATTAATGATAAGAAGAATTGTCATAAACATGCATTATACATATTCAGTATACATGAATGTGCATTAATGGATGCATAATTATGCAATATTGTGATATGCGAATGTATTATCTGTATAGAGGAGCGCATTGAACGACAGCATCCAAACATTGTCGGGACTTCAAGGTAATAGCTATTTGGAGTATATGGTGAGTAACCTAAGATGGTCTCACCTTATTGTTTTGTACATTATTGAACTGTATTGCTATCTTATTGAACTGTACTGAATTGTGTTGATTGTGTACTGGATTTCAGACAATGTTTGTTCGAAGCGTTTTGATGCATGAGAATGATATTGGAAGTGCTGATTGAATGTGAATGTGGCTGCCTAAATGATTTTTTAATTCTCAACTAAAAAGTTGAATGCTGGACCTAGTCCGATGACTACTGCTACTGTGACTGTTAATGTAATTGATACTATGATTGATATGCTATTATATTACATGCAAATGAAAGTGATTGAATTTGATGACTGAATTGTGACATGCATTTCATTCTAGTGCATGTAATATAAAGGAGTTGTGACTGATGTTGCTGCTAATATTGTTATTGATAAGAGCTTTAAGCTCTCGCAGATATGGTTTGAGGCTATGGCTCACTGTGTTCAATGAGTCACTGACTGACTGACTGAGCCAGATAATTTGGGACACTGTAAAAGCACACGGTCTTAACAATATAAAAATGAATATGAGTCTCATACATGTCTGTGAATGTTGTTATATGATTGAATTGTGTAACTGAGAAATAATTTATCTGTGATAGTATTTGATACTTATCATGTGGAGTTGAACTGTATGACTACATGCTATAATTGATCTTGTTTTATGACATAAGTGAACCATCAAGGATGATTACTCTGTTAAATTCGCATAACTCATCAAAATTGCACCATTGATTTTCAGGTTCAAGAGTAAGACACCCTAGCTTCTAAGACTCTGTAGAAGCATATTTTGTGTAACTGTTACAATCAGATTTGGCTCAGAGGTCTGTCAGCTGAGATTGAGGTCTTAGTTGTTTCTTTCATGTTTATTGTATTTGGTGTGTACTAAGTTGTTTATGCTCATAGGATAATGTTCTAAAACATGGATGGTATTGTATTATACGAAATAATATAAATTATGGATTTTGATATAATGTGATAATGTTTTGGTTTTAGAAAATGTGTGATTGATGGTTTAGTGTATGATGCCATGTTATGTACAGTGAAGGTGAGATAGTTAATATGTCATTTCTGACAGGCATGCACACATGTATCAGATGGACACACATGTATATATCAGTTGGGAATTGGGTGTTCCATTTTTGGTATCAGAGCTAGATTTGGCATCCATAGGGATATATGGTGATATTAAGTGTGAAATGTTGTGGAAATGTCAAATGGTGATTGAAGTTATTGTGTATTATAGGTTATCCAACGTAGGTGAATAAATAGAAAACTCAACTGACCTAAGATCGGAAGGAGCCAGTAGGGAGTCGCCGGTATCTCGACCTGAGCAAGTGCCTCTAAGAATTCTTGAGAGAAAGGAAAGGAGGTATGACAAATTGCGAAAGCAGGGAGCTGTAGATTTCTATGGCATTACAGACCTTGCGAAAGCTGAGGGATGGTTAGAGCGGATAGAACGAGTATTTGATCAGATGGACTGTGAGTCGGATGAAAGATTTGACTATTCCATTTCTTTGCTACAAGACCCGACTTATCAATGGTGGAAGGCTATTTCCAGTAATGCCACCAGACCATGCACTTTGACTTAGGGAGACTTTCTGAGGGCCTTCCGAGAAAATTATATGCCTTAGGGATATATGGATAGGAAAATGAAGGAGTTCATGGATCTGAAACAGGATGGAATGTCTGTAGCATATTATAAGATTAGATTAATAAGCTAATGAGGTATGCTTTTGTCTTAATTCCTACTTAGGCAGATAAATGTAGGAGATTTGAAGATGACTTGAGCATGGAGATTCAGACAAGGCTAGCTCTTATTAACCTGAGCAGTTTCACTGAGCTCAGAGCGGCCTCGATCTGAATGGAGCAATTGTTAAGGGACAGTCAGTCTGAGCAGAGATCAGAAGCTGGTCAGAAGACGCCCAGTGACTCTTAGGGTGGTTCTAGCAGAAGGTTCAGTAAACGTCAGACCTGAACATTCAGACCACCAACTAGATTTAGACAGTCAGGATTCAGATAGAGGGGTGGTTTTACTCAGACTAGGAATAACAGGGGTGTAACATCGAGTTAATTGCCCAATTTGTTAGTATTGTGTGAATAAGTACAGTGGTGTATACTGGAGATTGACAGAAGCCTGCCTTCGGTGTGGCTTACATGATCATTAAATCAGAGATTGTACATTGATGTCTGGAGCACAATCTGGTGAGAGAGGGAGTAGAGTAACAAAACCTACTATTCAGCAGAGCTCGGCTAGTGGGACTGGATAGAGAGGTCATGGTAGGCAGGATGAGTTCTAGAAGTGTTATTGGGAGGACTGAGGTACGGAGCAATCAACCGCAGTCTCTAGCCAGAGTTTATGCCATGACGAGGCAGGAGGCTTAGGATTCTCCAGATGTTATTGCAGGTATGTTATCATTATTTACTTTTGAGGTTTATGCATTGCTAAATCCTAGATCTACGCATTCATTTATCACACCGCACATGGCCTAGATTGCATTGTGATAGAGATTTTCTGAGATGTAGATTAGAGGTGAGTACTCCTATTGGTAGTACTATAGTAATTGAGGAGATCTGTAAGAAGTGTCTGATTTAAATTGATCAGGCAGAGTTGGCAGCAAATTTGATTATTTTATAGTTGAAGGAGATAGATGTTATCTTAGGCATGGATTGGTTCATTACTCATAAGTCCATCATGAATTGTTATACGAAGGAAGTAATTTTAGAATCTCCTGATCAATCGAGAGCAGTATTCAGAAGCATTAGCTAAGCAATGCCAACCAGACTGATTTCATTTATTAGTGCTTTGAAGTTAATGTATGGTAGATGTGAGGCTTATTTAGCCCACGTGATTGATACTCGAGCTGACCATAGTGTACAAGATATTCTTGTAGTTAAGAAATTCCTGGACGTCTTTTCTGCTGAATTACCCGGTTTGCCTACAAATCGAAAAACGGAGTTCACAATTGACTTAGTTCTAGGTACTGCTCCTATATCCATTCCTCCATATAAGATGACACCTGTGGAACTAAAATAGTTGAAAATTCAGTTGCAGGAGTTGCTCGAGAAGGGGTTCATTAGGCCCAGTGTTTCACCTTGGAGCACTCCAATATTGTTTATAAAGAAGAAGGATGATACTTTGAGGTTGTGCATTAATTACAGGAAACTTAATCGGGTTACAGTAAAGAATAAATACCCGTTGCCAAGAATCGATGACTTGTTTGATCAACTGCAGGGAGCTTGAGTGTTTACTAAGCTTGATTTGAGATCTAGGTATTATCAGCTAAAGATAGCAAAGGCTGATGTACTAAAAAGTGCTTTCAGATGCAGGTATGGACATTTTGAGTTCTTAGTAATGCCATTTGGATAAACTAATTCCCCAGTTGCATTTATGGCATTGATGAATAAGGTGTTTCAATTTTACTTGAATCGGTTTGTAATTGTGTTCATTGATGGCATTCTGGTGTATTCAAGAAGCAATGAAGAATATGTTAAACATCTGAGAATAATTTTGCAGGCTATGAGAGAAAAATAATTGTGTGCCAAATTCAGTAAATGTGAATTTTGGCTGAATCAGGTAGCATTTCTTGGTCATATAGTAACGGGGCATGGTATTCAGGTGGATCCAATGAAAATTGAAGTAGTAATGAAATGGGAGACATCGAAGAATGTATCAGAAGTCCGGAGTTTCCTCGGATTAGCTGATTATTATCGGAGGTTTGTTGAGAGGTTTTCTTTAATCTCAGCTCCTCTGATTAATCTTATAAGGAAGAATGTGACATTTAGATGGAATGACGAGTGCCAGAGAAGTTTTGAAGAGTTAAAGCATCGGTTGACTACAACATCGGTCTTGACTGTTCCATCAGGATCCGGTAGATATGTAGTATGCAATGATGCATTGCATCAGGGATTAGGATCTGTATTGATGCAACATGGCAAGGTAATAGCCTATGCATCGAGACAATTAAGGTCTCACGAAATGAATTACCCGGTAAATGATTTAGAGCTTGCAGCAGTAGTTTTTGTTCTAAAGATTTAGTGACATTACTTATATGGCTAGAAATTTCAGATATATACTGATTATAAGAACTTGAAGTATCTGTTAAGCCAGAGAGAGTTGAACATGAGATAGAGAAGATGGATAGAGTTACTAAAAAACTATGATTGCACAATTAAGTATCATCCGGGAAAGGCTAATGTAGTAACTAATGCTTTGAGCAAAAAGTAGAATACTAGTATAGCTCAGATTCAATTATTGAGGTTACCACCAAGCCTGATAGAGTTGAGAGTTTTGAATGTGGAGTTGAATTTAGAACAAAATGAAGCATTGACAGCTATATTGAAATTGAGGCCAATGTTGCATGATCGGATTAGAAGGGTACAGAGTAAAGATATTGAAATGTTGAAATTGATTGAGAAGGTTAAGAATAATATAGATTCTTAGTTTGAATTTAGAGATGATACATTGTGGTTAAAGCAGAGACTATGTGTTCCTAATGTTGATGATTTGAGGAAAGAAATCTTAGAAGAAGTTCATATGGCCGTTTATGTTATGCATCCTGGGACGACCAAGATGTATAACACATTGAAACAATATTTATGGTGGCCTAGAAGGAAACAAGTAGCAAAGTTTGTTTCTAAATGTGTAACATGCCAGTAGGTTAAGACTGAACATCAAGCTTCAGTTGAAAAATTGCATTCGTTGCCTATTCTGGAGTAGAAATGGGAACGAATTACTATGGATTTATAATGGAATTGCCTAAGACTCCAAGGTAAAATTATGCAATATAGGTTGTGAGATTGCATGGGATCCAGTGTCTATTATATCAATTAGGGATTTCAAATTTACTTTGAGATTCTGGAAAAGCTTACAGTTAGCTATGGGCACAATTTCAGTATAACATTTTATCCTCAAACAGATGGAAAGAGTGAGAGAACTATCAAGACTATTAAGGATATGCTCAAAGCTTATGTTCTAGAATTTCAGGGAGCTTAGGATCAATACATATCATTGATTGAGTTTGCTTATAATAATCATTATCATAGTAGCATTGGGATGGCACCATATGAGGCATTATATGGCAGAAAATGTCGATCGCCTCTATATTGGGATGGGGAAGATTTGAGAATGATTAATAGGGATGGCAACGGGGCGGGTATGCCATCCCCCGTACCCGCCCCATGAACTCGCCCCCAC
>JANITW010000007.1:30618844-30639221 GCA_027564335.1 Erythroxylum williamsii
TATTGTCTTAATATTTAGCAAGGGCTTAACACTATTAACTCTATTTGAAATGTTATTACAATTTTATTTTTACTTTATTGCTATTTTTATTTTGATTTTTTTGTGCCTTTCTATCCCCTTTTGTTTCTCTTTTACAAGGATGATAGTGCTTAATTTAGGATGGAAATTATGATGATTTTAGAATTGTAAAAATTATAATTTAGGGAAGTACCAAATTATTATTCTTTTCTTACTTTATTTTCCTTGATATTATATTTTTCAATGTTTTTATTGTGTACGTTGAGAACAATGTACATCTTTAAGTATAGGGAAAGGGGTATAATGAAATTTTAAAAAAATCAAAATTTTTAAGCTTATTATAATATTTATTATTTATTTTGATTAACTAATATGCTAATTTAGTTATGTCCAAAACATTTTAGAATATTATTAAATGTTAAGTTAAATTAGTATGAAGATGGATTATTGTTGCTTTATAAGCCATATTTTTTAGTATTTATTAAATTAGTTAATTTGAATGAAAATTTCATCTTATTTACCCACATAAAGCGTAAATAGGAGCTTTTAAGACTAAGAGCAACATATCATTATATTAGGCTCGATTTTTTTGTTGACTGTTTATTGTGTGTAGTTAGATGATTCTAGAACTTATTTTTATTATTTATATTGAGGTCACATTGTTAAACTAAAAGAATTAAAATGATAAAGGCACATCGACTTAAAACATTTGTTTTAGCTTATTTTTCTTTTATTATTATCTATCCTATTTTATCCCTTAGGAGTAACCAAATTTGAGGCTTAGCCTTCTATTTGATTGATAATAGTCACACTGATGGCTACTTACCCTATTTTTCTTAAAAAAATTTCATCTACTTTTAAATTGTGAAGGATTTAAATTTACTTGATTGCTTAAAACTTGGATTATATTGAAGAATATTAAAGACAAGGTCCAACGTGCTTATGATTATTAGTGCATGGTAATGGTTAAATTTATTTATTCTTAAGTGCTTTGTGATTATAACTTTATATTCTATCCAAAGTTACTATAAGTTCAAGTTAAAAATTATTTATAGAGAGCATATCAATAAAAGAAAAAAGAAAAGAAAAGAAAGCTTAAAGAGTGAGAAGAATTATTGTTGTGCCAAAAAAATCTTTCCTTGAAGGACCTGTGCTATAAAAGAAACAAGTTTTTTGCAATCTCGTTTATGTAAATTTCCTTCAACATTGTTATCTTGTTAATTATCCCTTCCATACCTTTACCCAAGCCCTATTACATTTTGTTTAAAAAATATTTTGATTTTTATTTACATTTATTAGTGGTGAGATGTGATTTTATTGTAAGATTATAATTAAGACTCCTTCTAAGTATTGATTTGAGAGTTTATAATATTTTATATCTTAAAACTTTGAGTGCATTGAGTGAATCCTTTGTAAGAGTGCGCAATTTTTTGTTTTTATTTAATATTTTATAGTTTTGGTGCTTAATTTGTTTCTAGCATATTTTTAAGTCTTAATTACTTTTATAGATTGAAAGGAGCGGAAGTTGGTGAAATCGATAGAGAAACAAAAGAATTGAAGATGTTTATGAAGTATACACCCATGTTGATGAAGGACATTCCAATATAAGTTATGCACACAGTTGTGTAAGGGACAGTGTAAGTCCCTATGATGATGTATGGCTTTAAAACATTGTTTCCCTTATGTCGGTTAGACAAGCCTATATAGTGATGAACATGGACATATCCATTGCTTATGTAATCTTCTGGGACTTGTCTATATATGATTTTTAAGGATATACTGAGGGGCACCGTCATGTTCACGAACATATGGCTAACCATGTCCAATGCAAAAAAAAAAAAACCTTAATTACAAAGTATAAAAGGTTATTAAGAAGTGTAATAGAGAGAGTTTTAGTTTTAAAACATAAATCTAAACCGTAGGGCAATAGAAACATGACAATTGATTCGGAGACATAACAACTAGCATTCTTTCATCAAAATTTCGGTGGATCATATTAGAGAAAAGGGGATATGCATTGAATTCTCTTATTTTTAATTTTTCTTCTGACCTTTTGATTATGTTTTCTATTTTTATGAACTAAACTTTTTTAGTGCCTAGGTAAGATGAACCTTAAGTTGAGATGGATTTTATGATTTGATTATTTATTTAATGTAATTTGATTGCTGATTTATTAGATTTAATTATATGTTTTATCTCTTGAATTAATATTCAGCATATTATTTCATGTATTATTTTATGCGTCTAAGATTGAAAAATCCTTTTGTATGAAAAATCTACCATAATTGAAAGGAATTATATGCAAACCTAAAAATAAGTTGACATAAATCTTCTAAATTAGGGTCAAACCTAATAGTGAAATTCACAAATTGATTAATATAATCTTAGGGGTTTAAACTAAAAAGATATTTCAGTTAATCAACCTAGGTTTAGGTGTTAATATTATTGAGAAAGATATTAACATAACCTAGGAATTTTCACTGTTTGATGATCTTCAATAGAACTATATGATAAAGGGTTAATTGCTTAAGAAAGTTTAAGGGGATTCATTACCTAAGTACTGCTATTTGATTTGATTAATCGTAATGTTATCTACATTATTGGTTATTATTTGTGTTAGACTTTAGTTTAGTTTTAGTTAAACCATCTTGTTTTGTCATTTGGATAGTCATTTGGATAATATAAAAAAGGTAATTACTAATACTTATAGTCCTTGTGAGACCAACACCCAATATTCACTATTATTATACTATATTTCGATATGTGCACTTACCTATGAAATTTATAGGGTAAGGATTTTGACCATATCATTTATCCAATTATAATATTTATTATGAATATTCTATATGTATTTAATTGAATATACATATTATTTTAATTGTATGTCCAACTTAAAATTCATTAATATTACACATTATTTTGTTATAAATATTAACGAAAATCTCATTGTAGAATAATTATTAAAATTTTAAATTAAATTTATGTTTATCCTTAAACATTAACACAACAATTTTGTTTTCACATCACTTATATGTAATATCTGACATAACCTGGCTAGGTAGCCCACAAGTGGTTGCCATTCGTAGGCCGCAAGTGCCAAATCATCATTTTTTTGGAATAGATATAATCATGATAAGGATAGATTTTTGTAATGGGTAAATGAGTAAATTTACATTTATAAAAACTTAGTTTATGTTTCTAAAACACCTCCTAAGTGCATCGAGCTTATCTTAATCATCATCATCTTCCATTTTTCTGTTAAATAATCCTAAAACAAAGAATCCAAATGTCTCTTAAATCTCTCAATCCATTACTTGTATAAGAGTAGTTGGTGATGGTGTACCCTTTTCACCTCTCTATTTAGTGTCAAACGTGACCATATTAGTAAACCACTACTGGTGAAAAAGAGAAATACGTTTTGAGTCATTAATGATTGAGGAAGATAAGCTCTACTTTTTCAATAGTAGGCAATCCTAACACCTCAAATAAACCACCCCAAATGTGTTAGATCCCGCTTCCGGAGCCCAACGTTCAGGGTCATCATAAGACGTGAGCGTACGTATTGCCTTGAAGGGTTATTTCCATGAATCCTTATTAGTCATCATCCCACAAGAGTGATGTGCCCATACTAGTCAATTACCAAAATCACAAATTGACTTCTTCAAAATACTTGTAGCTCCAAATTTCTAATTAATTTGAAGTAAGAATTATCTCAATTGGAACTCTATAGAAGAAGTTATGCCAAATAAGCCAAAGTATGTTCATACCCCAATAATGCTCTCTCAACCGACCCCTTACTATCTTTCCATCAATATTTTTCATATCAGAACCGAAAGCTACCAATTTTATAGAGGGATAGAAGAATGTGTTAGGAAACCATTGCTTGAAGAATCCCTTCATTTGGAGGTTGGACAATGAAGTTATTGCCAAAAGATTTAAACATGTTTATATCCTCAATCATATTGTACCTATCTTGGGAGAATTGGCATAACTTTCTCTAGAAACCTTTGATTGAATCTATTCTTAGACGATTTGAAAGAAGACTTCTAAATCTACAACTTTCATAAAGACAATAAAGTGATATTTTGCCTCTAAAAGGGTCAAAATTGTAATTTACTGTAGCAATCTCGTAAATATCCGTTAAACGAACACGCATATCCGCCTAACGGACATGATCGGGGTTGGGAGCCGTTTTTGGCCTCAGAAGGTCTGTTTAATGAACATGATGTGATGTCTATTAAACGGACATGGGTGATGCTAGGGGTCATTTTGGACCTGAGAAGGCCCGTTAAACGGACATAGGGGTTTCCCAAACCCCTCTAAAGCCCCTCCAATGCTTCCTATATCCATTCTAACATTATTTTCACTCATAATCTTCCTAATTTTACTTCTTCTAATGCAATATCACTCCTTAAACATTCAATTACCAATTTGAGTGCATCAAACTCCCAAATCTCAACTCAAATGACTTATAACATAAACAACCTCTCTTCATTCACCATAGCTATTATGATATACATCCTATGCAGCATTACCAATTTATAATGCTTATATCTCTCAACCCCGATATCCAAAATTTACTACTTTATAGTGTTGGAAAGCTAAGAGGATACCCTACAACTTTCCTGAAGACAACTTGGTCTAGTTTTTCCTAGATCAATACAATTTTCTCCCTGAATTCAGATCACAAAATAACCAACCCTTATGAAAAGCTTGAAAATGCAATATAAAGACTTTGGAAATTGTGATCAAAAAATAATGTATATATATTTCATTTACATCAAAAGATAAAAGTTTTACAATGCTTTAGCAGGCATTTCGAGTCACCTTACATCATAATCCAAAAATATAAATTTTACATAAACTAGAATCGCTCAAAATACGACTAAAGTATTGTTTTACATAATCTAACTTCAAAAACAAAACATGCAAACTGGAGTGATGCCTTGGCTCTCGACTCGATCACTCGATATCTTGTTCATTACCTGAAGATGGGAAGGAAGGGGGTGAGCTTAAAACTTGTAGGTAACAGCTTTATAAATGATGATAAACAAAAACCATTTAAAACTTTTATGATCATAGCAAAAATCTCATTGAATCATAAAACACAAAATTATCAACTTATCAAGCCAATTCACAACTCATATAAGTCATACATCATAATCAATAAATCACATCAGAATCAATTAAACACATCAAAATTGTTTGGGTGGATCCATAACAAAACGTACTACATATTTCTCATAAGGTCCTGTGTAGCCGTGAACAGAACATACCTGTGTAGCCGTGAACAGAACATACTATCGCAATCCCACAAAATGGTCTTGCATAGTAGTGAACTTATAGGAGTCCATGAAGGAGCTTCATGCTACTAGCAGGCAGGCGGAAGAAGTTTTCTTAATCAAGTGCACTTGACATACAGAACAAACCACCACAAACCCACATAACAAGTTATTTATGACTAACAAACCATTTGCCCTAAATGACACATTTTGAAATCTTGTCTGTCATGAACATAAAATATTTCATATACAAATCTATCATCATTTCACACTTCAACAACCAAAATCCCATACCAATCATATAGTCATTTCCTAAATCATTCAAAAGCCACAAATACAATAATTACGGAGCAATTTGAAATCATTCTCATATCACTCAAAATTCATTCACAAAATTCATATACAAAAGCATATGGCACATTCTCAAATCATTTTAAAGAAAAATAAATGTACATTTTCAAGGTAGTTGGAAAATCATTTAATTCCATTTATTTGAAAGCAACTTTAATAGCTTATTGACTCAATTATAAAAATGTCACCCACCTTAGTTTCCTTGCTTGAAAAACTTGGTCAAGGATGTTCTACTCTTGCTCCTCTTGCCTCCCTTCAACATTGACAAAAACCCATTCAAAATCAATTCCAATTGGAAAATCCAAAGAACCATATGCATGAAATTGACCCTAGGATACTTAAACCCATACACTTCCGAAGCTTTTTGAACCAAATCCCTTCCCAAAATCTAAATATTAAAACACCAACTTACCTTGAACCTTAACCAAACAATGAACTTCTTGGCTCTAATGGAAGCTTTAACCTTCTTCTTCCTTTTTTCCTTCTTGATCACTCTCAAAATCCCTCTTGAAGGTTAAGAAAAATTGAAACCTAACTTAGCCCTCTTCTTTCTCTCTAATGACACGTTCTCTCCCTTCTTTCTTCAATTTCGTTTTCTCCCTCTTCTAAATGCAAGACAAGTCTTCTTTCTCCCTTTTATACTCTTAATGATTGCACAATATCCATTTTCGCCCTCCTTTAATACTTTAAGGTTTTTAAGCTTAAGTGATCTCCCTAAAATATCCCTTATGCAAACTTACCACCTTAAACTTTAATTCCTTTAACCTATATCATATTATCTTACTCACATTAACATGCTAATTAATTCCAACATAAAATAATCTAGCAAGACCACAAAATAATCTAATCATGCTTACTTATCATGAGAAAAAAAATTTCAGGGGCCAACGAAATGAGAGTTATACCATTTCTATATATTCCACAAACCACAAGTCTTTCTAAAAAATAGCACTATCACATAAAAAAATTTGTTCAAAGATAGTGTGGAAAAATATCATAAGTTAACTCCTTACATATGGTGACACCCTAACTTTAAAATGTGAATATCCGACTAAAAGTTAGCACAAGCAATATCATGGCTCATTATATACCATACCACATATATGTAGAAAAATAAAATAAATAATAGCTTCATTTTCATACAAGAATACCAGCAATTCCATAGTTCGATAGAAACCATACCAAGACACAATAAATGTAAAAAACACTATAAGTTATTATAAACGAGTACCGTGTATCTTTTAAAATATGCATACCATAAATGAGTACACAACTACTTTGCCTCAACACAAACTATACTAGTACTTTATCTATCCAATACCATGTGTATTTACAAAAATACATCATTTATTAGAGATAAGTAACACCTACTCTCTCTCTCTCTCTCTCTTACACACACACACACACGCACACGCACATATATACATATTCATATATAGGAATATATTGATTGAGTGAAAAAAATGTTATGCCTTAATTAAAACAATACTATGATTCATTATATTCAATATCACTACTATTACAAAAATAATCATATCACATTTAAAATAAGTAATAACTTCAGTGAAAATGGGAATATCATATCTGACTATAAAACATAATTTGCCTCAACATAAACTATACCAATAGTTTATTTATCCAATACTATGTATGTGTACAAAAAAATAACATCATTTATTACAGAGAAATGACACCTACATATTTATGTGGGAGTATAATGATCAAGTGGAAATAGTACCATGCCTAAATAAAAATTATACCAGACTTAGTACATTTAATATCATGACTATATATAAAAATTATTATGACACATTTAAAATTAGTAACAACATTAGTGAAGAACTGAGAATACCATCTCTGAGTATAAACTATACCCTGACCTAGTACAAACTAAACAAGTAATCTATTTATCCAGTACCATATATATGTATGAAAAATATCATCATTCATTACAGATAAGTAATCCCTACGCATTTAAAAGGGAATATAATGAGCAAATGAAAGGAATACCATGTCTCAATGGGAATATACCAAGACTTAGTATAATAAATACCCCCAATGGTCAGAAATTACCATAATGCATTTAAGAACAGTGACAAATTCAATGAAAATGGGAATACCATCTCTTACTATAAACCATATCCTAATCCAAATACAAACTATACTACTATTGTATTAATGTAACTCTAGAAATACTTAACAATGCACCACGTTCCAACCATAATGAAATGGTCACTTGATCCCACAAATGGAAATGAAATGCTTTGTGTGTAGCTCTAATAATTTCATATGTCATCGATATTGTTGCTTCATACCATAATTGACATTGAAATGTTTTCTTAATACTCATCTTTTTCTTGTCTTATTACTAAATAACACTAAATAATAGTTGATAAATGAGGATAAAGGAAATATACAAACACATTTTACAAACTTGTATTAAACGTTGCAAGTAGACGTTCACTTTAAGCTTCAATAAAAAAACAAAGGTGTTACTACGAAGTAATATGCATAAAGTAATCACCAACAGACTAAAATTTTTTATGGATAATTAAAATTTTTCTTCTTCAAAATTTCTAACACGAATACGTGTCACCACACCATCATGTACTTACCAATGCCGAGAAACACAAATAATAGATTATACTCAAGAGTGTAGTTAATAGTGTCTAATAAAACCTTAATTACACTTAGTTTTGTAAATGTATCATGTAACAATTTATGTCCTTCGCATTGTCCCTTTAAAAATTTAAACAAGAACACAATTGGCCCCTATGATCATATAGTTAACTAGGTTAAACAAAACCTTTAATAGACGCAATTTGATGCACAATCGAATACCAATCCTTATACTTCACATTTTTCCTTCAAAATTTTTAACATCAACATGGTTAACCACATGGTCATCTAGTTAATCATTTTCAACAATTCTTTAATAGCAACACAACCTTTAATGGACATAGTTTGAACAATAGTCATGTACCAAAACATGTCCTTCATATCGTCCATTCAAATTTTCTAATAAAGACATAGTTAAACACATAGGAGTGTAGCTATCCATTTTTAATAAAACCTTTTAAAGGACAAAATTAGTTGCTCAGCCATTTACCAATTTGTATCCTTTACATTGATGCTTGGTATTATTTTTACTTAATCATTTATCACTTAAGCTAATAGTTATTATTATTACATCATAGTAATTTTTGTAAATAAATGCGGTATTAAGTCCTAGAATAGTTTTTATAGAGACATGATGTTCTTTTTGTTCGTTCAATGTATTCCCATTTAAAAGTGTATTCTCTGCTTATCTATAATGAATTGTGATATTTTTGTATATAGATAAAGTATTGAATAAATAGAATACTAATATAGCTCATATTAGGATAGGTTAAAATTTGTGCTCAAAGATAGTATTCTAATTTTCACTGAAGTTGTTAATATTGTTATTATATCATGGTAATTTTTTTCACAACTTTGGCATTGGATGTATTAAGTCCTAGCATAGTTTGGATTGGGGCATGATATTACTTTCACTTAAAAGAGTATCTTTTGTTTATCTATAATGAATGATGATGATTTT
The DNA here is from genome assembly GCA_027564335.1 of Erythroxylum williamsii. NCBI lineage: Eukaryota > Viridiplantae > Streptophyta > Magnoliopsida > Malpighiales > Erythroxylaceae > Erythroxylum > Erythroxylum williamsii. Next base: position 30,628,076 of record JANITW010000007.1, read on the forward strand.
AAAGTGTAGAAGTTGCCTGTAAAAAGTGATATTACTTTAACAGTGTTTTAAAAACTGAATCAATTTAGCCAATTTTACAGTAAAAACTTTGAACCGGCTAATTTTTAGATTAGATTTAGGTTAATAATCTTTGTTGTTAAAAACCAATCAGTTTATTAATTAATCAATTGGCTTTCATAAACCAATAAGATTTTATAAAATAAAATAAACTGATTAATTTTCATGTAATAGCATTTTTAAATTTAAATTTAAATTTTCCAGTAGATAAGGATATTCTAGTTTAACTTCCTTTTTTCATTAAATTATTAATGTTTTGTACATTATGTGTGGTTTGTAATACAATGAGTCATAGTGTTGCTTGTGCTAACTTCTATATAATACACTCTAAATATGGACGCACTGTCAAAGTAATTCACCACCCTAATAAGAATGATATTGTGTAATAATAAATAGATGACGTGAAAATAATTTCATAATACTGTAAATCACTGACGTCCTTTTTTGATACATAGTAGTTTATTCCAAACTTATAAGTTACAACGAAAAAAGAAAGTAGTTTCCATGAATGTCTACTGTCTATATATACTGTCAAAGTGTCTTATTTTGTTTCAATAACAGAGTTCCGAATGGCCACCACCACCACCAGGAAGTTACAAAGCATTTTTCCTTTCTGAAAATGCAACTGCTTCTACCATCTTTGGTTGGAAATTTGTGACGTACCCTGGTAGTAGTGGGTGAGACACGTACCTGTAAGAGTGACTAACTACCTACCATGCATCCAGATTCGTCACCATCAGAAAATAAAAAAAGCATCACATTGGACAACGAGGGTAGACCAATTGGTCTAGATTTCTCACTTAAGCCTCTCTCTTAATAAGAAAATCTTGAGTTCGAGTCATGTTAAAGGAGAGAAAATAGGCATGTTCCTATTAATGATCCTCTAGTCTCCTGGGCAAAGCTCCTTACTCGAATCAATTATGAACGCCTCGCTTCCGACGGCAGTGTGAGAGTTGGAGCTACTAGAGAACCTGGGGCTGATGAGAACCTGATGCTGAACAGGGGGAGTCAGTGATAATCATTAGCTGACCAATCAAGTATGTGAAGACTTCTTGTACGCAGAAGTGTACAGATTACGTAGGAACCTGAAAGATCTTGGAGTTCCAGATTTACATTCTCTAGACTCTTAGGGTGGGATCATAGAGGCTTATGATTAGTCTGACTAAGCCAGAATACCTAATGTCAAAAAAAAAAAAAAAGCATCACATTGATTGATTGATCGATCGGTTGGAGTACCCTCTTCTCACCTGTTCCTTGGTCCACTTATTTGTGTGAACCCTAGGTAAACGTATGGGTTGGCTTTGACAAAAGCTGCACTTGATGATTCCACGAGAGATCTGCCTCAGCAGCAGTGCTTTATGACATTAATTTGTCCCTTCCAGGAAATTTTCATTTATAATTCCCAATATTGTTCTAAATTGACAAACTGCAAATCAATTTTGAAAAATAGGTTGCACACTTTCAGACTTTATGCTGCAATTTCCCGTTCCCCACTTGTCAGTATAGAAATTGGCAGTGGCCATCAACACTAGTAGTAGAAATAATAATTTTGTAACGATTGATATTAATATTTTATCAATGCATCCGAGGTACAGGAAAGAGTCTTAAGAATGTGCTTAATCCGTGATTTTGTTAAAACGATCAAACACTCAACTTGCTGCTCGTTAATTTCTTAAACTGGCAGGGAATTAATTTTCTTCAAAATGATAAAACTTGCATTGATCGATCTGACGATCCAATACAAGTACAATTCCTATACATGTATCCCTGACTGACCTACAAGGAAAGGTTCAGGTCTAACGAGCTATTGTTAATACCTCCGTCTTCATCTTCTTTCTTTTCCTTCTTCTCTTGGTCATCCTCGCGTTCTTCGTGTCCTTGTCCTTGTTTTTCTACTGCAATGGACGTACCTGCATGGTGTCCCTTGGCAGGAGAATGTCCAATGAAATCTTCGGGTTGGAAAGACCAGCCGTTAAAAGAGGTTGAGACCTTGTGCTCTTGATGATGGTGATTTATGAGATGATACTGAGGATGAGGATGAGTAGATGGGTTATCCCGTGATCTTCTCATAAGATATTCCCTCATTTCTCTTGTGCTTCTTATCAAAGCATAGAACTCTTCCATCTCCTTTTCTTCTTCTTCTTCTTTAATGCTCTCCTGATGTTCTTGCACCTTCCTCTTCCTCCCTCCGTTGTCGCCATTATTATCTTCCATAATACAATGATACATGGAAACAACTCTATGTCTTTATATATAGAGACGAGACGAGAGAGTAATTAATGTTGCTGATAACAAACTAATGGCTTAGTAGGTAGGGTCGAATAGTCAATGTTTTTAAGAGTAATTGAGAAGTGGCGTCAATGTGATACCTCATAAAGCTGACGAATGACTTACGACAACGTCGTCATGTGACAGCTGATCCTGATTCACGGCCAAAGCCATTGTGATTCTGAGGAAAATGATGATAAGATAAGATTAGGGTGACGTACACGTTATATTGTCGTATCAATCATCCGATGCCAATGGCACCCACTCCAATGCACATCAGTTTCCTCCAACCTATGTCTTCCTTAGAACTCCTGCATTTTAGAAAATAAATCTTTCAATTATATTCTTTTATGTTTGCTTTTATTGAACTGATCCACTAATTTTAATGATTTTCATCGAAATTCTAACGCAGGTGTTACTTCAAACATATGATCCTTTTGAACTCTGTAGACTTGTGTATGCGCTCCATATAGAATCATTGCAGGATCGTCTCTTCCATTTCATGTAGACAGGCACATAGTTCTTCCAAGTCTGGACACAATTGTATGTACGGAGGGCTTCTGGGTTCACGATGTAAAAGAAGAAAGAAAACATTTTGAGAGATTGTTTTGAGGGAAATGAGGGCAGCAAAACGAGTAGAATTATTGAACTTTCGGCTTAGGAGGCCAGGAGTCTTTTAATTTGTTAATAAGGTGGATCTTAATTTTGGACATGTACTTCAAGATTGAAGAAAAAAACTTAGAAAACCAGATAGGAGAAACCTAAAGTTATGAACAAGTGAGGAGGGTGAGTAAATCCATAACCATAAATCATTCAGAAGCATCTAGGATTGATTTGTTTGATCAATGACTGCACAACCAACTCAAACTGTAACTATGAGGGGCCAGATGTTTGCCACCATTGATATGCACCTCAAATCCTCTGGCCCAACATAAGACAGGGTTGGTACTGAGTTGTTGAGCCAGAGGATCAACCCCCATTGATATGTCGATTGGCAATGATGAACCAAGCTGCGCTGGCAAATCCAAAAGCTCAAAGACATTTCCTGAACAGTTAATGAGATAGAAGTAGACTGTACCATCAAGCTATAGCTCACATAACACCTACGCGTCTACAATGACTTGAGACCTACCTATGTAAACTGGCGTTTCGTTTAAAGTCCCAACTTGGCCAAAGGTATACCAGAAGTCGGACAATAGTATGAAACATCAAACTCAAGTTGCTTATTTTTGGTAGAACTTGAAAGCTCTTTGGGACAAATGATTCATGAACCCCCACAAAAGTTGGGAACAGATTTGTTGTTCCCGAATTGATGTATCCGCTGTGCCTGAATAAATCCCAGTCATCCATTACAATAAGTTGGATGGCTAGGATCTTAAAGGCACAGGGGGGCACAACAATTCGAGAACAGCAGATCTGCTCCCACAAAAGTTGGTGTTTTTGGTTGATATGAGAAAATAGGAAGCGTTCTTAATCTTCCGCCCATCGAACTCCATGTTTCGCCCACAAATAATATGCTCCAATTGGACCTCTACCTCCTAATTCGTATAGCTCCGGGGTAATGTGGTTCTTGTCCATTTCCTGCAGAACGGGAGCTAAGATATTCCATGAAGCTGCAACCTCATCACTTCTCATAAACAGATGGTTGTCTCCATCAATGACATCAAGAAGAAGTTGTTCATATGAATCAGGCACCTCCACATTGTACCTTTAGGATTGAAATAAGCAGTTATATTGGTTACTATGAAAATAGATAATGAGTCGGTGCAAAACAACACTCTATTGGAGATATTTGGCTCATTGCTACAAAAGATGAGTCGAGAAAAATGCTTACTTGTCCTTATAAAGCAGATTAAGTTCAGAAGCATCTAACTGCAATCCCAGTCCTGGAAGCTTATTGTTGATTTTGACCAAGATTGCTTCATCTGGAATGTCACGTAGAATAAGCTCATTTGTGGCCTGATCAATGTTATGCCCAATCCGTTCACGATAAAGGTTTCCAGGAACATGATGAAAATGTATCCGAATCTCCACTCTGCAACGTATAAGTGTTATCAATTGTTTAGCCAATCACAAAGCCATTTGCTTCCTTGATATTTTTGAACTATGTAAACTTCAGAAAAATAAAAAAGAAGAGAAAAGTATTTATAGGCTTCAATAATTCATCTAATCTCTTAAGTTTAGGTTCGCTACTCATGTCTTATTGATTTATCCCCCAGCCTCAACCACCAACAACCATGCAGGGGCACACACAGCAGGTAGGTGTTCTGAACACAATTTTGTAATCTATGAATCAATAACTAACCTCATCCATGATTTCACAATTACCCAAATATTTGACTCAAAAAGACCAACCAAAGAGTGAGTAAAACTCAAAATCATTTATTTCAGTGTTGGTAAAACATAGAAAGTTCAAGCATATTGGTTGCACTGCACACTACAGTTAGCTTTTACCTGTGTTGGATGAGTCCAACTCCAGTTTTTATCAGAAAAGGAACACCATCCCAGCGTGCATTATCAATGTACAAAGCAGCACCAAAAAATGTGGGTGTTAGACTATCCAAATTTACATCAACTTTGTCTCCATAAACAGCCTTGTATTGGCCAAGAATAACATCATTAGGACTCAATTGCCGAATTGATCTTAGAACCTTAACCTGCAGAGAAGATTCCGTCAATATGAGGAAAAGGACAAGTTTTCCCAGTAACATGACCCTAGTAGAAAGAGCAGACACCTTTTCATTGCGAATATCTTCACCATCAAGACTAATAGGTGGTTCCATGGCAAGAAGTGCTATTGTCTGTAGAATATGACTATGCACAATATCCCGAATGATCCCATAACCCTCAAAATACCTGCTTATGTTTGAAAAAAACAATTTGATGCTATAAGCATACTTTCCTTTAGGAAAGTTTTTTTGGAAAAAAGCATTATTTATGACAACCTTCCTGTCTTGATGCCAAAGTCTTCTGATAAAATTACCTGAACAATGCCAAGATACACAGCATAATTTACAAGCAATTAAAAGTTTGAGCTTCATGAACCATCAGAAAATGAAACCATTAACAAACCAGGAAGCAAATTGCAAATTCAAAGAAAAAATCACCTGTACATTGCGGATATAGGTTCGGCTCCACAATGGCTCAAAAACCATATTAGAGAATCTAAGGACTGTGAGGTTCTCAATTAGATTCCTTCCTAGAAGATGGTCTATCCTGGAACAGATTCAATTTATATCATAGAAAAGTAACTCAGGCAAGGCAGGCGGTCATACGCCAACAGAACAACAGCACATAGGTACAGAACAGGCTTAAGTAATGTGATTAGTCACCTGTATAATTGCTTCTCCTCAAACTTGGAAAGAAGAGATTTAGTTAACTGACGAGAAGACGAAGCATCAAACCCAAAAGGTTTTTCAATTATTACACGATTCCAGCCCTTAGAGGCTTGAGCATGATCCGCAATAGTGGATGCAACATCAAGAAGAGCTTCTTGAGGCACAGAAAGGTAAAATATCCTGTTTGCTTCACATTCCCCCTGCATTGCATGAACTGTTAAAACTTAAAAAGTTGTTTGGTAAACAAAAACATCTTATGATGTGCTGAACTCAGTATACCTCAATCTCCTTCATCCTAGCATTTAGCTTTGACATTCCTTCTCTATTGTTATATCCTCCATTGAGGTAGTATGTTCTACTAAGAAAAGCTTCCATTTTGTCACCACAGTTCTGTCTGCAAACATTTTAAATTTCCCACTGTTAATGCAACATTTAAATATGTATGGTCGGATGCATCTATTTGTGTTCTTAACTTTTACAATCATTGTTTCTTAGGTGCCAACTCAGAATTCATAATACATGTTGTAGGAATAACAGATATCCAAACAAGTTCACACAATCATATTTGTGGAACATAGGATTTGCAGTAATGAACTCCAGTGTAAAGAGACTGTTAAAAAAGTTTCATAAAGACAAGAGAAACCATACTGATGATCAATACGACAAGTCAAAGTAGAAGCTATAATGAATCTCAGCTCATCATCTGTCAAATTCTTTCTTGAATAACCAAAGATACCCACATCCTGCAGCAGTCAAATTGATAATAGTAAGAGAATGATACTCATTTGGATGGAGTAGAAAGTTTCTTTAAAGTAGGTAACAATTATCAGTCTCCAAGCAATCAAGTTCGAAAGACATCATTACATATATAGTGGCATTCAAGATAATCTGTTTGTATCAGGTATGTGCTGAACAACAATATGGTGGGGAGAAGCAAGGAGGTTAATGTCAATTTGATGTGCGAGTACATGTTTATGTGTATGCCAGTATGTACCAAGAAAGAAAACGGGATTGGGGATATCTAACCTCTGGTAGAAATCCACTGTAATACAGAGCAAACAATGCAGGAAATATTTTCCCCCTAGCCAGCTCACCAGTAGCTCCTATGATGGCAATACACAGAGAAGCAGCTCCACCACTTCGAGTTGGAAATTTCAAGGAGTGTGTTTGTGGCAAAATTGGAGGAGACACAACTAAAGGGAGTGCAGTAAGCATTAGATCAAAAATTGGTCAGAACATGCTTCAGGTTTTGAAGTTTTCACCATTTCTTCAACATAATCTACACTCAGTCGCGTATCTAACTCTTCACCCTTGCATGATTCCATGTCTGGGTGATGAGTTCATATTTTGAAGTAGAGAATGCTTAAACTGAAGCATTACTTACCATTACCAACGTTAACTTTTGGGGCTTCCTCAGGAATTTGATCTCCTTGCGTTGAAGTTGTTCCCAAATGATTAGTCAAGTGCTGCCTCTCTTGATTATGAACAGTTCTAAACTGCTTTGGACATTGAGGGTGTTTATTGGGCTTCTGCAGATTAAGGCTATCGAGTATCCATCTTTTCAAACCGCAGAACCTCTGCAAGAACTTTTGACCTCCAACGTTAAGCATAAGGCGACTAAGTTCCGATGAATCAAAATTTGTCGACACCACCTATGTACACAACAACCAGCTCTATGTTCCATTAAACAGAGATGAAAAATACATGAGAATGGCATGCAATACAGATCCCATCCCACAGACCAAAGGGAGTTACTTTATCGAACTCATGGACACTGCTCTAAACGAATCACAAAGGAATCAGCACACACACACTTATCGCTCAGAGAGGCAGCAACAAAATCACTAAGCAATCAAGTTCAGACGGATTCAGGAAGAGGGTAGAATCCTAGCTGATGGTAAACAACATGCATCTCCATTTTACTTGTCGTCATCAACTCATTTACAGCAGTTTTTGAGCCTATGATCATTTTGGATTTACACCGAGTGAACGAGTAGTCTTCAAGAAAACTAATCATAACACAAACAACATCTAGAAACAAAAACTGTAGCAGCAAAAGGAAGCACGAGATCTTGTCAAAATACTCTCGAGTATCACTGCTACTTGAAACTCTCACTAAAACCCATTTGATAATAAGTTAATTGTCACTGACCCGCATAGTCATAGCACGCATGGGGTAAGGTTCACGGGGAGAAATTCTTCGGCCGCCACAGCGCCACGTCGCCGGTGTAGTAGTCGAAGATTCCAATAAGGGTACAGATAGAAGAGAGTACGACATAGACATCATTCCGGGGTCTGAAAGATGTTCCTTTTGGGGTATTGGAGAGGTTTAGAAGGCTTAAATATGGAGACAAAAAAAAACGTAGAAGACGATTGCAATTTGGCTGTCATAGTCTCGGGTCCATGTGATTGGAACACTTGCTGTTGTGTATAATGAGAAGCAGCAAAGACTTTTAGCTAAGGGAAAAAGTCAAAAAAGTTAAAATGCAGTAAATATTAATAACACTAAACTATCAAAAAATAACACTAAACTAAAACGATACCGTTTCTGTTAAAAAAATATTATCTTCGCAATATTAAAGAAAATAAAATAATACGTTAAAAGTAGACTTATAAAAACATTAATATCAAAGAATTCAGAATTTCAGATTCTATCTTCTCTCCGGCTAGTCCAACTTTACCAGGTAATCATTAGATCTCCAGCTTCTGTTTCCCGGTATTTGCAAATTTGTCACTACCCTGTTTGGTTTCTTATAGAATCTGAAGGAAAGTTTCTAGGGGCTTTTGTCTTGCGGAGATCTGCAATGTTTTCTCTTTTCTTTTTGTTTGAGGGTGACTTTTTTTTGTTCATTCATCTTATGAGCTATAGTTTCGTGACTCATATTGGATGATAATATGCGTAGATTTGCTCATACAATTTATGGAAATTGTTTTGCAAACGAGTTCTGTTATTTTATCTTAAGTGTATTTTAACCTCTCAGTTTTAGCTACTGGTTTCCTGAGTCATCGTTGTGAAAGTTGTGACCTTGAAAGGAATCGGAGCCAGAGGCAAATCTCGGTGAAAACAGTTCGCTTTTTTTATGTGCAAACGAATTGTAACCCTTATTGTCTTTCGATCATGCAGATTTAGGGATACAGCTTCATTGATTCTTTCGGATCAATAGGATCACCAGGCAACAGTTCTCATGCAGGTTCATCCTTTAATTGGCTTATTTACTTGTTTTTCTCATTTTCTTGAAATATGATCCTGATAAATAAATTGTTCTGGGACCATGAGGGTATATGTAGTGGTGCTCCAATGCACATCATTCTGTGTCACAGCTTTCTGGATACCATTTGTAACTAGTTGGGTCGTATGCAAATTCTTGCATAGATGGAATAGATTATCATAGTAGGAACAACAGTTATGTGACTGCTTTGTTCAGGCATCAAGGGCAAGATTATTCAAGGAGTACAAAGAGGTGCAGCGAGAGAAATCTGCTGACCCGGATATTCAGCTAGTGTGTGATGATTCCAACATTTTCAAGTGGACTGCTCTTATCAAGGTTGGTTTAAGCTAAAATGAATATGGGGCAAACTGGTGATCCACCCTGGTGGATTCATATATAATTTCTCATCCTATGTACAGGGCCCATCTGAGACTCCTTATGAGGGTGGAGTTTTCCAGCTTGCTTTTTCTGTTCCAGAGCAGTATCCTTTACAGCCTCCTCAAGTGCGGTTCTTGACAAAAATATTTCACCCAAATGTGCACTTTAAGGTACAGGCACTTAGACCCAGCCGGTTACTTCATTCAAATGTGCACTTTAAGGCGTAGATACTAGATATGACATAGTTAGTTTTCTATCTCAGGATCACCAGCATTGTTGAGAAGGATCTAATAGATCAAATAAATCTTATGAGCGCTTAATTCAATAATTGAGTTTGGTCTCTCATTTTGTTTTTCTTTACATTTTCAAAGAATCTCATCAACCTTAATATGATTTTAAGCTACTGTAGTTTCTAGTTATAGACTCCTAATTAATCAAAAAACAAAAAGATATTCTAGGATTAGAATTAATGAATGACTTAATAGGTATCAAATGAGGGCACTCATGTAATTCATCTGCTAGACATCTCATATTCTTGAATTGTTTAAAACCAACTTTTAGGACCTACACAGAGTGTTTCTTTTGTTTTGTTGTGTTAGTTATTCTTTCCCACTCCTCTAAGGTTATGTTTGGTTGGACGTAAAGTTTTTAATGAAATAGAACATAAATGGATGTAATATTAGAAAATTAATTTTTGGGAGGGATGGAAGGATTCATAATATAATATAATGAAATGTTGTTTGAATGAAGGGTTTATAATGTAATATAGTGTATCATTTTATATTCCATCCTAAATTTTCCAAATTGGGGGGTTTTTATTTTTACTAATCATGGAATGAGATGTAATATGAAACCCTCCTCTTTCATCCCATTCAATTATAAACTCTCCTTCAAAACAATGGAATAATATTATATTTTATTCCATTCTATTAATAAACCCTCAACCAAATAGACCCTAAACTGTGGCAGAAAAACATTCCTATGTCATAATCAAGGCAAGGGAAGAATGAAATGCCAATCAATAATAACCCCTCAACCATCCTCTCCACTCCCTTTATCTCAAGCAACAAATTGCCATTTTCTATTTTAGCAAAGAAAGTGAAATTGTGATGATTCATGCAAGGTTATGGTTTTGAATATTCCAGTACAATCTTGATTATTTGTAAAGATTTGAAAAGCTTGCATACATATTGATTGGTGGCCTTTTGGGTTTGTGCTATAGAGAAGGTTACAAATTTTCAGGATTCCTAAGCAGCGGCTTAAATTTCTAACTGAATGGCTATCTTCTGTTTGATGTAGACTGGAGAAATATGCCTTGATATCTTGAAGAATGCATGGAGCCCAGCTTGGACACTTCAGTCTGTTTGTAGGGCTATAATTGCTTTGATGGCTCACCCGGAACCTGATAGCCCTTTAAATTGTGATTCTGGTAAGTTGATCTATGCTTAATTATTTCCTTCTAGCATTTTCTGTTACGTGTGAGCTGAAAGAATATGAAACTATCCTTCTCATAGATAAGAATCCCCAAATCTTGACTTTATGCCAATAGGTGGGTGATAATTTGGTAGTTATTGTTCTAAAATTTTGACGCATAAAATAGAAGGTGAAAGCGAGATACCATGCCGATTCTTTAAAAGTTAATATGAAAAAAAAGAACAATATCTCAAATACAACCTCCTGATGTGGTTAGGTAGAAGTATGACAATGAAAGAACATTTTGGAAGTCAGCTTGGCTAACCATTGGTTTATGGCCTTTGCTTCCAAATTCCAATTGCTGTTTAGTTTCATCACTTTCCATTCAGAAGTATTTCCTTAGAACACGGTCGTGCTAGTATGGAACTAGCCCACCAATTCCAACTCTTGAATGAGCTGAGTAACATGGATGTGTAGTGTTTG
>JANITW010000007.1:30708225-30718460 GCA_027564335.1 Erythroxylum williamsii
GTTGTCTTCATTGGGTCGGGTCAGGTCTCCATTGGGTCGGGTCGGGTTCTCATTGGGTCGGGGCGGGTCCCCATTGGGGATGGAGACTATAATCTCCATCCCCGCCCCGAATATAAATGGGAAAAAATCCCCATCCCCTGCCCCGTTTATTCGGGGCGAAATATGCCCCCATACCCGCCCCATTCGGGTCGGGGAATGTCGGATCCCCATCGGGGCGGGGCTTTTTGCCATCCCTAGGCCAAGGTAGAATGATATTTTGTAAACAGTTTACAAATGTCATTAATTGAATCAATAGCTAATGGCGGAGAACTAATATAATTGGACTTAAAATAGAATAGACATTAATTCCATACTCTATATTTAATTGAAGCATTATATGATGAAAGGATTGAATTATACGGAAAAATCATGTACGGAAAGGTTAGTCAAAACCACTTTGACATTTCTAAATATTTGAGTAGTCATGATGCGTTGGTAGACGTCAATCTTGATCTATAATTATAAATTATTTAATTAGAAAATTAAAGATAAATCAAAATGAGTTTTAATATATCTAATTCTAATTATGAATTATAATTATAATTTATAATCATTGCCAACATATTTGAGAACTTAATGAGTCTCACATATAGAATGGGTTGGAGAGAGCAATTTTGATTGAATCAAGTTGGACTTGATTATAAAATTTGAGAAATTTTATGATTAAATATGAGATATTTAATAAATAAGGATCAATATAAGATATTGAACCTTATTTGGAAATAGTTGATATTTAATTAGAATTATTAGTAATTTTAATAAAAGTTTAATTGAAATTAGAATTTAATTTCAATTAAATTACTAAAACGTCCAAAAGCTTATTATAAATAGAGTTGAGCTCTATAAAGCTAGTACTTCATGCTTAAACCTCTCTTTAAAAGTTACAAAGTTCTCTCAACTCATTCTTTGGATACTATTAGAGGCCGGACACTTGTGCGGCTACGGTAGTTGAGACGGATCGATTTCGAAAACAATTCGAAGGATACATCAAGATAAAGAGCAAGCTTCGGAATAAGGTACGAATTAAATTTCACTTTATTATGATTCGTGTTAAGTTCAGATCCAGACCCGATTTCCCATCATTAACAACTTGAGAATTCTTATTCGACCTGCGGAAACACTTTCGTCATTTAAACCTTGCGATGTGAACAAGATACAATGACGGGCATTGTTACGAGGAGAAAGGATGAAGAAAACGAAATGCAAATCCTAAAATAATTATACTTTCCTCTCTCTCGCTCTAATCTTCTCCTCTCTTCCCCTCCCTCTTTCGCCTTCTCGAAACCTGTATTTTCTTCTAGCTGTTTGTCTCGTAACAGAGGAGATGGCGTTTCAAGTGGAGATGAAATGGCAAAGTGAAGAGCGGATTAAACACTTTGAAGAAGACGGCTTTTACGAGATAAAAGGAAAAGGATATTAAAATAGCAATGTGACTAAATTTACAATACAGCTAATGAACATTTAGCCAAAAAGTATGTCATACTAGCATTACAAATACACAAACATTTGAGCAGTGACTTTACTATGTTGACTGTTACAGTACAAAGGAAGCGAGAGCACACTGGATATGTCATTCTAGAATTACAAATACACAAACATTTGAGCTGTGACTTTACTATGTTGACTGTTACAGTACAAAGGATGCGAGAGCACACTGGAAATCAGACTACTACCCACGGAGGCATTTTGGAAATTATATTACCTGGCGGGGAGCAACTCTAGAGCTGGTTTTACATAACAACAATACTTGCTAGCTATATTGAAGGTCACAAGAAAACAAAAAGAGAGCCACATAGCATAGATAAGAGGAAGCAAATAATATAGCTCTTCCATTTTTCGACAACACTTGCTCAGGTGTGTAACAATCCACACCAAGTCACAAGCCAAGAGAGGGGCTTTGCTTCTTTGCATGCTCTGGTATCAACTTAGCAATCGTATCGCCGGACAACTCCTTCAATTCTGCAGGACCGTAACAGCAGTACATGTTCAACAATAGGAAAGACAAATTATTTAATATTGCCCAAAGAGATATAAGCAAATTAAAGTTTCCTACCATGAGACTTGAAGTTAAATAATGGTGGAAGGACTCGTCCATTTGGCAGGCGGGTGTTTGGGTCGCGTAGCTCATCAAAAAAAGGATGAGTCAAGGCATCCAACTGCAGCAAGAAATATAAGACAAAACAGAAGGCATTGCCATGCTCAGGTTATACCCAATCCAATCAGAGGGGAAAAAGAAAAGAAAAGATGTTCCTACGACCAACATCAGATCAGCATAGTTGGAGAAACTAATATCGTAGCTCTCTACCCTTTTGGCGGTCGTCTGAGAAGGGGGAAGAGTGAAGATAGGGAGAAAATGCACTTTATAATAATTCAATAAACAGCAGCAGGGGTAAGAGGGATAACTCACAGCTGAGCACCGTGTATTAGGCGAGTACTGCAGTAGTATCGAAACCAGATCAACAGCTTCAGGTGGTACACGCTTGTGGAATATCTAGGAAGAAGGATTAGTCTATTAACAAACTTATAAAAGCTATGAAAGAGAAGAAAATGCATCTATGCAACATATTTAATACCTTGTGCCAGGGATGTGCTTTGATGTGAGGGAATTTGTTCTCTGTATAATTAGGATTCATGCATTTAATTTCCTCCCTTGTTGGAGTACCCAAAACCTGAAAGCCAATAACATTATAGGTTGTACCCAAAAGAAAAGTCAAGGGACAAGAAAATGATTATCAAAAAGAACGCATTCTGCCAAGCCTAATATAGAAAGGAGTATCCCACCACCAGTCTGCTGCCCCGGGTTCAAAAAGATGAAAATCAATAAATACTTAAAACACCTTTTACCTTGATGATCTCTACAAGCTGGTCAACTCCACTGTCACCAGGAAACAAAGGCTGAGAGGAAAACTAGATTTTTAAGCTTCTAATGGAGAAAATTTATCCATAAAAGAACAAGTTCTCAAGACTTTCTACCTGTCCAAGTAGCAACTCAGCAAGAACACAGCCAGCAGACCAGATGTCAATAGCTGTTGTGTACTCTGTTGCCCCAAATATGAGTTCAGGAGCTCTGTAATACCTTGAGCAGATATAAGATATATTTGGTTCCCCTTTCACCTGCATAAAGCAATTACCATACAAAATAAAATTCCAATTGAATTGCAAAAAATTTTACAAACTAAAAATGACAAAGTAGTTTACGCACCAACACTTTTGCACTTCCAAAATCACATAATTTAACCTGGAGTGTGTGGGGATTTACCTGCAACAAGAAAGAATCACAAGAGAACATACCAAACTGGCATCCTATCTGATCCAAAAATCAAACAGTTGTTTTAAACATTTAACAAACTCGAAAATGATATTTTATCTTTATTGAGCTCAGCAGCAGCTTTTCATTATAAGAAGTTCTTAACATATAATGATGCCTGTAAATGGTTTACTAAACAGTTAGAATCGTTAAATTTATCGGATGAAAGTCTCATCAAGTTTGCTGATGATGCTAGTGACCCCTATCAATTCATAAGCAAAGTACTTTGTTTCAACAGAAGTAAGAATAGTAACAACGATTAATTGAAGTTAAGAATTCCAATTCCTGAAAATAGAAGTAATAATGCACAAAATGGTGTATAATTCAGTAATGTGGTGCCATCCTTCTTCACTAAGATTTTTAATAGAAAAGAGAACCTTCATTATTTTGCCATATAGCATATATTATTCTTCTTTCTTCTAAATTAAAATGAACAGCAGATACAATCTTACCAAAAGGTTTTGAGGTTTGATATCCCTATGACATAATCCAATTGCACGATGAACGTATGACAATGCCCTGAAGATCTGTCATTTATCGACAATATGTTAGTATCTTGTCCATCTCTTTTTTGTTCCCTTAATCATTTTTTAGCCACTGTTATCCCCTAGTAAACAATACTTTTCAAACAAATGCACTACTGCTACTAGATGTCAGGAATCAAAAGGCAAGAAGGATATAAAAGAAACTAAATTTGAAAAACATCATTGAATGAGACAATAGTAGTTTGCATAATGAGAGCCTTTTTTCCTACTTTCACATTTCGTAAATCAAGCAAGGACAATTCCGTTTTGGCGTTCATGGCATTTCAAAATGCTTCCCTTCTCACTTAATTGAATAATATCCACTAGGAATGTAAATAAACCTATTCCTTTAATTGAAGAAAAGTTCCATTACCTGATATGCATAAAGTTTCACATATATCAGTGGCATTCTCTGGTTCACCTTGTTGTAGTGTTTAATCACACGATGTACAGTTTCGGGCACATACTCAAGAACCAGATTAAGATAAAGCTCGTCCTTTTCAGTTGTTGAAAAGAAGCAATGTTTTAATGAGACAATATTTGGGTGGTCAAGAAGACGCATGGTTTGCAGTTCCCGGTTTTTGTACCTCTTGTCTTGGAGAACTTTCTTTATGGCAACAGTTTCACCCGTTTCTAAGCATCTTGCCTATCCAAAATAATTGAAAGAACAGTTCACATCAACTGAGAACAATATCTGTTCACTTCAGGTACTCAAAATCCATACCTGGAACACAACGCCAAATGATCCATGGCCAACAGCACGCTCAGCCATATAGTTTATAGTCTAACATCAGAACACATGCTTGCATTAGCAGGTAGATCAGAATAAAAACCTAAAAGATGAAATTTAGTGTTGGCAGCGAGGTTTTCTATACTATGATTATTCTACGAGATCAAACCTGAACTTTTTTGGTTTTAAATTCATAACTTTTATAATTGGACCAATTAATAGACAATGGCGCATGCATGCAAACACAACTCAGGAAATAACAGAGAAGGTAAAAGGTACAGATAAGCCCTCATGGTTTCCCATTTTCGACGAATAAGCTCCTAATGTGGTGCTGGTAAAGCCAACAAAAAAATATAATACAAAAAGCCAATAAAAAACAAAATCCAAAACAACCTAATTAAAAAAAAACCAAGCAAATGGAAAATACCTATTCCTAAACCCTAAATCCCCAAATCCCTAGTTCCATAGTCATCTTCATAACCTTCCCCCCTTATCTTTCCGTGTAATTTAGTGATAAGTACCCTATGACAAACTACATAGTCAACTTGTCCAAATGAAATCTTCCATTAGTTTCCAAAAGTGCCAAATTGCAAAGATAAAGAGATGCAAATAGCACCACCAATGGACAGGCCAGCTTTAGGTGCATTTGGGCTCTGCAACTGTGCACTGAGTCAATAATGAACCCATGATACTGCAGACAAGTAAAGCATCTATAGATTCTGTAGAATGGAAGCAGAAAAAGGATGAACAGAAACTGTCAATCTCCACTGGCACAACCACAATTGACATACTATAACTTTCTCCTGGGTCGTCTTATTCCCAATCAGTGAATGACAATGCAATCAATGGTGAGAATCACCACACAAGAATTTACTTCATTTTGTGTAAATCCTGAAACAATTGACAGTTGGTATCAAAGTTTTAAATATGATTCTAGAATCGGTATGGTAAATGGGTTGCTTCTAACCCCTTAAGGAATTTAGGGTCAAATAAGGAGAAAATGATGAAGATGACAGCAATGACAATGGAATTTGGGATTAGGGGATTTAAGGTTTGCCATTGAGAATTTTCCAATTCCAGCTACTTGAGATAATTGTCAAGTATTTTTTTAAAACTTGTTTATTAAGTTTTTACTAATATAAGGTTTATGTGGGACCCACTGACTGCCTGGTTAGAATGTGGTCAGATGTTCACCTTATAAGCCATTAGTTAATTCGTCCGGTCAGTATGATGGTAAATTGTAACTTTTAACTTTGATTTATTATGTTAGGGGCTTATTTTTCGAAAGCTGGAAAATGTGAAAAGCTTATCTGCCCCTTTTTCCTAAGAAACAACTAAGAATGGCAACATTATATGAAAGCATGCCCCTATCCATATTGGACTTCAACTACAAAGTCAAAAACCTGAGATTAGATGCTGAAATTCACCTTAATCTGTCTTCTTATGCATCACAATTGCCAACACAATATTTACCCCACAGCACAAATATTATTTCCTATGTATGACAAAGATCCAAACAACAATACCTGCTTGGGCTGGCCATGTCCACCAATTGTTGTAACAATAATATGCCCCTTGTCTGTACCATTACCATCAATTACTGTTGCTTCCACTTCCTACAATTACAGGGAAATTATTTTGAATCTAACGGGCTGTATCCCGAACCAGTCAACAACAAGCAATACTTGAAAAACTAGAAAGGACTAACAAACATATGTTGTAGATTATGCTTACTTTGTCATCCCTGATTTTCATATCATTCATCTCCTCAGGCAGTCTATCTGCACCAACATTATGGGTATTGGCTTCTCTCAAGCTAGAGGTAGGTGCCACACTCGCAGAAGCCATTTGTTAGACCAGAAAATAATCTGTCCTGGTCTTCTTTACTATGACCCCTTTATAGAAGCATCACCTGTAATAATCGTTTTCAGGACAAGGTGAAATAAGATATCTGTTCAGCACAACATCAATAAATTGCTCAGCTTATTTACCACAACCAACCACCCCCACACTTGTGAACTAAACCCAACCCAGCAATGAAAAAGCAATTGAGTGGCCAAGGCCATTACAAAGCCAAAGAGACAATGAGAATAAATGACATCCACAATGTTGCATTGATGCACGTGCTTCTTTTCAAATTCTCCAGAAATATGAATCACAGAAAACAAGCCAAGGTAGTGAGAACAAAAAAGCTCTAAACTTGTAACCTTTCATTCAAATGAAACAACTAGAATCTCATGTTACTTTCCACCAGATAAAAGGGGTAAATGTATAGAAACAATAGTAGCTGAACTCCTTTGCGGTAATCTCAGAATACCAAAAGAGACACAAATTTCAAAAGGCAAGAATTTTATCATTTTCTTTCAGTATTTTCTAAAATCATATTAGTCTTAAACCAATTAATTAGCAAACTTTAAATCCAATATACAACAAATAAATGACATTTAAAGAGTTCAAACTAAGGAAATAAATTTTCTGGCAACCTAAGAAGCACGGACAGGAAATAAATTTTCTGGCAACCTAAGAAGCACGGACAAGGATACACAACACGACACGGACACAGACACGGAGACACACCAACTTCTAAAATTTGGTGGACATGGACATGGTATATATATATATAATTTAGAATTAAGAAAAAAAAATCAGAATTCATAATATAATATATATTGATTGATGTGTTTCAAAACTTCCAACATCTTAATAATTCATACATATTTGGTACTTTATAAACCCCTCTCAAAAAACATAGAGTATATATTCAATGAAGCATATATTCCATTAAGTCGTGTCCGAACTGTCTTCAGACGTGTCTGAGCCATGTCTAAGCCGACAAAATTTATTTTTTAATTCCAACATGTACGGACACATGTCCACCGCACATCAGGTCGGTGTCCGACACGTGTTCGACACGCAGATACGGCTCTATTTTTCCACGTCCGTGCTACATAGCTGGCAACACAGTGCATGTGAAATTACATCGGCCTGATGTGCCAACAATCTGATGCTCCAAATATCCGACATCCAAAGAAGTCATTAGGCTTAATCAGACTCACCGTACAACACAAACGGTATGAAGAAGCTAAAATTGATGTCGAACACCTCAACTGCAACAATATAAAATAAAATAAACTATTTCAACAGAAAAGTCGGGTTGTTTATCCTACCCAATTCATACAGTAAAGTTCCAGCAAAAGAATACATAATCAAAGATTTAAGAAAAGAATCAAAAATTCGACAGGAGGAAGGAAAAAAGTCGCAGAAACAAGTAACTAAAGAATCAAGAGAGAAAATTTAAAAGTCTTCGAATAAAATAACTCAAACCCAAAACGTAGGCCTCCAAAAGATCCAATCCACTGAAATCTAATCCCAACCCAGAAACAAAAGCACACAATTCATCCTGAAAAACATAAAAATTGAACAAAAATCAAAATTTTACACGCACCGGAGGATCAAAAGAACAAGGAAGCATACCGATGAAAGCAGACAAATGAGAACTCGAAGATGGAGAGAGAGAACGACATCGTTTTAGAACCACAGGTTCAAACAATAAAAACAGGCATGTCCGTGGGTCACGTGTCAAATGTGAAGTTGAGTTTTAAAATGAAAACGACGTTTGCTTCTACTTGTCTTTTAGTTTTATTAAAATAAGCATAACCGATATCAAAATTCTTAAATTTTTTTATTCATTGGCTAAGCCTTTAAATTTTTAATTAATTCACCAATTTTCTTTGTAATTTTGACAACTCAATTCAAAACATTAATTATGTTAATAGTTTGTTAATTTGGCTAATTTGGCTACCATAATTTTTTTTATATAACGTATAATTATTTACGAAAAAAATTAATTGTCAACTAATTATTCAAGTAAATTAAAATATTCGATTTAATTCAAAAAAGAGGTTATGAATTAGGCATTTTAGTCTAAGGCGATTAGTTGAGAATTAACATTTTACACGGATGCCAACATGTTGTAGACCAAAAAAAAAAATATTATTCAAATAAGCAAAATACTAAAATAAATAATATTTTAAATTGAGTTGTTAAAGTTATAAAGGTTTAATAACGTAATTGAAAATTTTTTAAAACTGGATACTGAATTAAATTTTTTTAATAGAATGTATACTTTAAAATATATTATCTCTTAAATAAATATTATTGGCTCGTTAAAACCTAGAGGTACCTTTGCATGAGAGAAATTTTCTGTTTCATTTATCAAACTTAAATTTATTATTTGGAAGTCATTAACATACAAATTGCCTTTTTAAAATTAAACATAGGCATTGATTAAATTTAGGATAAATTATAAAAAATCTCAAATTTTATTTGATTTTACAGTTATAACCTGAATATAAAAAAGTCAATTAAATATTTAAACTTTCAAAATTTTTCAATTTTAATCTGACATTAATATCTTCATTAAGTTTAATAGCATGGTTTATCACATATTCTAGAAATCTTAAACACTTATATCTCCATTAAGTTAATTTAATGGCATGGTTATCACATGTTCTAGAAATCTTAAACACTTATAGACATCAGACTTAAATAAACTAAACTATGTCATTTAGTTAAACTAACTAATTAAATATAACTAAATTATGTCTTTTTGGACTATTCCCTATTCCTCGCCATTTATTCCACCGTGTCTATCACGATAATCCTCCCTAGAGCTTCTTCGTGATACCCCATTGCTGCATCAACCACGATCAAGTTCCAATCTGTATCATAAATTTCTATAGGAAACCCTTGATGAGCAAGTAGACACCTTGAGAACCTTGGATCAGTCACCATCTTGCACTCCTCTACGTCGCATCTTTACATAAGCTTATCGGTTTGGTGCACTTTGGTGTCCTATGTCACATAGTAGGACTCTAAAGTTGGGAGCTTTTCTTTGATCTAATTAATCCAACCTTTGTCTTCTTTGAGGAATATGGTTCTTCCAATGTGTTTCATAGATGCCCACATCAAGTTATCATGGCTTAGGCTAAAGAACAGGAAGTTGCAGGGGGGTTTTTTCTCCAAAACTTGAAGTGTGACTGATATTTCTTTAAGGGTTTGTTGTGGGGTGATGTTCATTGTTGCGCAGTTGACGAGAGCGTGTGCTAGAGAAGGTCGAGTTTACGTGAGGAAATGAGGGACATGACAATGTTAACGATGAGAATTATGATTGAATTTGATGCTCTTGGTTTTGATTTAGGGATTTCCAAAATGACATAATTTAACTATATTTAATCAAGTAGTTTAATTAAACGTCCTAATTTAGTTAAACTTAATTAGTTAGTTTAATTAAGTCTAACATATATAAGTATTTAGGATTTCTGGAACATGTTGCAAATCGCATAAGCAAACTTAATAGGGACACTAAAATTAGGCTATAATTTAAAAAAGTTAAAGGTTAAAAGTACTTAATTACCACTTTCTTAAGTTCGACTATAATTGTAAAGTTTAAGATTTTTTTGTAATTAATCTTTACATAAGACCAACGGTCTGTTTGGTTAGCGTCTACAACAGGCAGGGACAGGACAAGACAGGACAGGGCATGACAAGAATTGAAGACAGTGAGATGTTTGGTTGCGGTGGACAGGACAGAGAAAATTGTCTTCGTCCTGCGGACAGAAATGTGTTTGGTTGC
>JANITW010000007.1:30764567-30789429 GCA_027564335.1 Erythroxylum williamsii
TCGACTTATCGGTGCTGAATGCGTGTAAGTCGACTTACTCATTGTACAAGTCGACTTGTACACGACTTACACTTACAAAAAAGTCCCTCAAAGGTGACTAATCGATCAGCTTCACACTAAACAGCATCAGAACTTCCAAAAATCATAACTTTTAATCCCCTTAGCCAAAAATTTCAAATTTTATATCAATAGAAAGAGCAAAACAATTGCTACATCTTTCAAGAATAACTTAGAAGCCAATTCCATCTCTAACCAAATCAAATTCGCAAACAAAGGTTCAGCCTACCCAATTTATTCTCAATAGCAACCCAATCTTTCAACATTCATAACTCTACATCTCCTTGGCAAAAATTTCCTTACCATATAGCAATAAAAAGCTTAGACAATCTACTACAATTCTCAGGAAGGAGTTCAAGGCAAATTCCTACTCTAACTAGGTCGAACCTACCCATTAATGTGGCTGCCCTATTAATTAGTATTAAAATAGCATATGACCATATCCATAGCCAAAACTTTCAAATTTTATATCTAACAGTCCTTACATCCAAAATTGGCATAAAATGTCTCATTAGAAAGCTATAACAATCCACTACAACTTTCCAGAATGTCACTCAAGCCAATTTCACCCTTTATAGTCCCAAATAAATGTCAGAACACAAAGAGCACAAAATCTATGCCCTTAGAGCATTTGCACACTAAAACACAATTTAGGCTAAATTACCACCTGAACATTATCAGGCCATAACTTACGATCTGCACATCGAAAAATATCATTCTCAGCGGCGTTAAAAAGATAACACATAAATCTTCAACTTTCAGTCATACCAATTTCACAAAATCTGTCTCCTTTATCCTAGAAAAATTCTCAAAATTTCAGGTCATCAAAATGGAACCAAGATCTGGATACTGTTCATCCAGCACACACCTCTCAACTTCTGAGCTAAATTCAAAGCTCTTTAAGCCAAAATTGGGTAGAACTTCCTTCATAGAAATTCTAGCTATACTTCTCAAGTTTAATTTAAAGCAAACCTCAACTCAATAGCATAACCACATCAAAAGTTATAACCAAATACCTGAAAGATATACAAGTTCCATTTCCAGATTTCATACTAAATTCTACTCCTTTTATGTAAACATCAATACCACATCAATAAACATTCCATTTAACCAAGAGATCAGACACAAATTCATCAAGACACTTACTTGAGTAATAAATAAAAATTTGGTAGCACACAACATACACAATTTTCCTACTTCATTTCCACTCATCTAACATCATAAACTTCATTAAAAACACTAAAGTCACATTCTTTCATTACCATGCCATTTTCCCTCACACAAGCATACACTTATACCCATACAATTAATACATAAGCTTCATGAAATTAATGCACCAACAAGCACAACAAATGCTTCTACCTACCAAGGAAAGAACACAAAGCAAAGTCTTACCTAAACAAGCTTCAAGCTCTTCAATTCTTCAAGTCTTCAAACCTACACCAATTCTCTACTTCACTTAACACCAACGGTCATCACTCCAATACATATACAAATCATCATCTTCACAAGGCTTAAGTTTGGTCTTGGTTGAGAATAAGGAAGGGCAAGCAAGTTGGGATGGAAAAATAATCGAAGGAGGAAGGAAAGAAATACCAACGGATGGAAGAGGTTTTTAACTCTCAAAGTAACCCTTTTTAAACTTTCAAAGTGAGTTTCTTATGCATTTAAGGAGAAGAGTCGAAAATGAACGAAGGGAATAAAACAAAACCCTTAAATGAAGGAGGACACTTGTCAATCCATGGGGAAAAAGACAAAAACATCAATTAACCATTTAATCAAAGAACCCTAATACACATTAATCTTTAATCCATCCAATTCCAATGGCTCTAATTATAATCCCAAATTAATGTACTCAATATTCCAATGTCGTAGGACAGACATTTTCGGTACCGAAAATCAATTAGTCCGCCACTTAGCGATTTTTTCGGTCCGAAAATTCTCCCTGAAAATTTTCAGAAAAATTCCTGAAATTCCCTAAAAATGGAAAACACACATAAACCACTCCAAATCAATTTTTCAAATACAATTATCACATCAATCACACAAAATTACATTTAGACCCATATGTCGGGAAATGTCATGAATGCATGTACAATCATGTGCATGTGCAAAAATTACTATTCATATAAATATAAAGTCTATATGATGCATGTTCATACCGAGATATATTTACACTCGCCTAACCCGTCCCAAATGACCAAATTACCCTTCCCATCGGTGATGGGATGTTACATGGATGATGACCTTACTACTTTTAAGGAAGCAACGTTTGAAATTATTTATTTAAAATGGCATGAAGTCTTGAGAACTGAAATGGAATCTATATATATTAACTAAGTATGAACATTGGTGAATGCTCCTAGTGGAATTGTACCTATTGTTTACAAATGGGGTTTTTAAAACAAAAGTTGACATAGATGGTAATGTACACATTTATAAAGTAAGGATAATGACTAAAGGTTACAAACAAAAACAAGGAGTTGACTTTGATAAAAAATCTTTTCACTAATAGTTGTGCTTAAGTTTATAAGGATCGTATTAGATACAATTGCATATCTTGATTATGAAATTTGGCAAATAGAGGTCAAAAAAATATTTCTCAATGGAACTTTCTTGAGGATGTATATATGAAATTACTTAAAAGATTTAAATTTAAGATATTTCCTAATCAAGTATACAAGTTGCAAAATTCTATTTATATAATTAAGCAAATGTCACAGAGTTAGAATATTCATTTTGGTTGGACAGTCAAAGATTTTGATTTATTGTCTCACCAACGATTTTGATTTATTAAAAATATAGAAGAACCATGTCATGTGTCTACAAGAAGGCTAGTGAGAGTGCAATCATTTTCATAATGATATATATGAATGACATATTGTTAATTGGAAATGATATATTAATGCTCCAATATGTAAAGATCTAGTTATCTAAGAAATTCTCTATAAAGCATATAGGAGAAGCACCCTATATTTTAGGATAAAGATATATAAGGATATATCAAAGAGGTTGCTTGGCTTATCTCAATCCATGTATATAGATAAAGTTCTAAAGAAGTTTTAGCATAGAGAATTTCAAGAGGGGATTCTTCCCCCATGTCACATAGGATTTATGTCTCATAGAGCATATGTCCATAGACATAACAAGAGAGATAAAATAAATTTTTTTCCATATGCTTCAACCATAGTGTCAATTATGTATGCAATGATATATGCTTGACTATAAGTACCTTATACTTTAAGCATAACGAGTAAATTTTAAGCAATTCTAGGATAGTCACTAGATGTTTGTAGATAAGATTGATAAATGGATGAATAAGACATTAGATGTATAGGCAATTGGCTTTAGTATAAGTATGAGATTATTAGTTTATGTATTTACAGCCAATTGATCGACTGCAATTTAATATGTGGAATTATTATTTTAATTAATAAAGTTACTCTTTATCTTTATATATTTTGTTAATTATATTTTAATAGTAAAATTAAAATTCAAATAATAATTACTTTTTAATTTAAATTATTTTGATATCATAATTATGAGATTCAATTAACATATATGTGTTATTCTTAAATTATTCCTAGTTATAGTTCTATCAAGATAGGATATTAATAGAATGGTAAAACTCACATATGACTTTTTTAATGAAGAAAGTAATCAATCTCATAACTTAAAGTATAAAGATACTTAAAAATATAAATGGGTGATTATTAGAGAAAAGTTTACTGAATGAAATATTACTTAGGTATTTGTAGATTTCCTTATAATGATAGTTTTTATTCCTTAATAGTACTTAAGATGGGAGTGAATTAGTTGTTTATAATATTTTACCTAAAGTTGTTATCTTAAAAAGATAATGATCACAAATTATAAAGAATGTAGGTGTGAAGTAAAATTGTAGATTTAACTATATTTGTAAGTAATAAAGTAAAAGAGTAAAGGAAGAGAGGTGTAAACAAATTTATAGTAGTTTAACAAACAATCATTACCTATATCCATTCTCAAGACTCTTTTTAGATGTCTATGATAATTATTATTTCAATATAAAGAATAACTTTAGTATAAATCTTTACTTAGTTAAAGGAACCATTTTTTAAATCTTTCTTTAAGGTAAAGAGGAACCTCATAAATCACTTTAATCACACCCAGATAAAATGAACAAGGACCCAAATAGAAGCTTAAACTCAAATAGCTCAAGTTTATCACTTTAATAATATCAAAAATAGTCACTCACTCAAAATAAGTCAATAAATACTCAATAATTAATAAATACCTAGAAATATGTGTAAAAGGCACTCAAATGCTTCTTAATGCCAAAACCAATCAAAGAAGATGTATTTATAGAGTTTTAGAACCTTTACTAGTCGTTGAAGCTAAAAACTTGTTAATAATATTTTGCTTTTGAATGAGCTCTTGTTTTGTTTTCCCATTTAACAAGCTTCATAAATCTTGTCTTTCTCAAATTTGATCCTTGTCAGCCTATTAAAAAGTTGCTTGGAGTTGAGGTCAGAGATGAGGTCCATACTTGCATATCCAAGTCTCTTATGCCGAATCCATGCATCATCACTGGTAGTCATTAGACACTTCATATCTTGGATGGAGAAATCATCAATTGTATATGTATTTCTCTCTTTTTTTTTCCCCCAAAAAACGCAATGTTATTGTTAACTATTCTAGATATAATGCTTAATCTCCCTTTAATGCTTACTTTGTAGCCTTTGTTATATAGTTGGCTCACATTTAATAGATTATGCTTCAATCCATCAACTAAAAATACATTATCAATAATAGTGCCATCTTCCTTACCAACTTTGTTAATGCTAATTATCTTACCCTTAACATCATGTCAAAATATCACGAATCCCTAATTTTTGTCTCTAATAGTTGAAACTTAGGATGCATCACTAATCTTGTGCCTTAAGCAGCCACTATCCATGCACCATTTATTCTTCCTTTTCTTAGAGACCTACAAAACATCCTAATTATTGTGTTTTAGGTACCAAAATAAGCTTAGGTCTTTATTTGTTAGCTTTCTTCTTCTTTTCAACCCACTTCCTTAAGGGTTTACTCATTAACCTTTATTTTTTTGAAAACAATTTGTCAATATACCTATATTTACCAAAAAAGTGACATACCATATTATATATCTAATGTGGATTGGTGCTATGACGTTGAACCTTATGATTTTCTTGTAAGAATACATTCCTTGTTATTCTATATGTATATGAATCATGGGAAATGATCCTTTTGATAAATGGATTATGTTCCTTTTAGGAGATGAAGAGATAGGTATCATAATTACATGTACGAGGCATGTTTCTTTAATTATATTGATACGTGTAAGGAGTGTAAACACGTGCCATAATATTATGCTTGGTATAAGGCCTAATAGGGTATGAATGACATTGCTTGCTATCATATATTTTTGAAAAAATGTTGTGTTTATTCTTTCCTTGATAGTATTGAGTTATAGGCCTAGATTATGAGCTATTCATGCTTGTTTACCATTCTAGGTAATGGTTCTTCACTATGTAAATGCTTTCATTTAACAAGAGTAGTTTTAGTATTAGAAACACTCATATAACTAGATCTAATTCCATACCTATTATTGGAATTTTTTAAGCGCCTAATATTTCTTTCAAGTTTCTCACTTCCATTTGTAAATTTTGACAATGAGTTCTTAAGGACATCAACTTCCTTCTTCAATGCTTTATTCTCATGCTTTAGTGCATCTAAGTCATGATTATACATAATGGTTACACTCTTCGAAGCCTTGATACTATGTAATTCAGTCTTTATCTTTTTATTCTCACTCTTGCATGTATCTAGATTATTTTAAGCATCTTAATTTTGGTGGATAGTTTTTCTTTTTCATGCTCATGATTTCAAAGCTCTCAAATATTTCATCACATGTCAAATCATAACCACATAATTTAGAGTTCGAGAGTACCTCATCATCATCTTTGTCCATGAAGTATATGTGAGATACATTTCCTTCTGAATGCTCTCTTTCAAAATCACTTATTTCATCACAAGTGGAGGCATTAAATGCATTATTTTTGCATTCATCCCTCTTCTTCTTCTTGTCATTTCTTTCATATTTTTTGTTTTCGTTTAGGAGAGGATATTGAGACTTCATATGTCTGATTTCCTACATTTAAAGAAAATAATATTATTTAATTTATATTTTAAGTCTATCTTACAGCTTTTATACTCTTTTTTGTTTTTAGGAGTTCTTTTTTAAAAAAATTTGGATTTTATCATGATTAAAGCAATGTCCTCTTCATCACTTCACTATTTAATGTCGCTTCCTATTTACTTGATTATTTTTTTAGGCTTTGAATGCCAAATTCCTTTTAAGAGCATCATTTCTAGCATCCCTTAGAGCCTCATTTTGTATGTAAAAAGAGATACAATAAACTCCTTTAACGGTAGTGCTATTAAATCCTTAGCTTCTTATATGGCCTTCACTTTAGCTTTTCATATTGTTGAAAGTGGCCTAAAAACTTTCATACCACATCAACGTTGGTATAGATCTTTTCAATACCCTTAAGAACGTTAATAATATCAATAAATCTAGTATGCATACTAGAAATTCTTTCATCATGCTTCATTTGAAATCATCCATATTAGTGTGCTAGCATGCTAACTTTGCCTTCCTTCATGTGTAAGGGCATGCCAAATTTTAAGAGCCATTTCAAACATAGAAACTTTATTGAATTTGTTCCTTACTAATACACAAAATAAAATATGAAGGACTTTTCTATTTAAAGAAATTAATCTTTTGTCTTAAGGATCCCATTCTTCCTTTAACCTGGAAAATTTTCTATCATCCATAATTTTAGTAAGGATGTATGGACCACTTAAGACAACTTCCCATAAATCAACATTTTAAGCCATATTCTTGTTTTCTAATAAAGATAGTCAATTCAGTTAAGAAAGGGGGCTTCACTATTGCTTTTATCCCTTTTGGTTAAAGCATGATGAATATCCTCCTAAATATGCCATCACCATCTTTGTTATAGGATTTCATTAGACTTACTCTGATACCACTTATTATTCCCTAATAGCACCCAAGTGGGAGGTTGAATTGGATGTTTACAAGATTTTACCTAAAAGTTATTATCTTAAAAAGACAATGAACAAAAATTATAAAGAATGTAGGTACAAAGTAAAATAATGGATTTAATTATGCTTGGAAATAATAAAGTAAAATAGTAAGGGGAGAAAGATGTAACTCAATTTATAGTGGTTCGACAAACAATCCATGCATACGTCCCCTCTAAAGACTCTTTTTGGATTTTCACTAGAATTCTTCTTTTAAGGCGAAGAATAACTTTGATACAATCTTTACTTGGCAAAAAGGAACTCATTTTTTATTCTTTCTTTAAAGTGGAGAGGAATCTTAAAATCACTTTAAACCCACCCAAATATAATGAACAAGAATCCAAATGGAACTTACAACTTAAATATCTTAACTTTATTACTTTTATAATATCAAAAAGAATCACTCACTCAAAATAAGACAATGAAAAATCAAACGAATGAGAAATGCTTAAAAACTTATGTTTTTTAGGCAATGAAAAGCATATATTTATAAGGTTTCAGTAACCTTACTAGTTATTGGAATTTAAAACTAGTTGTTACAATGGCTAGTTATAGTACATTGTTCAACCAATATAGTATATTAATCGACCAGTGTGCATTGAATGCACATATTTACTAACTGTTGAGATATTGATCGACCAGTAGGAATTTTGGTTGACTAATATATCAATTAGTATTACAAAAAAACTCTCAGTACAATAAATTTAATAACTTTAACTTATATTAGTCATCCATTAACCTATATAAGTGAAATAATCCCCCCAAAAACATGATCTTAATAACTTCAAATCCTTAAACTTAATTTTTTTATGTAATTATGATTTAAACACTTCCCAAAATAGTTCTTAAAGAGTTTTTGAAATATCAAAGCTTTTCTATTAAAACCAAAAGCTTCAATGCCTCTTGATGAGTAAAGGCTTACGTAATAAAGTGATATAAAATGTTTATGCATAGTGAGTTTTTGAGATTACCAAACTAACAAGGTGAGCTTACAATAAATAATACATAATATAAAATGACCTTAATATGCATTGATCTTCTTTTGTTCTTAACATTGAAAGTTGCAAACTTCATCTTTTCTTTTATCAACTTCATAAACCATCTTTATGATCATATCTTCTTCTCATATTCCTTCTCATCAAAACAATAGACTCATTAATAGTACTTATGTTTTTTATTAACAAAACATCAATTGGAACCTCTATTGATTTAATAATGATTATATAACTGATTCTTAGACTTGAGAATACCAAAGTATGTTATGTGAATATTACTATGTTTTGATGTTATTAATGACTTGTTTTATTTAAGGTAGCTCAATTAGTATTACTTGGAAGTAATATGAAACATATGGAAATAATTGAGTAAGTCAATAAAGGATTCACCATTCTAAAGTAACTGCGCATAATGTGCTATTGTTCCTGATTAGTAATGATTTACATAATTTTCTAGCTAAATTAAAATGAGATTGGAATTTTTTTAATATTAGTTTTAAATCAATTACTAATTAGCAAGAATAAACATGACTAGAATTAAATAGAGTAGATACAATTTCATACTCTTTATCTAATTAGAACATTAGATGACAAAAGGATTAAATTATATATTATAACCATATATGGATAGATTGAGTTAGACCACAATGATATTCTAAAATTTAAGTGTTCATGGCATATTGCTAGTAATCAATCTTGATAAATGATTATAAATTATGTAATTGAAGAATCAAAGATAATTTTAAAAGGATTTTTAATTTATCTAATTTAATATATTAGGAACCTAATGAATTACACATAAAGAGGAATTTAAAAGAGAAAATTAATTTAATCTAAATTGGAATTAATTATAAAGTTTAAAAATCTTAAGAATCAAATATAAGAAAGAAAACATAGTGTATTTTTTTATAAATATGAAAAGGGTATAAGGGAATTAGCAAATTTGTCTTTTCCTCTCAAAATTTTTAAGTTCTTTTTCTCTGCTATGTGGATAGCATTATAGGCTTGAAACATGAACAACTTATGGTCAAAAGTTTGAAAAGAAAATTTTTGTAGAAATTTGAATCAGGTACATTTGAACTTATATTTATGATTCATACTTTTTAAGTTATCAATTAAATCGATTCAAATGAGCAATTGTAAACTATTTTTTTTTGTTATGCTAGTAATTTGATAATGGTTGATTTTCCAACATTAACTACAAACAATGTTAGATTGCAGACAAAGTTCTACTAACACATATATGTGATATATGCCTTGAATTTTGGTGAAAAGTAAAATTATATAAGTAAACCAACTTTAGATATGGATTAAGATCAACATCAATCTCGTACTAGTTAGAGAGATTTTCATATTAAAAGCAAACCGATATTGACGATAAGAGTTATATTACCACTTGGAATAAGATGCAAATTGAACTCCCTTGATGGTAGTTGTATATGGAAATAGAGTTACATTATTCTTAGACTTCTTAAATGTAACTCTAGTCTATAAATACCTTGATAACGTTTATATAAATTTAAGGTTATGGTCAAACTATTCTCTTTATATAGTTCTTCTTATAGTAATAAGAGAAGTCATCTCGATACTTATAGACGAGGTCATAAATTGGTCAAACCATATAAATTATATATTTTTGCTTCATCATTTTTCTTTTTATATTGCTTTCTTTTGTGCGACAATTTGTATAAAAGCATTTGGTATCTCAACAATTGGTATAAGAGCAATTGATATCACAATAATTGGTATAAAATCCTACGATTTACTATTAAAATGTATCTTCATAAGTTTGAGATTGAGAAATTTAATACATTGAATGATTTTACTCTATAAAAGGTGAATATAAGGGCGGTTCTTATTCAACCAAGATAAGAAACAACATTAGAAACAGAAGAAAACTTTTATAAAATTTGAGGAAATTAGAGAAAGAAGAGATTTTGTTAAAGGTGTACAACACAATAAAATTAAGTTTGGGAAATGAGGTCCTGTAAGAGGTGGTTGATGAAATAACTATTATTTCATTATGGAAATGACTTGAAGATAAGTATCAAAAGTAATCATTTACAAAGCATTTATATCAAAAACTTTGTTTTGATATCTTGAGGTTGACAAAAAGTACATTGATGAAAGATCACATTGATAATTTTTATTGAATCATCTTGAATTTGCAAGGCATTATGTTTAAAATTAAGGATGAAGATCAAATCGTAACCCTTTTATTTTTTTACCTAATTTATATAAAAATTGTGTTCATATTATGATGCATAACAAAAAGACTATTTCTATCCTTGATCTGAAGGATGTTATGCAATCTAAATAATTGAAGAAAAAGGTTTCTTACATATATGTATATAGATCATTATTGAGTTTGATTGTTAGCAGAGATAGGAACAAGGAAAGGGATACTAAAAATAGGAGCAATTCACAATCTAAATCAAAGGCTAAATCTGTTTTATGCTTGAACTGTAAAAAAATCACTCTAAGAAGGACTATCCACAACTAGAAAAAATATTTTAAAAAAACATGTTGTAATAAAAAGGATGAAAGTGATAATGATTTTTTGACTGTCAGTAATGATGATTCTGCAAATTGGTGGGTAATAAAAACTAGTATATCTTATGATCTAACTTTAAATAAGGATTGATTATGCTCTTTTAAAAAATGAAACAGTGTTATCATAGTGGGTGACCATAGAGAGCATGCTGTCAAAGGCAATGGTTTAGTGTATATATAAATGCATTATGGAATTGCCTAGTATGTTCATGAGTTGGAAAAATATAATCTCTATAAGTGCTCTTGATAGTCAATAATACTCCCTCCTATTCAAAATGAAAGTCGGGATGCACATTTATTAAGAAAGCTAATAAAATGTTTGATATACCCTTAATAATGATGCTACTCATGTGAGAAAAATTACATGTTGAACTGTCTTGAAAATGTAATATGTGTAATCAAGATGTGAGAGAAATTAAAGGATAATTTTGGAAGTAAAATTATAAACATACATGAATAGTCACGAACGACTCTTATTTTGAATAATTAAAATCTCTCTAAAACAACTTTTATTTTAGATAGGAGGGAGTATAATTTTTTTATGGTAGTGAGCAGCATAAGGTGTTAAAGGGTGCTGAATGTGAAAAAAAGAAAGAAAAAATTACAATATAACATATATGTCTTAATGGGAAAGACAATAATAGGATCGTTGGTTGTCCTTAACCCTTAGGGCAAAATGATGATAGTATCATGATATGGCACATAAACCTAGGACACTTCAATACGCTAGCGATGCAAAAACTTGACAAGGGAGCTTATTGAATGGAGACATATAAGAATTAGACTTTTTTATGTTTCATACGTTTAATAAAAGGTGTAGGATAACCTTCAAGGATATAATGTTTAGAAAGCAATATAATTTCATTGTCCTTAAACTTATTTCCTATAACTTTAATCTATACACATCTTGATAAAGGTTGTATAAGTTAATTAGAGATGTACTTGATCAATGCTGTACACATTTCCAATGCAATCATTTGTTTCACTATATGACTTCATTACATAAACTAGGTACTCTTCCCTTCCATCACGGAGACCCAAAAAAGGAAATAGGAAGGAAAGGTAAGGAAAAAAGATAAAAGAGAAATGATAGAGAGAGACGTCATATCACACCAGCCCCAGCTGAACCTTACCTACATATAAACAGCTGATATAGATCATACCATCTGAAAAACAAAAAGAATTGAAAGAAATAACCCCCACCACTGAATTCATAACGTCCTCATACCCTCCAAACGAAATTCAGCCTTCTGTTATGTCATCCTGCTCTCAGACCTTGATCCAGGGTACTCGCTTCGCTCTGCGTCAGAATTCTCCTTTTGAGACTCAATCTCCATGCTACCTCCATGAGTTCTTCTATGCCTACGATCCTGAACATTATGAAACACGAACTCATATGATCCAGAATGTACGAAACAACTAAATCTAAAGCATCATTGATAAGGCAGTCCCACGAGAGAACAGGGGTGACAGAAAAATGTATAATCAAGAATTAAATAAATCTGATCCATGCAAATTCCTTTAGTATGCACCACCATGTTCCAGTTTGAAGATCAGCAACTAACCTCTCTAGGAATAGGATATTCCTCTGACTCGAGCATCCGGACGACTTGGCCCATCTTAGGCCTTTTTTCAGAATCTGGATCGACGCACCTCAGAGCAGACAATAAGGCACGCTTCAGAGACCTTGTTGATGGTCTTACCTCAATGTTTGGATCAACTACTTCTTCAGATCGCCTGTTTCCAACCATTGTTTTCAGCCAATCTACAAGATTAACCTGCAAACATGCAATTTTATGATTAAGAAGCTGTCATGATTCAGAAAGGCGTATACGATTTGAATCGAACAATGATGCTGAAGAAGAAATCTCGAAAACAACTAAAACAAACTGAAAGGAGAAAAGGAACGTGAGGGAATTCCTTAAGTCTAGGAATAAACCTATCACATTGCAAAAGCTGTAGCTAAATTCATTGAAAAATCAGATAAATTCTGAATAATCTATGTTATCCTGAACAAACAACTGCAGAACAAGTTTTTGCTTAATAAGTGAGCAATGTCTAAAACTAATAAATGTGGAATGTAATTCCATAAGTACCTCCTGGGCAGGGCGACCATAGTCTACAGGATCTCTCCCAGTTATTGCTTCCAACAGCACAACTCCAAAGCTATAAACATCACTCTTTTCATTCAAAAGTCCAGTATTTGCATATTCAGGAGCCACGTATCTGTAAATTGTTAATTTTTCAAAAGAAGTGGATGCTTTCAGAAGTGAATTATAGCCCCAAAATTATTACTATACACAACAAAGGAAAAAAGAGTTCAGGCCTACGAGTTATAAAGTTAGTACTCATGAATTTGGGATAAACCTTACCCAAATGTTCCCATAACTCTAGTGGTGACATGGCTTTTACCAGCTCCCAGTAGCTTTGCCAGGCCAAAATCGGAAACCTTAGCATTAAATTCATCATCAATCAATATATTACTCGACTTAATGTCCCGGTGCACCACTTTTGGCTCAATTGCCTCGTGCAAGTATGCCAGACTGCAAAAAGATACACCAAATCATGTTGGAAGCAAAATGTCCAAAAAGGAAATGCTGATAAGCTGACTTACGCCTTAGCCGTGCCAGTGAGAACCTTCATGCGGGCCTCCCAAGTTAGATATCCATGCTGACGCAAAGCTCCATGAAGCCATTGTTCCAAGTTTCCGTTGTTGACATACTCATAAACCAACATCCTGAAACAATTGTCACAAATGAGGTCATTAAATAAATTTGCATCACTTAGGTGCATAGCTGAAGTAATCTAGCACTCAGATTATTGAACCATGTGAAAACACAATCTTTCTGCTGGATTTTGAATGTACTTTTGTCTGTTGTGAATTCATTCTAAGCTGAATTATCAGGTATACTGTTCAAGATAATAATACCTGTGCGTCCCTTCTATACAATACCCCAGAAGACGAACCAAATTCTTGTGGCGCACATGACCAATAGCATCAACTTCCACCCTGAACTCTTTCTCCGCTTGGCCCCTGAATTAAAATATAGCGTTTCAAGTTGAAGAACCCATGGAATGGAAACAAGAAAATCATAATACAGAACTGACAGCTAAATTTGAAACTCACAAGTTGTTCAGGATCTTTTTTACTGCCACTGGTGTACCATTTATTAGATGTCCCCGATAAACAACTCCATATCCACCCTCTCCAAGGACATTTTCCTTGGAAAACCTATTTGTTGCCTGCTCAAGATCCCTCAATGTAAACCAGTGACCCCAACCCAAGTGAGAAAATTCAGGCAGGCCACTTAGAGGAGAAGGAGCAGTAATGGGGTATGAAGAAGAAGGTTTGTACACAGTTACAGTGCCAGAACTCCCTTCTTCACCTGACTGGGATCCACAGTCTTTCTCTAAATGATGAAAAGAGCCTGATTGACTGCTATTGCCTCCATTTTTTACCTTTCCCATACCTAGATGGACCAGGACCTTATCTGAATCTTTATCACTGGACTTGTCATGAATGGTAAGAAGAATCCCTTCACGAGGAACAAATTCATTTGTTGATATTTGTTCCACCCGAACTTCCTTAATTTCCTTTGAAACTGCTGGGATTTGGCTAAGGGGAAGTTTGTTTCCATCTTTTTTTGACTTCTTTCGATAAGTTAAACAAAAAGACAGTAGAGAGAGGATAATTATGATAAATAGAGCAACACAAATCCCAATTACTTCCCAGACCTTGAGACCAAAAATGGCGGTCGTTTTGGAGAGTTCCGTGTTAAGATCACCGGCCATTTTCTCGATGTCTAAATTCCTGCAAGGTAACACAAAAGAAACACATAAAAACATTTACATCAGTGCAAAACTCGGGTATGAACAATGTGGCGGATTACTTTACTACCACAACGTAACCCTGAAACAAATTCAAACTTCCCCTTACTATTTCCAGTAAAAGCTACGAACCCAGAAGAGAACTTGCAACAGGAAGAAAAACCATACCAATTAGAAATCGAAACAAGAAGCCATTATCACATGTAGCTCAATGGGAAACGATCAGATCAGGTGAAGTTAATGGAATAAGAAAGTCCCGATAAACAGAGAATTAAAAGTCTCCACTTCCAATGGAATTAGTAGGAGTCATATGAGATATAAAATCACAAATATCAAGAAAAAATAAATAGCCAAAAAATGACTAAGATGC
The DNA here is from genome assembly GCA_027564335.1 of Erythroxylum williamsii. Classification (NCBI taxonomy): domain Eukaryota; kingdom Viridiplantae; phylum Streptophyta; class Magnoliopsida; order Malpighiales; family Erythroxylaceae; genus Erythroxylum; species Erythroxylum williamsii. Next base: position 30,779,481 of record JANITW010000007.1, read on the forward strand.
AAATGAAATGGCAAGCAACATTCTATATTATCTCACCTCTCTGAACAGAATTTCAGAAGAGCAGTCCTCAAAATCTAGATCTTTGAAACCTCTCAACTATCCCCACCCCTTAGAGGGTAGATCTTAGAACAAACAAACTGAATCACATATTTCCAAAGCACTCATTTTCAAGAGAAGTAAATGAACCCAGATGTTAAAAGATGGAGCTTTATGGACCCAAAAGAGTAGATATCCCTTAAGGGTCTTCTGTAGGGAGGCAATGTGAGAGGGAATCTAAGCTGGGGTGGAGCTTTCTGTGTACCCAAAGCCAAAAATGACAAGAAGAAAAGGTCTTTGGTGGTGTTTTGAGTCGTAGCAAAGAGTAGAAGAACAAGAAGGACATGGAAAATTGGAGGAAAGGAGTGGGTGAAATTGTGGAGTGGTGGGGAAGAGATAATAAGGGAAGAAGGGATGGAGTTATCAGTGGTAGGTGATGAGTTTTAGATGCCTACATTACAACACATTACACATACACACACATACAGTAAAAGAGAAGCTAAATGGAAATGTGTAACTCTCCTTTGGATTTTTGATTTGCTGTTATGAACATTGACTCATTATCTGTTTTTTTTTTTTTCCTTCTCTCTTTCACCTCCTACCCCTTGCTTTCTATTTGGTTGTCTATCCATGTCTTCTGGAGGGTTGGGTGTTGGTGTTGGTGTTGGGTTCTGTCATTAATCAAAGAATATTAGCAGTTGTAAGTTAGTGTTTAGACTTTAGAGGAGGAATTATATTGTGTAATTTAATAATACCATAAGTTATTGGTCAAACATCACAATTAAGATGGGAAGTGATGGCTGACGATGGTGAAGAAAAGGGATGAGTGGGATTTTAGAATCTGAAACGAAAACCCATCTGTTGCTAGCTGTTTGAACGGTCAAATTAAACCCCATCACAAATTTAACACAAGGTGTCTTTCAAAACATTGGTTTGAGCATAAATTGGGTATAGATATGGGTATAATAGTAAAAGGAAATAAGAATGGATATGAAAAATAAAAAATGATGTTTAATTTATAACTTAAATTTCTGTATTAATACTAATAATATTGTTTGGTTTGTTGCATTAACGAGAATGAAAGATAATATTACAATATGTTACAAAAACTTGGGTTTCCTAACCATATTTACTGGGGAATAATATTACAAAAAGTATCTACCAGGCACACTGACAGACAGACGTCATGGTATCTAACAATAAGTTTGCAAGGCCTTAATTCCAAGTAGTGTAGACTGTAGATAGTATGAGAGGCAGGAGATGGTTACTTGGGAAATCTTATCAGGATACGAAACGATCCTCTCCTGAAATCTAGTGTTGGATGATGTTGATCTCGAAGGTTTTCTGCAGGTAATGCAAGTGTAACGTGACATAAATGGCAATTTTGCTGACTATAGTAGCCTAGCCTAGGTACATTACATACCATTCAAAAGAGAAGAAGAGAATGCTCTTTGGAATCACAAACACATGGCCTCTTTCAATCTATGATCGATTGCCTGCCCATCTTTGGTGCTTGTTAATTAGGCAGCCGGCGACAGTGTCAGTCGCCTAACGCAACCAATTTATGATCCAATGTCTCGGCGAGCCACTGATTATTGACGACGATTATGAAGACTTTTTTTTTCAAGGAAATCTTGTGGGCGGACTAAGCGGATACACCTCTCTAAAAGTCTAATTGGTGCACCATCTTACAGGCGGATCAAGCGGGTGCATGTCATTATTGAAGACCCAACTAGTTCTCCATCTACAGGTAAAACTCCGGCTGCCTCAGGCTCTCACAAGAGGGGCTAGCATAGAATCGAACCTAGAACCTAACCAAAGTCAAGCTCCGCTCTCAACCATCGAGCGACACCCATTAGGATTTAACTCTTTATCACCTTAATAACATTAATTATAATAAATTATAAATTTTTTAATAACTTTATTACTACAAAATAATTAAAAACTAAAAGAATAATTTACAATTTCATTGACTTTTTCAAAACTATGAAAAGGCTACTGTCCAGAATGTGATACTTAGTTCAAGCTGGCCATTCCTTAAAAACTATTTTACTACGACCTTTTTTGATCGACCTGGTTTGATTAAACAATCCTCCATACCGTTGATGAAGGTGGTATCATGACGTGTTGGTATGAATGATTCTTTTATCATGTTCATAACAGTCAGTTAATAGTATATTATGGAACTATGGTTTGGTGGTGGTATTATTATATACGAATCAAGAAGCCGAAATGAAATGACAGTGACATCAAATTCATAGACTTCAAACAAAGTTACGTTTTTAACGATGAAACAATAATTGTAAGTGATACTAATGTTATTTATAACATGAAATTTAAATAATTCCAAAACAAGACCTCAAGTATTATTTAGTGTATAGTTGCTGTCTCTTTTAGTGGGAACAGACGACTAAAAAAAAAATTCTTGTTTCTCTGCATATTTGGTTGCTGTCTCAAGTAATTTTTGTTCTTTCCTTGAGTAATAAAAACAAAAATTTTGGTTCTTTCTAAAATTAAAAAATGAAATTTCTTGTCTCTGTCTCCGAGATAAAGCATATAAACAACTTCCAGAAATATCACTCCTCCCACACGAGCAAATTTTTATTCTTAATTATATTATTATTATTATTATTATTATTATTATTATTATTATTACTATTAAATTTATTATACGAAATTAATTATCTTATCATCATCACCATTATCATCATCATCACCGTCATCATTGTTATTCTTATTCTTATTATTATTATTATTATTATTATTATTAATTATTGTTATAAATTTTGTACTTGTTATTACTACTATTATTATTATTATTATTATTATTATTATTATTGTACTTATTTATTATTTATTATTTATTTTTATTTTTATTTTTATTATACGAAATTAATTATCTTATTATTATTAATATTAATTTATTATTATTATTATTAATTATTATTATTAATATTATTAATAGTAATAATAATAATGTAAATTTTGTATTTCTTCTTCTTCTTCTTCTTCTTCTTCTTCTTATTATTATTATTATTATTATTCTAATAAATTTTTTATTTATTATTATTATTGTTATTATTATTATTATTATTATAGATTTTGTATTTATTATTTTTATTTTTATTTTTATTTTACGAAATTAATTATCATCATCATCATTAATTAATTAATTAATTTTATTATTAATTATTGTTGTTGTTGTTATTATTAGTATTATTATTATTATTATTATTGTTGTTGTTGTTGTTGTTGTTATAAATTTTGTACTTATTATTATTATTAATTTTTTATTGTTATTATTATTATTATTTGTTAACTTTTTTACTAATGCAAATCATTCGTTTTAAAATAATCAATGAATTACATATTTCCAATTATATTATACTACAAGGGTAATTTAGTCATTGAGTTTGTTTTTATGTTCTGTCAATTGCAATTAAACACATTTTTGTCCTCAAGACGAAGACAATTTTTTCTGTTTTGTCCATCACAACCAAAACCTCACTATCTTCAATTTTTGTTATGTTTTGTCTCCAAATTTTTATTCCATTTTGTCTCTAAATTTTTATTTCGTTCCGTCTTTGCATATGGTAGACAACAACCATACACAACGTTAAGACTCGTAAAGGGCAAACTCTACGTGCAAGTCTCCCCAATTTGCAAAAAGTCATCAACCGTATGCAGTTTTTCTTCTGTATTTTACAAAAAAGTTATTTTTGTTATTCAAAAGAGTAATCTTACCGGTTGCTTCAAGATTGACCATCGAAATTTAATTTGGAGGACAGGTGAATCACTTAAATGCACCTTTAAAAACGAAGAGAAGAGAATGGTGTTTTATATTTTAAACAGAGAGAGTTAGAAGACGAAAAATGTATGAATGAGATGAAATAAAATAGAGTCTGAATTGATTTAGGAGAACGGAGGATCTCATCCCTAGTGCAGCACCCCTCTAAAGTTTTATCATATAAAACAAGCATTGTAGCCAACTTATTTTATTTTCAACTGACTAGTTGTTCATCCATCCAGACCAGAATATGCAGCACAAAGTACTCGCCGGTGGTCCTTGTTTATTAGAGAAAACCACAAGCTTTATTTATTTATTGTATTAAGCTTAGCCAGAGCCGGTGGTAGTGATTTAATCTCTTATCTTGTTACGTTCCAATTATTGTTGTAGATGAGCAGTTCCTTATTAGTCTGCTTTAATAAATCTTGTGGGCTCACGTTGTATTATATATGAAAGTGTCTGATTACAAAACCCAACTAACCATAAAATCAAGCTAAATCAGATGACAGGACGTTACAGACCTAAATTTAAGGCATTATCTTCAGTGCATTATATGAAGGCAACTTTAAGCAGGATTAGATCCAAAGTTTGGCAATATCTCTTTCGTCAATAAGTTGGATAGGACCCAGAAACTTTCTTTTGTAATTTCTTGTATAATGGAAAAGATGTCTTTTCCCAATGTTTTTACCCAACTTAGTCCGTATTGGATTTCCTTTGCTTCATAAAGGAATCACCTTAAAGTAGATACACATCACATAAAGGCAGACAGAGAATCACCTTGTAAATTTTCAAAGAGATTAGTATTCTTAAAATGCTCCTCAATCTTTTAAAATATTTTTTAATTAAGTGTTTAAGATTTACCCATTTTTGTAAGAATAATAACATTGGTAAGACTTAGCAGTATATATACTCCTTTTGTAATCATAAAGTCTCATGAAAACAGCTTCTTTATAAAAATATAAAAAAAGCTGCGTATATTATAACTCTCCTTAAACTCTGACAAAGTGGGAATCTTATGTACTGAATACGTTGACTTTAATAAAGTTTTTTTTTAAATTGTCAATGAATAATCTCTAGTTTATTATTTGAGACAGTTTAATTAATCCTATTTGGCTTCAAAAATGGAAACCAATGCCTAATTATAAATACCTCTCACTTAAAACTTAACTTGTGTTAATAATATTGTTATTGCTAGAATAGATGTATGAGATCGATTCCTGTTTAATGGATGAATTGATAGTTTCAGGTATAGGGTGATATACGAAAACGGGAACAGCGCCAGTAGAAATACATAGATTTGTAGAAGGGACGTTTTAAAATATTTTTGGTAAAACCCTTAAATATTAAGTTATTTAAAATGATATTAATTATAAAATAGATAAGAACCCCAACCACTTAATTCCATTCCACATTCTGCAGGAGATAAATCCGGAAAGTATATGGACCCAGCAACCACCAGTTGCTAGCTAGGGCATATCTAAGACGTAGATGGCTTCATTCTCCACATCTCCATTGTCGATTTCTCATGGATAAAGAGAGAGATAACTGTGATATGCATGCATTGCATCCACTTTAAGTTTAATCAAAGAAAAAAAAAGAGAACTTAGAAGTCTTTGTTTCCTTTCCTTTACTTGACATCACCACGAAAGGCTTAATGCTATTTTTTTTTAAAATTTTAAACAGTAGACAGTAGTGTGCCTGTTTGATCATTGGAAGTTGGTTAGTCTCCTTCTTAATTTGTCAATTGAAGTATGAAAATGAAGCTTGAACCAACTAATCTTTGATTTGAAAGATGTCAACATGTCGACTGCATTATGTTTTAAACATGATTTGCCCTCCACATAACATATATTTGCAAACATATATCTAAATTCGTACCGCAGCTCTCAAAGTCTTATCATAATCTAAATCCAATTGATTTGATGCAAATTCGGTTTTTAATTAACATTAAATACTAGTTTGGAAATAAGTTAACTAAATTGTATGTGTACTTATATTTAATTTTCAGTCACCAACCACTGAAGTATATATGGACTTACCCCTGACCAAAATCTTAATTTAGTGGCTAAGAGATCCATGCAAAATCTGTTGGCAAGGCACGGCAATAGCTGCATGCGTCTCTCAAATGTCACATTGAAATGACGACTTTATGTAATGAATGGAAACAAGAAATCAATGTCAAAGAAGTCTTTGATTTTGACATGGGATAACTTGTGGGGACGTACCATACGTGTAAAGGTTTCGGCTTTTAGTTTGTTAAATACAATAGTAAGACAAACAGGCAACTATTTAGTTCCGATTAGAGGTGAGCATTATTCAGATCGGTCTAATTATTCAACCCGATTTAAATTAATTCGGGTAATTAAATGCTATATTTCGGATAATTCGGGCCGACTTAGGTATTACCTGAATTATTTTTGGGCCGAGACGGGTAACTCCAAAAAAATTCGGGCCTACTCGATTACCCAAATTAGGTTTAAAAAAATTGTGAAATAGGATAATTAGGATAATTCGGATAAATCGGGCCGGAATAATTCGAGTAAATCGGGTAAATCGGGCCGGGTAAGTTCAAGTTATTGAAAGTTCAGGTTCAGGCCGGGTAAGGGAAAAAAAATTCGGATAATTCAGGCCGGGTCCGAACAGTGAAAATTCGGGTCGAATTACTCGAATGCTCACCCCTAGTTCCGATACTGCGATTATTTATTTTAGTGTATTTATTTTTTTATTATAGTATCGTTCCTCCTCTTTGTGATAAGATCTAAATGAAAATTTAATTTAATCAAAATTATATTTTTCTTTAGGATTTTACGAAAATTCGAACTATAATCTCTTAAATAAAATTTTATTTAAATAATTTGTTGAAGATTCACGTCTGGTGATAAGTTGATAACACGAAAAGACTATAGCTTGCCAAATCCTACGATGCTAGATTAAATTCTAGCATGAGATTTTATACAGTCGATACGTCTTTTCTTACCTGACTTTGTTTCATGATAAAAGCTGCTTTGTGATCAAGAGTTTGGTAGAAAACATGGGGCTAATTATAAAAATAAAATTTATTTAATTAATTTTGTAATATTAGGTTGACTTTTAAAAGTTGAAATTAAAATATCTTAATTTTTGTTTCTTATAAAATTACGTAGTCTGATGTTAATTTTTTCGTTAATTAATCACGTTAATCGGATATTTTTTTTTCGTGGCTACTGTTACAAAGGTTTTCTTTCAATTACGAACTCATCCCATAAAATGCACTAACTCTTTTGCTCGAGAATCTCACCTAGCTCCGTTAAAGCAAGATTCAGTCTTATCCAATGATCGTTTACCAACCTATTTGTTCTTGAACGCCTCAAGACCTTCGTAGTGTTTCACTCTCACACTCTTGAAAGAAAACTACGAAAGCACTAAATAATCATGGCAACAATAAGAACATGAGAAAGAGGTACGACAAACGCCAACTTTTATTACTTCTCTCAAGGTATACAAAGGAATACTTCATCCATACACCATTCACACTTCATTAACATCAAAAGAATAAAGTTTTTATAACGTTTTAGTGGGCATTTCGATCCACCTTACATCATAGTCCAAAACTACCAACTTTACAAGAACAATAATTTCTTAAAATGTGACTAAAGCCTTATTTTACATTATCTAACTTCAAAAGAACAAAAATGCAAATTGGAGTGATGCCTTGACTCTCGACTTGATCACTCGATATCTTGTTCATCACTTGTAGATGAGGAGGAATGGGGGTGAGCTTAAAACTCGTGGGTAACAATTTATAATCGATAACAAGCAAAAATCATTCAAAACCTTTATGATCAAAGCCAATTTCCCATTGAATCATAAAACACAAAATTTTTAACTTATTAAGCTAATTCACAAATCACATAAGTCATACATCCATCAAACTTGCCAAATACATCATAACCAATCAAACACATCAAAATCAATTAAACACATTATAATGGTTTGGTTGGATCCGTAACAGAGCGTACTACACATTTTCTATAAGGGTTTTGTGTAGCCATGAATAGAACATACTATCGCAATCTCACAAAATGGTCTTGTATAACCATGAACTTATGAGAGTTCGTGAAGGAGCTCCATACCATTAGCGGGCAGGCGTGAGAAGATTTTTTAATCAAGTGCACTTGACTGACAGAACATACCACCACAAACCCATATAATATGTTATTCATGAACGAAAAACAGTTTGCCTAATTGGTACATTTTTGGAAAACTTGATTTCATATATTTGGTATCCTTTCAAAATCATTTCCATTTTTGTTTCATAGTTTTTGCACAAAATTCATATACACAACATGTAGCACTTTCTCAAAGCATTTAAAGAATAATAAATGCACATTTACAAGTAGTTGAAAACGTTTATTTCCTTTTCTTGAAAGAAACATTGAAGGCTTATTATTTAATTATAAAAATGTAACCCACCTTAATCTCCTTGCATGAAAACTTGCTCAAGGATGTCTCTTATCTTGCTTCTCTTACCTCTCTTGCCTCCTTTGAAACATTAACAAAAATCCTCATTAAAAAAAAACTCCAATTGGAAAACCCAAAGAAACCTATGCATGAAATTGACCCTAGAATACTTAAATCTATGTATTTCCTAAGCTCTTTAAACCAACACCCTTCCAAAAACTCAAAAAATTTAACATAAGCTTACCTTGAATCTTTTCCAAACAATGAATTTATTGCTAATGGAAGCTCTAATCTTCTTCTTTCTTTTCTCTTCTTGAACACCTTCAAAATCACTCTTTATAACTAAGAAAAATTGAAACCTAGTTGACCTCCCTTCTTTTCTCTTCTCTCTCTTTTTCGTGCTTCTCTCTTCTCTCTTTTCTCATTCATGTTTTTGGCTTCTTCCCAAATATAAGACAACAATTCTTCTCCCTTTTATACCTTAATGATTGCACAATGTCCATTTTGCCCCTCCTTTAATGCTTTATGGTTTTTAAGCTTAATTGATCTTCCCAAAATACCCCTCATGCAAATTTACTACCTTAACACTTTAATTCTCTTAAGCTATGTCATATTATCTTACTCACATTAACATGCTAATTAATTCCAACATACATTAATCTAGCAAGACTCTAAAATTAATCAAATCATGCTTATTTATCATGAAAAATTTTCAGGGGCCAATAACAAGCAGGTCGTTATAACTGAATGGTAAAATGACTACAAAATGTAATTCTTCGTGTTTTAGTTTTAAACGTTGTCGTTTGCTTACCTAGAGTTATTCATTGACCCAAGTGGGTCTAACTCACAATGAACATTTTATGATGTAATTTTCTATTTTATTAATGAAATTTTTAATTCTAAAAAAATAGTATTAGTTTATGTTCAAGTAAGTAGTAGGTTGCAAAAATGGTGGAAAGTAGTTAACAAGTACATGCTTAAGTAGACTGAAAATTGAGCAGCTATATCAAGATAGAAGAAGTTAAAGAAGGGTTGGATTAGGGTGTTCCAATCTTGTTTTATTTAATCTTGGCCACACGTTTATATGGACCCTATATAAATATGTAAATGAGATTTAATAAAATAGGGTCAGAATTGATTAACCAGAACAAAGAATCTAGTCCTGTTAAAGAAATAATAATAGGTAATTACTTAGAATGGGAAAAGTGGGCATTAATAGCAAAAAAAATTATTTAAGGATAAGAGGACATCTAGAGACCGTTTGGTAAACAACTGATAAGCTATTTTTCAGCTAATTGACCCAAATTAGAGGTTTGACTTGACTGATAAACTATTTTTTTTTGTTTGGTTATAAGTTAAGGGATCGTTTGATTCTATTTCTGTTTTTCTGTTGTAGTTTTCAGTTTTGTTTTCAGTTTTTTATTTATGTTTTTTCAAATAAAAACAAAAATATGTTTTGTTGTTAATGTTAATATACTTATATTTTTATCACTGATAATAAATATATATTAGATAAAACTTAAAGATAAATTATTTTTAAATAAATAAATTTATTTAATCTCTTATATAATATTTATCAACAAATTATTAATAAAATTATGTTATTATATTAAAATAACATAATTTTATAAATTAAAATTTTATTAACAAATTAATATTTATTTGAAATATATTTTAATTATTAAA